>NW_004624774.1:17326860-17379442 GCF_000247695.1 Heterocephalus glaber | reverse complement strand
AAATTTTTCTTTTCCTTGTCACTAATTGCAATGTTATCTTCTGTATCTGAAATTCTGTCCTCTCATTGGCTCATTCTGCTGTGTAGACTTCCAATGGAGTTTTTCATCTCCTGGAAATCTATTTGCATCTGTTTTATGGATTCCATTTGTTTCCTATGTTGGGATTCTGTCATGTTCCTCAGCTCCTCTATTTTTTTTAATCTGTGTCCTCTCTAGATTTATTAATCATATCTTACACTATGGGCACAATCTCTGCTGTTATCTGAGAAATTATTTCTGATTTGATTTTTTCTAGATCCTCCTTTGTTGCCAGTTCAGGCAGTCCAGGTGGTTGAGTATCAGATTGTTCCATCTCTTTCCCCTTTGGGGTTGCTTTAGGTGATCTGGGAGTCTGGCTTTGAGACTTGTTTAAGTGCCTTCTCATTTTAAGGGGGGGTGGAGATGTGTTCTGCTGGCACCCATGTGGTTCATCTCCTCAGTGTTGGCAGAGGTGGTACGGTGCCATTGAAGGTTAACCTCCTCTGCTCTGGGGGCAGCTCTGCTCCTTAGAGCTGGGGCCAGTGGAATGGTGGCCCAGAGGGTTCACCTCCTAACAATGATTTTTTTTCCATAAGATTCCAAAAGCACAGGCAACAAAATAAATAATAATCAAACAGGATTATATCAGATTAAGAAGAAAAAGAAATTCAGTAGAGTGAAAAAAGAATCTATGGAATGGGGGAAAATATTTAGTTCATCTAACAATGAACTAAATCCAGAAGATATAAGTAACTCAAAACCTAAACAGAAAAAAATCAACTAAAAATAGGCAAATAATCTGAATAAATATTTATCTAAAGAAGACATGCAAATTGCCAACAGATACACTAAAAATTTGCAGTATCAGTAATCATTTGGGAAATGCAAATCAAAACCACAAATGAGTTATCATCTGACTCCAGTTAAAATAAGAATTAAATAAATAGGGAACTGGCAAGGATTTGGAGAAACACTCTCTTATGCTTTTAGTGGAAATGTAAATTAGTACAGCCATAATTTTAAACAGTATAAATTCCTCAAAGAACTAAAAAATATATCAGTCATATGTTCCAATGATCTCACTTCTGGGTAGATATCCAAAGAAAATGAAATCAGCATACTAGAGAGATACCTGCAATCCCACTCCCATGGCAGCACTATTCACAACTGCTAAAATATGGAATCAGCCCAGATGCCCATCAACAGATGAATGGATAAATGAAATATCATATAGACAATAGAGTATTATTCAAACATGAAGAATGAAATCCTGTGATTTTCAGTGAACAGATGGAAATGGAAGATATGACATTACTGGAATACAGTGGACACAGAAATGTAAGTATTTCATGTTCTCTCTAATGTGTGGAAAGCTTAAAAAATCCAATTGAAACCAGAATAATGATTACTAGAGTTTGAGAAGGGGTGGGGTGGGGCAGAAAGGGCCGCTGGATTTGATTAATGGGGTAGAATAGTTGGAATATCACACTAACTCCACTGCAATTAATATGTGTTAAGAAGAGGAAGAGGAAAAGAAACAATGAACTTGTGAAATATATGGCTGAAATTAAAATAAAACATGATAAATACTGCTTATAGGGTTTTTTTTACAGATGAAATGAGAGTACACAAACGTAGTTCACTCTTATCTGCAAAAAATGTTATTCTTGTGAATAATGGAGAGTTTGACTCTAAATAAGATACAAAAATTATTAGTATATGCGTTTCCCAAAGGATCATAGCACCTTGGAACAGTCCTATAAGAAGTTTTACTTTCTTGTGAATTTTGAAAAATCACATTTGATTGTCTTCCTCTCTGACCCAAAGCCTTCTTAAGGCCTCCAGTCATATTTAGAGTAAGGCTCACCTTCCTGAACTTGGGTCCCAGGTCTAGCAACCCCAGCCCCTGGCCCCCTCTCACTTGTCCTCCCTTGCTCACTGTCCCTGAGCCACCATGGCCTCCCTTGTTCCTGAAATACTCCAAACCACCAGACCTCAGCCCCTATAATTTTTATTTCTTTGTCTAGAACAAACCTCACCCCAGATATTGATGCCTCTCTTCACTCAAGCCTCTGTCCAAATGTACTCTCCATAGGGCTTGCCTGACCTGTGTCTAGAAAAGTCCTCTCACCTGTCCCTCTCTGTCCCTTTGTCCTACTCAGTTTCTTGATAGTTTTTTTCTCTATATATTAAATTATATATTGATTAATTAACATTTATTAATTAATAAAGTCACTACAGCAGTGACTTTATTTGTTCATGAATCTCCATGGCAATGTCTGGCACATAGTAGGTATGTATTAAATATGTAGTGATATATTTTGAAATATTTTTTTGTGAGTAATGATATGGGATGTATGTAAGAATAAGTTCTTCCTCAGCAGGGTTTAGTATTATAAGAATGTTAGAAATATATTGGGATTGATAGAATTTGGGAGGTTTAAGACATGGAATTGTTTGGGACTTATGTGAAAGGCTTTGTGGCTCTTAAATGAATGACAATGATGATAATCATCTATCACTCCATCACTGGATATTGGAGCCTGCCCCTTCCTCACTTCTCCATACTGGACTCTATACAGTTCCTTGTCAGAAAAGAACACTGCAATGATGGTGAAAGAAGGTCTTGACTACTTTATGGTGAGCCTTTTTTATGCAAGATGATGACTATGTACCTGTGGAAAAAGGAGCTCTTCAGAGTTACACCCTTGGCCTTCTGGCAAAACGTGGACTGGGGAACTCAGCTCGGAAACAACCCCAGAGTAACCCCAGGCTGCAAGATGGGTAGGCACAGATGTTGTTGGCTTCCAGCTTCCAGAGGCTGAGGATATTGCTCAGTAGAGCCTGACATTCACCAGTGTTTATGAACATCAGCCAAAGCAAAACAAGCTCAGCCCCAACAGTCAAGGCATTCAGCAGAAATATGTGAAAAAGTGAATAAATGAATAGTGACTATTCTTTCTTCTATTTTCCAGGGTAAATTATGGCATGAATTTGACACTAAAAATCTTTAACTATGTTATCCACTTGAAATCAGTCTTCATTTTATTTTAAAAGGAGAAAGCACATTGACCTCATTTTCCTTCTGTGTCTTTATTGTTGCTCTGTTCTTTCTTCTGTGAAATAAAACTCGGTCCCATTTGCTGGCAGTTCTCCTAATCAAACCTCAACTGGAAAGAGGCCTCAGCTTTGGTTGTCTGTGAATCACTGTCAGTTCCCTTTTTAACAGTCTTGTCATGTCTTGGGGAAAAATGTCTTTCGAATTTTTATGTCAAGAAGCAATAACTTTCTTCTCTGCCCTCACTCATGACAAAAGCCACAGCAAGTTCCTCCCACAAGTTTTGCCAAATTTACCTGTGTTATTCACCCACTGATGCTAGAGAATGTTTCTTGAAAAAAAGAAAACCATCCACAAAGGGATTATGTAGGACAATATCTCTCCTCATGATTTTTGCCATGTACCAATAAGAAAATGTGCTTTCTTCACAGTACAACCTGGTTTTAATAGAATCTACATTTTTGTAAGTTTTCTCCCTTGTTATGTAGTTTTTCATTGTCAAAGAATGATGTGAACAGAACAAAGAGCCATGGGAGCAGTTCCACAGTCAGGAGCATTCCCACTGGCCACAGAGTCTTATAGGGCCAGGAGCCTCTGTGAAGCACTCAGGTAGCAGAACCTGGTGGCACCAGGTGATGACTCTTGGCCAGAACTCACCTGGCTTTTTCATCAACAGGCCTTTTTCTAATGTCTTAATCGTGTGTACAGTCACTCATTCCCACAGGCAGAAGCTCTCTCAGCTTCCTGAATGGGAACTTGACAGACACCCACAGAGAAACACGTGATATCAAGGCTTAGTGTTGCTCAGAGGTGAAACTACAACCTATGAATCCATTACTGATGAACAAAGTCCATGACCTGCTTTTATATTTTACCAGGTTAACAAAGAGTCATCTTCCCAGAGCCATGAGAAAGAAGGTCTTTTCTGGGAAAAATTAAACAGAGAGACTATAGTTAGTACTCACTTCCAGCAATTTAATAAAGCAGATGGTACCTGCTAAGTTGCCACTCAGAGCCTTTCTACAATTAGATAAAAAAGGCTCTGACCACCGTCTACGTTTATACAATGAGGATTATAATGACAAGCAAAATACGTTATAAGCAATCTGTATCATACATTCAGTTGTTTCTTAGACCCAGGTTTGGCCATCTATACAACCTTAATTATCAAAATTACTGTAATATGCTGAGCCAAAAAGATGATATATGGTCAAGCCTCTAATACGTGCCTGAATACAAGCACTATACAAAGCAGGACTATAATGTTGTATTTGCCTTAAAAAGTATTTAAAAGCAATTGAATGAATTTTATAAGGTCACTCAATAATTTCCTCACTCAGGCACATTTTTTGCTTCTTTTGACATAATTTTTTAAAAACCTTTTAAATTATAATCTCAAATAGTTTCAGCCACTTTCCTCCTATGTGCTGCTATTTCTCACTGTCAAGAAGGATTGGATTTCTTTATGATTCAACCCAGAGAAGATTTTCCTGAAAATCTTGACTATATTTCCAAACTCAGCTTTAAATAGTTTTAAATTTTTTTAAATAATAATTTTAAATAAATATAAAATACTGACATTAAATCCTCCTTTCTTTAGAGAGTTATTTTTAAGTTTCAGAAATTTGTTATATTTTAAAATATGTGGAAGAGGTAAGATCTACACAGCTACTGATTATCAGAGATAGCCCCACTTTGGGATGGGTATATTTTGTTACAGATCTTTTGCTAAACATCAGTCTGCTTACAGCCTTGACAAATATTGAATTAATTTTTTTATTTTTCCACCTTTCTTCAGAAATTATTTATTGCACAAAACATTTTTTGGCCAGTAGCTAAACTCAATGTACTGGGTAGGTACATAACTCAACAATTTTTAGCACAGGAAGGTCAGTATTATTTTATGCACATTAAATGTGTTTATAAATTTCATCCTCTCAACAACCCTATAAATAGGTATCATTATTTCATCTCCACTCCAATGACTACAGTCTTGAGGCACAGGGAAGTTAAGAAACTTACCACCAAGGTCCTACGGTTAGGATGAGATGAAGCCAAGGGGTGAATCCAGGTAGTCTGGTACCTAAAACTAACCCCTTATTCTCTTACCATGCTGACTTTCTTCAACCAAGATGGATAAAAATGTTGGATCAGACATTTTATTTACTCATTTATCATGTGGTAGAATACTGCATACCAATAAACAAGACCTACTGATTTACATAGCAACATGGATGAATCTCACAGACATAATGTTCAGCAGAAGAAGTCAGATCCAAAGGAGCACATACACTATGATTTTATTTATATCGGGATTTCTTATCCTCAACTCTTTGATATTTTGAGCCAGAAATTTTTTTGGTGTATGGAAATGTTTAGTAGCGACCCTGATCTCCACTCACCAGATGCCAGTAGGACTCTCACCCCACTGCTCATTGTGACCAAAAATGTTTCTTGACAAATGAGGACATTGGCAAATGTCCTCTGGGGGATAAAAATCAACTTCAGGTAAAAACCACTGATTTGTATGAAGTTTTTTTAATGCATTAGATCCTTGAATAGTGAAGAGGGAACCTTTGGGAAATGGTTCTAGATCTTGATTTCAGTAATGGTTATATTTAAAATTAATCAAACCAAACACCTCAGGTGTGTAAATTTTATTGCATGTAGATCATACATATTAAAAAATTGTTGACTTAGGGGAGGGAGAAAAAAATATACCTCAGGAACTCTAAAGAAAACAATTCTCTTGAGGTGTGAAGGCTCCAAGAAGGCTTTCAGGAGGGGAGGGTCCTGACCAAGAAGGATTTGAACAGCAGAATCAGTGGAAGAGGGCAGGGCATACCACTCACAGGAGGCAGCAAGAGCAAAAGGCAGAGAAAGAAGCCTTTATTTTATTAAGAACTTTCATCAGGTACTATTTTCCCACAAATATAACTGAGGGAAATTCGAAATGCATGCTGGCTAGTATCTAGGTCAATGCTGTGTTCATGAGGGGATGTAACAATCACCATTTGGTAATGGTGAAAATTAAGTCTTTGAAATTAAATAGAATAAAAAACCATTGGGCCTTTCAGCTCATTACCTCACTATTGCAGAATTCCCCACTGTCATCTATTTTTGCCATTTGTCCAGCCTCGCTCCTTCCCAGGTGGGTGATGCTTCCATTGCATTTTTTTACACGGCTCATCGAAATAGGAATAAAACTCTCCTGGGAAGTTCCCCACTGTCTTTTCAGCCATCGTTTTCTTTCAGACTACTAATTACTGTTAGTTGCATTATTTGTCATCATCCTTAATTGAGCATGAACAATGGCTCAACATTGTAAAGAAAATGTTAAAGGGGAGTCATTTTACTAAAGCCAGAGGATTTGGAGCTGACTCAAAGAGAAAGAATAATGAGAAATAGAAATTCTTCCAAGGAGAGGGTGAGCACTTTGAAGTACAGAGCTGCCTTGTATGGATGAAGAACAGTCATTCTTTGCACCCAGCCTGGAGTTCAGAAGGGCTACAAGTCAAACCTGTGGTCAGACTCCACCCCTACTGATGGAAGGTTCTGTTCATCAATATACGGGGGCTGGAAGAAGTGCTTTATCCTAGAACAGGGAGGAGCTTTATACACTGCCTTGTGATACTTCGCATTCTGTACAGAGAACTAAAATCAGAGATAAACCCAGAGGGCAAATCATCATTACTCAATGACCCCAGAATTCCTTCTCTAGAATAAGTGTTTGTTGGGATTTTTTCTGAGTAAATTGTTACAAATGAGATTAATTGGAATTAGTGGCAAGTCTTCACTTTTTTCAGTCTTCTGTATCAAAATAATTTTTAGATACATATAATTTTTAACTTAGTTATGGGTAAAAGAATACTCAGTGAAGAATGACTTAAGCAATACAGATACTTAGTGCCTCACTTATCAGGAAGTCCACAGGCAGGCTGCTTCTAGCTTGGCAAACATCAACACTGTCCATATGTATGCCATCTCTTCCCACACTTGCTCAGCAATCCTCAGTAAGTTGGTGATGCCTCCTTCACAGTTACAAATTAACTGTTCCAACTACAAGCATTACATCTTCAAAAGGCAATATCCAAATGCAAAAGAGCAAGAAGGAAGGGAAATAAAGAGCTTTGTCTATGCACTGCCCACTATTTCATAAGGGTAAAAATAATTCCCCAGAAGCTGTAGAGAATTGTAGGCATGCGGGAAATTGTAGGCATGTGGGAAATGTAGGCATGCAGTGGTGCATGCCTATAACCCCAGTACTGAGAGAGGTTCGGGCAGAAGAATTACAGATTCTAATCTTGCCTGTGCAAGTAATGAGACCTTGTCTCAAAACAAAAAATAAAAAGGGCTGGGGATATAGCTCAGTGGTAGAGACCCCTGGGTTGGATCCCCAGTCCCACAAAAAAAAAGTTTCCCCAGAAATTTCTAATAGCATTTTAACTAAGAACTGTCCTAGTTAGTCACTGGCCAAAATGGAATGGGATTTTCATGATTACCTTAAATTAATCATGATTCAGTCTTAGGCTGCGTGAAATTCACTGTAACTGTCATAAACTCAGTGGTCTTTCACCAAAAATGAGGAAGAAAGTGGCAAGCAATCAAATGTCTTGTCCAATCCTGATTTTGCATTAATTTTCCCTGAAATGCTTCTAACCCACTTACATGGATGATATGTTCCACTATGTAAGCCTTGGACTCAAGTTTAGATTATTAACTCAGTTAAACACAAACTTAAGATCTCATAATGGAATGTACATCTAGGTTATATTCTTTAAATACTCAAGGTAGCCCCAGGGCCATTTGTACATGTGATTATTCATCCAACAAATACTAACTAAATTCCTTTGTATGTCAAGCACTTCTTTGCATGCTGAAGATATAACAGTGAACCAAAAAAGGGAATTTCTTCTTTTCTGGAACATACATTCAAAGGACCGAATGGACTTTGACCAAGAAAGAACATATACTGTATATGAGATTGTGCTACATGCTATAGAGAATGGCAATTGCAATTTTAATTGGATCAGAGTAGGAAGTCTTATGGAGAAGATGACATTGGAATAAAAATAGAATAGATCTGGGTGAAAAGGGGCCAAGGATGCAAAAGCTTTGAGGTGAGAGGGATCCTGGCTTGACAGCAATGAGGCCGTGGGAGGTAAGGCAACAGGAATAAGGAAAAAGTTGAAGGGGTAAAGCAACCAGGTCATGCACGGCCTTGTAGGCTGATCCAAAGACTTTTTTCTTTTACTTTAGGTGACTCAGGAAGTGATTGCAGAAATTCTAGGTAGAAGACTGACTTGACCTTGCTTACATCTTAAAATAATTGCCCTCACTGCCTGGGATAGACTCAACAGTAATCAGGTAAGAGAAAAATCAGACAGGTGAATTAAGAGGCCATTGCAATATTACAAGGAAGTGGTTTAGGTCAAGCTGTGTTAGTGATGGTGGAGATTTGCATGTGGATTAGGTGTGTGATGTGAGAATAAAAGAGGATTTCATATGACTCTGGGCTTGGAGTTTTTATTTACTCAAGTGGAATGATATCAAGAAACAAATATGGAGTGTGGCAACCAGACATTCAGTTTTGCACATATTAAGCCTGAAATGCTTATTAAACATCCAAATGTAGGTGTTGAGCATACAGCTGCATGTATGAGTCTGGAGCTCAAATACATATATGTATATAATATTTAAAGTTATGAGATCCAGTGAAATCATCAAGTGCAAGAGGCCAAATAAAGGATAAGTAGTCCAAGGAGAAAGCCCTTAGGACACTCCAGTGGTGAGGTACAACCAAAGGCAGTGGAAGGAGGAGTCAAGGAGACAGGAGAAATTCTAGTAGAGGATGGTTTCTTGATAAATATACAAACATGAAGGAGTGATCAATTGTAAAACTGCTGCGATAGATCAAAATATAAACTGAGAATCCAAAGAACTTGGCTTAAGGAAAAGAATAAAGAAAAGTGCTTATCAGTGTGCCCAGATTAAACACTGAGAATCTTGTTTACGTTGCATTGACTATAATGTGAATCATCCATGATTTTCTCTAACAATCTTCTCTCTTGGTCATTCTAGTACTTTTACAGACATTTAAATTGCTTTCAGCAATATTTTTATGCTTTCTTCTAATAAAATCTGATTTAGAAAATCTAATCAATTAGATATTTTAGGCCTTATTATTGACATTACAAATTGGCTATGGTTTTACAAAGTGATGAACCACAAATGACAAGCCCACTGATTTAATTTACAAAAATTTTACTGATCTGTTGCCTTTCAGAATCCATCTACTGCATATACCAAGGCACATTGCCCTTCCTAATAGATGACATTGAATTTCTAATGGGAATTTCTGCAATAACAGATTCATCACGTCCAAAGCATGCTCCTGCAATATTTCATTTTGTCATTGGCTACACTTTCTAAACTTTTTAGTGAGGTACCATTTTGCCTGAATCAAGAGCTTTACTTTTCCAAAGAAGAAAGAGAATGTCAAATCCCTGTTTAAACCTAATATTTCATTCATAGCAATTTTTTTCTTCCAATATGTACTTTTTCATATTGTTTTCTCAATACATTTCTCATATCTTACATTTCAGCTTATTTTAAGTAACTCTATACATCACTTTTAAAAATTAAATATTATATCATGATCAAAACCTAAATATATATTTTATGGAGGCATGCTCTGGGAACTATTTGAAATAATCTTCTATTTTATGTTATCTTCTTTTTCAAGTCCAGTCTCTGTGATATAGCTATTTTTCTTCTGCAACTGATACAACATTTATGTGGGGGTAGATTACTAATTTTACTTTGCTGGTATATAAATGTGTCATTTCATACAACTAGCTGTTTTTCTTTGTTGTAACTTCTTTCTCTCTGTTTTAGCCTGAGGCTCTGCTCTTTATTTGATCAGTATAGTTTATATCATATTCTAGGCAGCACTTCTTCCCAAGAGAAAAACACGATTTCAAATTGCTACTCATGATTCTTAAGGCAAACTGAAAGGGCACTGCCTGAATTAATGTTTTCTTTGCTTTTTTCTGTGCTTATTGGTTTTATTTCCATTAGCTGATGGATACATTTATTTTCTACCTTTTAATATCATTCTTTCTCTACAACTGCTAATTGGTTTTGGGCTTTATTACTTATTGTCGGGTGTTTGAGTGGTTACATAGAAACATAATCAATGTGAACACTTGGTAGCAAAATTTGAATTAATTTTTCAATAAATAACTACCAAGTAGTGTCTCTTCCTTTGGTTGTCTTCTGAGATAAATTCTTCATTTAAGAAAAGAGAGTTGGATTCTGTTTTCTATATTTTCAGTTTACAGGGATTACATTTGCCATTATAACATAGGATCTATTTTTAAGAGTATTTATGATCATAGCTGTCTAACAAAACAATGTATTACTGAGTTCAATCCGCGGTATCAAAAAAAATGTATTAGCTAGGCTTAAACTATTTCCTACATATCTTCATCTTCATATTTAAATGAAAACGTATACCATTGCAGAAAATAGTGGAAACATTCATTCAACTACTTCTGATAGAGTATTAGTTTCCTTTACCAGCCAAAAGCAGAAGTACCTTGAAGGCATTCCATGGTAATAAATCCTCCAACAGACTGTATTTTTAGTAAACTTTCATAGGAGCTAAAAGAGAAAGAAGCAAGGTAGACAAGAGTCAGATGTGGAAAGCGGAGACAAGAACAGGAACCAGGATTCAGGGCCCTCTTCACAAGACACAGCAAAACGCATAGCAACCCAGGCCTTGGGAGATGGGAAATCCACATGGAATCATTTCCAAAGTTGTAGGTCCTTTTTCATGCCCACTTTTAGTAGTAGTCTGTATTAGTAATAGTAGTAACAAAAAAAATTATTTCATGTTCTCATTATCTCAATTTTTTTGTTATCAATCTACAATTGGAAAAAAAGAGGGGTTCAAAGTTCCCTGTTTCCATTATCCATGAGAATATTTTTCCCAGAATATTAACTAAGCCATTAAAGTTAACCTAAGACTTAATTGCATAGCCATACATTGCCAACAAAATATGCCTCAACCTTGTGTTGAAATGCAGCTCGAGGAGTCACAGTGTTATCATCTCATTATAACACATTCTGCAGGATGGATTTGAATAGGTCTTATCTCGGGACCAAACACCACCCCTCCACAGGTTAGAAGGCCAAATGGATACCTATTTCAAGAGAACCCATTTAACCCAACCACCTACATCAATCTGAAGCTTAATTTGGATGATAGATGAACTGGTCTTAACCTTTTCTCTTAATACACCATAATTCATAACTGCTCTGGGATGTGAGTACATTTATTCTTTCTCATTTACTTTAAAACAAAGTACACTGGTAGGGAAGTGCTATTGTTTCACTGACTGTAAATTAAAATAATAAAATTAATGTCAAATGTCATTTCAGCATATACTTTATTACCATGGTAACCCACAGGTAACTGAGTTGGTAAAATTGCAAATTACATATTCATCTATTTAAAGACATCAATGAACTGAAGTCATTTAATCAAGCTTCTCATTGCTTGTGCTATGTAATCAAGACGACCCAATTAATGTCAAAGTCAGAAAGCCACAAGCTTCCTTCTCTTGCTTGGCATTTCTTATATCAAGTTCAGCCTGCTCAGAGCTATATGCTGCATTTTGTAAGCATATTAATAGAGATTTGTTTCCTTGGGGGAATGGGGGTATGGTACAAAAAGTAATTTTATTCACAAATACAAGACAGAGAAAGTCAAATTCTTCATTTATCCCTCATATGCAAACACTCATATGAGCCAAAGCAAATATGCTTCCGATAGAGAGACTCAGAGTCTTTTGACTTTAGATTCATTCCAACCCAGCTCCTGCTGGTGGCATCTCTTCCAAACTTCTCCATGGTCTTTTGGACCCAGGTCAGGATAGACTCATATGGTATTCCTCGAGGCTGAGTACAGAGCACCCGGGACCTGCTGCTTCCTCCATTACCCCTTCATCTATCGGGTCCTGGGGACCACTTCTGGTGTTAATCCCAGGATCTTCTTGGTGGCTATCCAGTGATACCTCCTTTACCCCAAATATCAGTCCCTATACAACAAGGTGCCCCACTGAATTACTAAAAATCCACCATTCTCTAGCTGTCTTCAGTGGCCACTAAACCAAACTCGATTGTGACATTCAGAGGACACAAAGCAAAAAAAGTGCATTAACCTATGTGTCTTTTGAGAGTTGAGCTGTGGTGGCACATAAACACGGAGGCAGAGAATTCTGTGTTTGATAACATAGATGTACAAGCCCCAGAATTACTGCTTGCCTGCAAGATTTACATGAATGGTGCTTATTAATGTGATTTTAATAAGAAACAAATTGACATAAGGCCTCTCTCTTATCCCCAAGTAGCTTCGCCAGCAGATGGAGAGAGCTCTTTAGTCACTCCTGAAATACCTTGAAAAGCCACAGGCATTGTTGCCCTGGCAACATTCTATGAGAACAAATCTTGACCCAGATGAGAGGGCAAGGCAGGTAATGTGGAATTTACAAAGCGGAATGAAGCCTTTCCAGAAAAAGACGGTTCAACTGTGCTCCATTGTTAGACCTCTCATTTCTCACTTGCAGTAATTCTTGAAGTAAGTTTTAAATCTCAGGCTGACTCATCACACCATTTTCACAGGTTTGAACTTCCTCCACTTTTTCTTCAGAGACACAGACAGCAACCCAGCTCAGCAGCATCTCCGACAGAGCAGGGGAGCAGAACTCCTGGCTCCCCAAGGTGTATGGGTGGCGCACAAGGGAGCTGGCATTAGTGATGATGAGACACAGGTGACAGCCATTCCTTACTGAAAATGGCACCTCAGAGCTGTAGCTCCTCAGATATCACTAACATAAGCAGGAGGTCCACCAGCAAGGGCTCAGGTGCCCTTCCTCCAGCGCCATGAAGTCACAGGGATTATCCAGATGCCTTCTTGGAGAAAAGTTAGGAAAAGAGACTGAACTCTGGAAGCCTGAATTCTACTTTGTCAAGCAAGAGAAGACTAAATTATCTAAACAGACTTAAAATGCTCCCATCAGATGAGACTGAGTTTATTTGAGCAAACTAAAATTTGGTTTTCATTCCCACGGGTAGTGTATAGGATCAAGGGGAAGAGCAGATCAGTTACAAGAAAATTAAGAGTGTATTTCTCTGAATAATCTGGGTTCAGATAATTTTGTGACTTTGCTCTTCATATTCCTATGTATGCATGTAAATATTACACACACACACACACACACACACACACACACACACTTATATAAAGAAAGAGGCAGGAATCAGGGAATTGGGCCTCCTTCATACATATAATTCCAGTACTCTGGGGGGCTAAAGAAGGAAAATTACAAGGCTGAGTCCAGTATAGACAACTTAGCTACTTAGGGTGACCCTGTCTCAAAATTTATAAAAGAAATTTTATTTTATTTTTAAAAAGGGCTGGACATGTAGTTAAGAGTGAGGATCCCAGTTTCAATCTCCAGTATCACAAAAAACAAAAAAGAGAGATAGACAAAAACAAAGAGACAGAGTCAGAGAGAGACACAGAGAGAGAGAAGAGGCAGGAAGAGCACCAAGCACCACAAGTGGAAGTGATCATGGACAATGGGCTTATGAAAACATCCAATTATTTTCCTTTCTGCTCATTAATATTTACTAAATTTAGCATAATAAACTTATGTTAGTAGTATGTAATTCATCTGTAAATAAATTATTTTTAAAATAAATCATAAGAATAGCCAGCCCGATGTGTTCTTCAAAGGTCCTAGCACAAAGGTCAATTCCCCTGATTTGCTTGGACCCCTGACCAGTGACTGATCACAGATCACCTTGGTATGAAAATGAAGACTAAAAACCAGTACTAATCACTTCACACAAGTGTGGGAATAGCACTTACATCTATCTTGCTTAAGATTATTGTTTGCAAAATTATTGCACTGTCTAGGTATAGTCTTGCACTTGGTGCTACATGGCCATGCATCTTCTAGAAGTTCTCTTTTCCAAAAGAATCACCTTGAGATAGATGGCTAAATTCTGAACATTCTCAAAATGCTCCCCAGACCCATCTCATATCTCAAAAGTAAAATCAACCAAATCCATTTTGCACTGTCTCTGCCACAAGGTATAATCTAGGGCTCCACCAAGCTCTCATACTTTTCTGGATGCAGCTTTAAAATCTGACTGGCTGAGAAATGGAAAGTGCTATGTTTGTAACATCCACAGTTCCATGAATATGGCATAATCAAGAGTGTTATAAAGATATCCCAATAGAAAGGGCTAGGTAGAGCATTTAGAAGACAATCTGCTGTCTTCTTTCTTTTTATTATAGTTTTACTTTCACTTATCCTATAGAGTACTACAACTCAATAGATTCTGGAAAAATATACATATATATGACCAAATTTGAGTCAAATGTTATTAATCCCTGAACATATAAACACTCTGAAAGATAACATATAACACTTTATTCCAAGTAATTAAAGCTTATTGGAACCTACTTGGATTCTAGCAGTGGAGAATTCAAAGTTCTTATCTGACAGGTTAATGAGGACTTGAAATAAATAGTATTACTAATGAGAGTCTTTAGAAATTAAGCATATCATATTATTATTAACAATGCAAGAGCTAAACTTCCAGAGATTAGATTACATAGGGATAATTTTGAAATGTGAACAAGCCAATATCAAAGTGACAGGCTATTTCCAAGTGGGAATAAGAAGACATAACGTATAGAATAAAAATTAAGAATGGATAACACAATTAAGATGTTCCCTTATTTAAATGTCTCTATGTAATAGAAAATGTAATATTTTATTGGATAGTAGTCTGTGCTCTGTGTGTTTGTACATATGTACGTGTGCATGTCCTTTTAATGTTGTGCTTTAAGTATTATAAAAAAGAAATAAACAAATGCTGGAAAAATGTTTTGGTGTTATGAAAAGTGTGTGTAAAATAGCCCAATTCTAATTATTCAGGAAGTTTGATTCTAATACAAGGCATCACCTAATTTTCCCAATTCTTTAGTTATTACTTTTTGTGTAGTTCATACATTGTGTATAGATTGACAATATCATTCTGGAAGGTTTTGAAGATAATGTGCGTTGGGTAAGTCTTGTGATCAAGGTCCAGTAGTCAGACTCCTACTGGTATTCCCCTTTGAACCTCTGAGATATGCTGTATCTCCCAGTGGGGAGCACAGAGATTTTACTAGGCAAGCAGTGGAAACACACATTACTCAAGCAACAGAATGATTTTCAATGAACTTGAAGACTTAGAGTTACAAAACATAATGTTTAAGTGGTGGGTTGGGCCTGGCCATGTTTTGCAAAGATTGCCATCTCCCTTGGGAACTGGAAGAAGCAGGAGTTGGAGGGAGTAGTATAGGAAGACCATCAAAAATGCAAGTAATGGTCTGGGGATTTAGCTCAGTGGTTCTGCTGCCTGCTTCGCAACCGCAAGGTCCTGAGTTCAATCCCTGGTACCCCCCAAAAATGGAAGTACTAATAAGTGTCCAAGGGGGAGGACTCAGCATTTGTTTTCTTGGACCATCTGGGTGGTAATGATGGGGGAAAGCAAGTGGAGTAAGAGTTCTTGAGAAAGTGAACAGGACATGGTGATGAATTGAATATGCGGAAATTATATCTTCTATTGACCCTCAAAGAATTTCCAGAACAACCTTAAAAAATTGATAAGATTATTGATATTTTATAGATAAGAAAGCAAAAGGTCAGAAAAGCACGAAAAAGACAAAAGCCTGATTTCCAACCCTGATCTCTCAGATTAGAAACCTCTGTTTTCTTCCATGGGATTTGTTTTATGGGAAGCAGAATGTGACCATCAATGTTGTCACTCACATATTTGTGAATGTTCTCTTGCGATGTCAATCCTTATTTCTCTGTCCTCAGATTTTGCTCTCAGAACTAACCCTTATTATTATACTTCTGCTCCAATAAGCAACATAAATCCTGTGACATCTATATTCCTATATGACTGGTTTTTTCTCTTTGACCAAGTTTCTTCCATTGGCTTTGTATACAATCAGTATATTTGTTACTGTGTTTTCTATAATTGCCTTATTTTTCTTGCTCCCAGGTCAGCTACATAAAATTCTCCTTTTTGTAGCATCTGTCCCTGGGTTTCCTTTTATACCCTAATGAAAATTAATTTCCCCTAACTTCCTTGTCATATCCTCCTCATAAACTTTCTCTCTCCTTGCTGATAATTAGCCCTACATTCTGCTGCAGTTCTTTGAGATATTTCAAAACCATATACAAAGTCAAGACAGCAAGTTATGTCATGTGGCTTTTCTCCATCTGCTTCTCCTTTTTTTTTTTAACCTGCTCCCACAGCACAAGGATGTACTGAATCCATCCCTTGATCAATAATGTCACAGGAAATGGCTTCTTGTCACTTTTAAATGTATGACCTATTCAAATTTATTCAGAGATTAGAGTGACTTTTTTACAGCTATGAAGTACATGTCCTCCTGCATACAGAGTTGTGACAGCTATTCTCAAGTCACCACGTACAACTGAATGACTGTCTGGATGTCCATCCATCTTCCTGGGCCAAGCTGACACAATGCACATGCCAGGACTAGTGAGGGAGGGCTTGGCCAGAGTTTAGAGGACAGAATGTATGACCAAGTCCCAGAGAGTCTGTCCACCTAATGAGTCAACATGACTCTCTGATCCAGAAACATTTTTCAGATTTTTTAAAAATCAAATATATTAAAAGACCATTTTTCATATTTTCACTTTGTATAATCACCTCATGAGTTCTTAATGGACAAAATAAGCCCCCTTTTCATATAATCGCTCACCTATTTCCCTAGGCAAGCAGCCAGCTCCTGTCCCTTTGAAGATCATGGTGATATTTTCTTCCTTGGAAGTTCTTTAGCATTTACTTTTTAGATCAGTGCTTCTCAAACTTTCATATGCATCCATCCAAATTACCTGGGGATCTTGTTAAAACACAGAATCTGACTCAGTAAGTCTGGAGTGAAGGTTGAGATTTTCCATTTTTAACAAGGTCTCAAGGGATGCTAATGTTGCTGGTCCAGGGGCCACAGTCTGAGTGACAAAGTATACTATGTGCAGAGCATATGCTAATTCATACATAAAGGTAAGGAAAATGTGACTCACTGTATATAGAGCAATACTGCATAGTGCTGCACAGTGTTGCAACACTGCATAGTACTTCCACCACTTACTAGCTGCATGTTCGTGAGTTACATAGTCTCTCTTCAATTTTTCTCCCTCTAATCTCAAAATATTATCTACTTGGTAGATTGCTATGAGGATTAAATGCATAAATACAAATAAAGTGTTTCCAATAGTGTCTGGCACATAACAAACAAGTACTCAATAAATTCTGGTTCTTACTATCATCTCACCAACTAGATTCAAGAGTCACGAGGTAAGAGGTTGTGTCTTATAGCTCCTTGCATCTTTGGAGCATGTGGTGTAACATCTCTTTATAGAGTCTTTATGGAGATGACAGGGTGTGGAGGGTTGGTGTTAATTTTGTTGAGTGGTTGTACCATGTCTCTTAATCTGAACAGTATTTTTATAAAGTCTTTCAATAGTTAACTGCCTATGTATGAGACCCCCTTCCCACCCACTGTACCCATGTAAGGAAGTATGGAATTGTGTTAATGAGCATTCTTTATTGTATATAAATTATAAGTGACTAATTCCTTTCTAGTGCTAAAAAAATGCATTTATAGCATAAGCATACTATAGTGGGCATTAATGAAATGATGAAAATCAAATTGGGTCAGAGATTCCACTTTGAGGAAACTATTTTAATTGCTAAGTAACAGACATTTATGGATCCCAAGAATCCAGAGTACAGAGAAGACAATTCTGAGGAGATTTCAAAGCGGGAAGAAGGATTCCACCATGGCCAGAGGGCTCAACAGATGGAATAGTCTGTGGTCCTTGAGGCACCCTTTCATTCTTAACAACCACAACCACTGGAGCTAATTTAAAATGATACGAGGCATCCCTATCTTCATAGATCATTTTAGCCCCTACAGAACAATCCAGCCATCTACTTATGGGCCTATTTCCCGTCTATATTACTATACAGCAAACCATGCTGCAGTTCGGTGGCCTTAAACAGCAACCCATCCCTATCTCTTGTATTTCTAAATCTGATCCACCTGATCAGAGCCATTGCCTCACTCAGGTTTTCTCCTGCAGTTGCAGTCAGGTGGCAGATGGAGCTGGTGGCAGCTACATTCTAGACGTGTCTGATCAACCAACGTGGCTTCATCACTTTCACGTCTGCAGCCTCGTATGGCTAGTACTAGTTGGAGGGTGGGCTTAATAATAACAAGGCACCTTCTCTCTTTGTAGACTCTCCACACAGCTAACTTGAACTTTCTCATTAGGTGTGGCGTCAGGGTAGTTGGATTTCTTAGCTGGGGCTGGCTCTCCCCCTGAAAATGCATCCCAACAAACCTAGGCAAAATCTACAAGCATCTTTAATGTGCTTCAGGAGTGTGCAGTGGCTCTTCTGCCTCGTTCTATTAGCCAACCCTGGATTCAAGGAGTGGGGACTACACAAGGCTCAGCCTCAGGAGGTTCTGTTTCATGGGGGAGGGAGCTATCCTTGGAGAGTAGCCACCACAAAACCAGAAGCTTCTCAGCTGTCTCGCATGCATGTAGGAAAGCAGGGGATGGATATCACATCTTTGGCCAAGAATGATAAGAAAGGGAACAAAACCAGAACATACTTTTTGTTAAAGCCTCTGCTTGTATTCATCCCTCAAAATATTTGGATAAACTTATCTATTTAGGAAGAACATTAACAGATTTTTATCAGGATTTGGAAGTTCACAATCAAACCAAGACAGACTAAGACTAGAGAAGTTGTTAAACAATAATGGGAGGTAAGAAGTTAAAAGAAGCCATCACGTCACCTGCTGCTTCCCCAGATCTTAAATGAAGTTTAGACACCAGAGTGTTCATTTTTTCCTAAATATTTTCTCTCAAAGAAATGTTTAGGTGGCAAATATTAACAAGAAATATATTATCTGTTTACTGAGTAATTCAGTAAAACCAAAAATGAGCTAAAATACCTGCTGATTCCTTCTTGCCAGAAGCTCTGTTGAACCATTTCTCAAAGAAGTGTCATCGAAAGGGAAAAAAGAGAGACCTTTCTCCCTTTAACTTGTAGACTCCTCCCCACCTCCCAGAGGAATAAACCAAGAACTACGGAATTTCCACAGCACACCCAAGCACCAGTGAGTTTGTGCCTGGACTGGATTTGGATTCTTAGTCCCATTGCCGAGCCAGATGTTTTCATTTTTCAGAAACATTTTTGCATCTCTTATCTTTCTCTCCCATTCATAAGTGTATAATTAAAATTGATTGAGCATCCACTGGACATAAGGTAATATATTCAGTGCTCTTTCCAAAAATCTCTTATCTTCATTTTGCCATAAAGCAAAGGCTAGCCTTGCAGTTGTTTTCATAGGTATTTATCTGTGGACCACAGGCAGGTGTTAAAAGGTAGTTACGAAGGTCACAAATGTGTTTAGTGTAAGCTGCACACACATTTCTTCAGTCTGGTGTACATGTGGCCCTCATGCATCATTTCTACGCCCACTGACAATGTTTCTGAGAGCTGTTTAGAACATATAAAGTATGCATTTCTTACTTTTGTTACCTCTTTCTGTCCAGCCTCATTTTATCCTCTGGTAAACTGCCTTTGGATAATTTGGTAAAACTGTTCCCACCTTCTGTAGCTCAGAGACAAGCCTATGAGCCAGGCAATTTACAGAGAGTATCCCATCACTTAGCCAAAGAGGCAGTAGCTTCAGAATCAAGAATCAAGCTAGAATAAGAAGATCTAATTCCCAGAATCTACATGGATTTGGGGAAGGGAAGAGGGTTCTCTCCAGTGGGCAGTGTGAGCTAGGAGCTCCCAGGGTCCTTGCTGACATGTGAAAGAGCCCAGCCCAAAGACAAAACTAACACAGAGGGAAATCAAGTTGAGACAGGTAAGAGAAGAGACAGAGTTCCGGGGCATTGTGCAAATTTCTAGATCTGGCCAAGTCAAAGGCCACGATACCACTGAACATTTTAGTTACAAGAGCTGATAAATTTTCTTCACTTCTTTAAGCTATTTTGGATTGAATTTCTGTCATTTGTTGCTGTAAAGTCCTTCTAGTACATGGTTGCTTTAGGTCAAACCAAACCAAAGCATTCTACGACACAATAGCACAATCAGCCAAGACTTAAGAGGATCCATCATTTTGGCAGCTATGGGGCTGAGTTTGCCAAAACCATATAGCAGCAGAGCAACCGAAGCATTTCAGCCACTGATTGAGGAAACTGGCTTGGGCATTTGGGGGTCTCTTTCTCCTGCTTATGCACCTGCTTATCTCTGTTGGGATCTCAACAAATATATTTTAATAAAGTGATTACTTACAGAGGAGTGGGTAGGATTAACAAGAGATGAGCACCCAGGGGCTAGCAAGAATAAGAAGGCTTCCCAACCTGTGTTACCAACATTCAATGAGAGCTGGACCCCTGGAGGGGCCCATTGGCAAGAGCTGTGATCACAGAGGGACACTTGCCAGAAATACTGAACCAAGACAGGGAGGGAGCAAGGAAGAAATGGCCCAGTTCCTTTCTTCTGCCCTCTGATCTCCTGCCAGTGCCTCCTGTTGGCCAAACCAAATTGGAAGCCAGCTGGCAAAGGAGCCCAGTGGTGCAGACATGAAATAGTGCCGGGGAACAAAGAACAGGGAAGAGGAAGAATGCAGGTTAACAGACAAAGCAAAGAATAATCAGAACACCTACCACCTTCTATCTTGGTAAAAATTATTCCACAGCATTAAAGAATCTTTGGGAAAAGAAAGAGGAGATACTTTATTTCTACTCCTGCATTCGCTGATACAATGTTCACTTTCCAGAACTTCCTTCCTGTCTTTGTTCATATGAATCTGTACCATCTCTTCTGAACTGATTTTAAAACATCTGCCTTTCATTATCATATAAACCTTTTTGTCCTGTATTTCCTTACTCCCAAGATAGCATTATATACTGAGGATACAGAAAGAAGTAGAAAAGAACTGGAGGATGCTCTGAAGACAGGCTTGGGTATGACAAAGAAAATGTTTGATGTTCCTCACACTCTCTGAAGAACAAATACGCCCAAGTGCATGGTCTTTCACAAGATGAATGCATGCACATGCTAGGATGTTTTGCTTTGTTTTTGTACTCTCGCAACATAAATCTTCAAGTAGACATTTCTCCTTAATACATATAGTATTCGGGAAATTGTTTTCTGGCCATAAAAATGCATTAACAGCTCCAAAGGAGCAATTACACCATATATTGTAAATACACATTAAGACTAATACACCACACTTATCTAAACCTCAATGAATTCAGAGCTGTGGTATCACAAGTCCAAAGGTGACTCAGATTAGGTCAAGATATAAAGCCCCAGGGGGAGAGGGCTTTGCTCTGCTGTGTCCATTACAATGATGCAGGTATAAAGCAAGAACTTGATCCCATTTTGTTGCTTTTTAAAGGAGCTTCAGCAGCAAGGATGAAGCTGCATGCACAAAACACAGTTTATGCCAGCACATTCCCATGGAGAATTTTTGCAAGCCCTCTGACTCTGGTTAGATCCGCACATTCAGAAATCATTGTGCCTCATGCAGTCGCGAGTCGATTACTGAAGCTCTATGCCTGCTTTCAAAGTAGACTTTATTTATTACCCTTGTTATGGCTGGCATATGGAGGACCCTAACAATAATGTGTGAATCAGATTCTTCTACTCTTGTATTACAAATCTCATTGGATGCAGTGAATTTCCTTTATTCAGGTTCATTCTGGATTAACAGAAAGGGAAATATGGATTCTTTTCATCCATAGACTTGTTAGAGACTTGTTTCTGATGTTTATGGATTTCTCTTTAGTGCATACAGCCTATGGAAAATTGTTTTTAAGCAATAAACAATAATTGTATTTGGGGACACAGAGGTACTAGTGCCATATTGCATTCCGCTTGCTGACAAATTTCTCTGGCCTTTTTTTTTTCTTATGCAGACATAAAAATACAAAGACAAACAATAAATTTTCCTCCCTCCACTGCAACCTTTTCTGCTTCTACTTTATTTTCCACTACATTTCTCGTTTGATATTACCTTTTTAAATTGCTAAATATAAATATTCCACAATGAATGTCTGTAATTAGGTTGTCTGCTCCCCTTCAAGGACTTGTTAGAAAGCGAAAGGGCTTTAATCTAAAGCAAACTAACAGAGCTAGAAGTTAATTAGAAATTAGCCATATATCCTGGGTAAATTATTTATGCTAAGCCATGTGTTACTGTAAAAATAATATACATTTACACTGACTATTGTAAACATAAAATAATTAACAATAAAAGGGAAGATATTATCCCTTAATAGAATCCTTTTGCTAGGACCAATTTAATTTTCTCTCTCATAATAATGAATGATAACCCCGAGTCTCTGCTTTGTATATAAAACACAAAGGTTCTTTTATAGTCCTTCTTGAATTCTTCTCTTCTTCCTCCCCTTTCTCTCTTTTCTGCATGAATACTTGTTATCTTATTTATACTACTATTTCCCATGCCTTTTCCTTAACTTTCCATTTTTCTCCATTTTTTTGTTCTTTTTATCTTTCCCACTTCTGATTTTTTCTTTTAATAAAAACTAGTAGCCATCTATTATCTTTTTTTTTTTTTTACCGGGAGTACCAGGAGTCAAACTCACATCCTTGAGCTTGCAAAGCAGGCGGCGAAACCACTGAGCTAAATCCCCAGGCCCATCTACCATCTTACTAAGCATGCTTTTCTCTTTCCCTACTCTTTCTCTATTCCCTTTCTCTCTTCTAATTTTCCTTCCTTTCTTGTGGTATCTAACCTTCTCATAAAATGTTTATTGTTTGAGCTGCTCAAGAAAAAAATCCTTAATGTCTTGACGTAAAACATATTTTACCTCTCTGTCTCTCTCTTTCTCTCTCTCTCTCTCTCTCTCTCTTTCCCTCCTTGTTCTATTAGCAAAGATAAAAAGGTCAATCAAACTGGATCAGCCCTGGAAAGTATTCAGCCCACATAGGAGCCTGTGGGTTCAACCTGAAAGCTTCAATATGTTTGGTTCCCGTGTGAACACATAAATGCAGTAAAATTTCACAGCATCCCTCTTGGGAATAAGGCATTTGTATTCATATACTTCTATATGCATAATCAGTATTAAATACAACCTAATGAAGTGTCTTTGTATCTAAAACGCAGCTACCTGAGAACTCTCCTTACAAAACATTCATTGAATTTTTTTCCCATTCATGTCTGGCAGCAACAAATACTGTGCAGCTTTTCCATGGTTAGTGTAGGTGTTGTTAATGTACTTTCCACATCCATTTAAATGCAAATCTTCATGCAAATAATCACTTGGAGGAAGAGAAAAAGAATGTGTTTAGCTGAAGACAAAGCTAGAGGGATAATAGAAAGCATGAATAGGGTGTCGGTGGAGAACTGCACAATGAAAACCTCCTCTGCACGAAAATGAAAACACATTAACACAGCACAGAGGATTTCTCAATAGGTTCTTACAGTATTGTTGTATGTAAACATGATTCCCAGCAGGTGAAACAAAATAAATGAATTTGAACGAAATGTGCGAAAGTCTCTCAAAGTAAAAGGTCGAACCAGTTGTATAGAACAGGCATTTGATCAATGCCCAAAATACTAACTATGGACAAATATTTACGCTTCAGAAATCCAAAATTGTGAACCAAATAGCTCATTGTCCAAATGACTTGATTGTTAAATAATGCTGTGGGGAAAATGTTTCAGCAGAAAGTAAGAAATGAGAGGGGACTGAATAAATATCATTATACTAGAGAACAGCAACTTTGAGGCTAAATTTGGCTCTAGGGAGGGCTGGATTGTGATCCTTGGGAAATTTCCAATTTGCACTATTTGCAAAGAAAATGTTACATCAACAAAGGTTAAGTGCTGGCACTAAGAAAAGTAGAATGTCCTAGAGTGTCTCCATTATTTTTATTTTAAGTGCTTCTCCAAGTTTCCCTTGGATGCAATCAAGGGAGTTGACCAGAAACCAAGGAAGCTGCAAAACAGTAAGGTCAAAGGGCTGGTAATGGGGTATGAAAGGAAAAAATGACCCGCTGGTGTCAGATATTTCCAAATGGATAAGCATATTCGTGATGCATGTTGTTATATTTGAAAAAAAAAACACTTCAGTGTTCTGTGGGTTTTATGATTTGCAATTGCTCCATTTGATGGCACCAACAGAGCAATAGAACTTGAAAGGCTGAATCTGGACATATTTTGGAAGGATTTCAATAGACTCAGGCAGTATTATATGCTCTTTAACTTGGAGTGATTTCACATTTCTTGGAGAGTACAACTGGCTAGAATAATCACTTTTGATTTCTTTGGCAGTGTGTCATCCAACAACTCTCCCAACCCCCTCCACCACCTTGCCAAAAGGATAAAAACAGAATAACAACTTGGCACAAATTTAACTATTACTGTCTATTTTTCCCCACAATGGGAATGTTTTCTCCTTTAAATGAATACAACCTTTTGAAAACCGTTCTCTCTTCTCATTTATTTATTAATGTATTTATTGATTGTCCTTTGAGATATCACCAGGAACCTCAAGACTTTTCTCTACTTCACTTGCCCATCCAATTGTTCTACTTTTGTGTACTTTGTGCCCATGACTTTACCCCCTTAGGCTACAATCAGAGTTGGATGAATTCTGTGGAACACTTGGTTCTATGATATGACATCAGGTAGTATTGAAAAGGAATCTTTTCTGATTGTACAGAAAAAGTTAAGGTTAGGTGACAGAGAACAACAGAGACAACTTTGAGTAGATTCCTGGGTTTCCAAGCATTAAATTGCTCACTGAAATTATTCACTGACAAAATTTTCTTATGCATATATATATATATATATATATATATATATATAATGGACTTCTATTTAAGCTGCCAGGTGCATTTGTTATTTTAAATATTTATTTGTGTTTATTAAAATGGTTTTTAAATTACTGAACAATTTGTTATTAAATCTGTATTTACTTATAATTTGACTTATATGTCCTCTTGTCCTTAAGGGACAGGCCTAGATGATACATTTGTCAGGATAAGCTAAATAATGCTACATAAACAACAAGTCCAAAATTCTCAGTGACGTCAACTAACACAGGTTTATTCTCACTTGCTCAATATCCAGGGAGGCTCCAGGAGAGTTTTCAGAGCAACTAATACCCATGCGATGATTCAGTCACGCAGTGTCATACGGGAGTCACTTTCTGGTAATTGCACCATCTGAGACTGGTGGGATCACTGTCACCACAGTGAAAGCAGAGTGCTCCAACTGCAGTACATACTCCGAATGGGTAGTGGTACACATCATTTGTTCTTGTAGCTCCTTGGCCTTAACTAGTCCCATGGCAGCAAGAGCAAGCTGTGACCCTCCCATCTGCTCAGAGGACCCAGAGAACCAGATCTGATTTGAATGTGGAAATCTCCGGCACAGAAGAACATAGTGGTATTAGATGTGATTGTTCTGCTTAGAATCCTGATAGCATATGATTATTTCCTTGCCTATCACATTTGAAATTCATTTTTGGATTGTATTTGTAGCTTGTCTCTTTTGTTTTGGTAGATTATGAGAACTTGAAGGTTAGTGAACATAATTCGATTTGTTTTTAATACTAACTGACCTTGAGCATAGTAAATACTCTATAAGTACTGATTTAGTTAAATGGAGCCATTCTTCCTAAGATAATCAATAGTGTTTTCTTGTCATTTCTTGGTCTAGATACCAAGTCACAGGTTTTGCAGAGTTATCAATGACTGGACACACAGAAGAAGCAAGGGCAGAATTCAGTGCCCCAGCTAGAATGCATCAGTAAATAGTGCTGAGAATGTTTTATAGCTCTTCTTTTTCTGATACAAATAATTTTTTAAAGAGCTTTGAAAAGGAGATGCTATATGATGCTATAAAAACAACACTGAACTAGAGTCTGGAAAACGGACTTTATTTGGGTTTTGCCCTTAACTTGCTTTGTAACCTGTGTATCCACATCAACTCCACCTCGGTTATTTTGTAGAGTGTGGAGTTGAAGCTCCAAAGGCCTTTCCAGATCACATATGAAATACTCTATGAATTACGTAACCTAAAGAAAACTTTATGGGGCTGGGGATTTAGCTTAGTGGCACCATGCCTGCCTCACAACCACAAGGTCCTGAGTTTGATAAAAGAAAGAAAGAAAACTATAGACTTTTTTTCAGAAATTTTACAGTATCTGTTAATGGGCTTAGAGTTAAAACTGTCAGAAAAAGAAACCTTTAACATCCTCTTACCTTGTTTCACAATTTTTTTACCCTTATCCATCATAGCCTTTGGTCATTCAGTATCCCTTCCTGTCTTGTTTGCATTTCGTTGAAATTTCATTATGCTGAATTCACATCAGAGCTTATTCTTTCCTATTTTCCCTTGATGTAAGAGTCAGTAATCTCTAAGTGCCGTAAATAAATTTGAGCTCAGCAGTTGAAGCCTTGGTGGTAGGAGTTCTCTGCACCCTTTTGTAGAAGATAAGGACCCCAGATCTCCCCACCTTGAAATGCTGGTAGCCTATGGGGTGGTATGTGACCCAGAGTTTACCAGTAAAGTGCTGCTGCTCAGGACTTTGAATCCTGGCCTTGCTCAAACCACTAGGACTGCTGAATTCATTCACAGTGCCAACACATAATAGAAATGCTTTCATTAACTGAGGTCCTATTTTACAGTAGTGGTGGCAACAACATCTGCTCAAGCTGTTTCTGCTCAAACATGGTCACTTTACTTCCTAATTCTAAAGTCTCTTGACTTCCACCCATTTTCCCAAACCTGAACTTTCAATCTCCTATTAATTCTCAAGCCTCTGGGAACTTTTCAGTGACTTCATATATTTGCTTATTACCAGGGAAACCCATTTGTGCTCCTCACAACTAAGATTCCACCCAAGTTAGAGATTTCAGCTGATAAGGAATTGGTGTGCCACTCTGGCTAGAAAATATTTTTTAACAGATGTTGCCTGGTTTGACCAGAAATATGCCTAAAGCATGTTGTTGTTTATAATGTCAACTATATAATCCCAGGAAAGATCAAGATATCAAAATATAATTAGTTCCAGTTTAAGACTTGTAAATTTAAGCTTCCAAGAGAATAATTTACTTGACCAAAATGAACACAATATCAAGTAAAATGCCAGGATGCATAGCCAGTCACTCCACATTCAGATTTTTTTTTTTTTACTATACCACCCAGCTTTTCTCCAAAGGAGTTGCTTTAATTATAATAGCCCAACATAAAAGAGACTTAAAAAAACAGTCATGGAAGAAAATGCCCCTGAAATTCCTCCCAAAGGATCAGCCCTTTGCTTGTACAGATATAAGTGACCACAAGCTTTATATAATTCTAGTTTTGCTACATTCCCATGATTCAGTGCCACTGGCTCTCTAGCACAGTATAAATAGACCCTCAGAGGAAAACAGGCTCATGATTATTAACAGTCTACGTGGTACAACAGAGCCCCAGAAAACAAGTGAATATACTGATTTTTCCCATTGCAGCACATTATTTTTTCCTTTTTTGATACTGATGTATCTCCTCCTTTTTCTGTACCATTTTGATTTCTATTGGATAGGAATGGAGTGTGAATTCTAGGAATACAAATTCCTCAAAATTAAATCAAAGAGCCTTAATCTTTTTTCTAAATTTATTTCCACCTGCCTACAGTCTGCTGTGCACAATATCTTACATTCTAAACACTTGTTTGGAGTTTGGGTTCTTAAAAGAATGAACATGCCTTGGAAACTCTGATGTCTCAGCAAACTGCAGGTAGAGGAAAAGAATTAACAGAACTGTGCAGCTCTAAAGAACCACTTCAAAAATCAGAAGTTCAGTTGTGAGTGTCTTGTGAGGCCAGACCACACCTGGGCCTCAGGAGGGGTTAGACTAGTGCCAGAGATGGATTAAGATGACTATGGGGCAAAGGGAGCGGGAGGGCAGAAATTACACCAAAAGGATGGGTGTTCCCGTTTCTCCTCATCCACTACTGAGTCACTGGCAGTTGAAAGCAAATCTGTAGTTACTAGCACACTTCATCCATTAGAAGAAGGAGCAACTTTGAAGAGCATTTGATCCTAGAAAATAAAGGAAAGATGATGACAGCTAGGAAGAAGGTATGCAAGCCACACACCTGGAGTCAGGAGTGAGAGCAGAGGAGAGACACAGGGAGGAAGCCTCGGTGGCCCTTTATGAAGGCCGAGAGTGTTCTGTCCTCTACACTTTCCAAAGAGAGTGATTCTATCAGTCTGGTTTTTTTTCCTTGCAGACAACAAAATCCACTACAGACAACATATAGGGAAAGCTATTTATTACAGAACATAACAGAGGTCAGAAAATCACGGGCGATTTGAAAAGAGAGGCTCTAAACAGAGCTTTTAGTAACAGTTTCCTGTAACTGCTCCAGAGAACAGCATGTTAAAGGGTCTGATTAGAGCGTGGGCCTCTGTTGTGATTATGAAGGGCTGAGGCTGGAAGCTGCCTCCTCAGCTCCCAGCCCCAGGTTCAAGCTGCCTCACTCCTACTTGCGCAAAAGTGAGCTCTCCACTCATACAGCCATCATTTCTTGCTCTTTTCTTCTTGCCAAATCTCATGTGGATGGATCCACTTGGAGAATGAGGTCAGAGACACCCCTAAGTACAAAGGAATCAGTCAGATAGTTTCCAGCCCACATGACAGCATGCCGTAAGGAACAGGTCTCAAGTAAGACTGTCCGCAGGATCTGCCACACTGATCATTGCTCTGCTGAGGGCCACTAAACCAAAGGCAAGGCTGCTAGGGAACTTGCCCGTCATAAGATAATGTGTTTGTTCTTGGGAAATTATAAGGCCGATTTATCTTAAACACATAGATCAGCTTCCCATTAGAACTCCCTTTCTCTTCAGGCAAAGCCCATCAGGAAAATTCCTTCTGAAGAAAACAGGAAAGCTTGCCTGGGAACTGCCCTTCCAAAATTTTCTGGAGGTGGACTGGCATAGAGAGAAGAATAGAAAAATCTCTTAGCTTTGTAAAACAAAAGCTATGTAAAATATTGAAGGCATAGCCAAAGCCTTGATCTCAGGGGTAGGACTTTTAAGTGAGGCTTCTGAGAATTTAGTAACAAAGGCACCTTATTGGTAAGATTCCTTTTAAATTCCTTAAAATGTGTGCAGAATACCTCAGAATTGCAAATGAGAAGATGTCAGGGGAGCTATAAGACTACAAAGGAAGAAAGCTGAGCTCGTGGTTTTGTGCCTAATCTAGACTTGGGTGTTTGGCTTCTCCCTGACTGAAGTACTCTTTAAGGACAAAACCATCCCAGTACCATAGATGCTCCAGCTAACTGGTGATCTGGCTTTTGTTTCTATCTCCCCTGTCTGCTCATTTTCCTGTGATTAATTAGACACAAGTAGTAAGTTAAGGGCTTTTCCCACATGAAGCTTTAAGAGCTATTTGTCTGTGTGCTAAGTTTACTTCCATCAGCTAAGATATAAAGCCTAGTACTAATTCTCATGAAAATTCATAACGACTCTGGATTTTGTTATCTCTAAAGAAAAGGGTTCATGTGACCCTGAGGACTGACCTGCCCTTTCAAATACAGTTGAACCTCTGCTAATCATCCTTGTTAGTCACTAAGCCAGAGTTTCTGCAAAGTAATGTGTTCATTATTGGAAATTAGAATCCTAAACCAAAGCTGATTTCATGATCTTTAAAATCATGAGGATCTGGATGTAAACAGAGCTTCCACTGGAAGTTGCTATGAGTAACCATGAAATTCAAAATGGTTGTTACCATCCTAGAAAACTCTTTGGCCTACTTTTCACCAGGAATGATCAGAAAAAACCTCACTTCCTATTTGCAAGGATGACTACTGCCACTCACATCAAGATTCCAGGAACACACTGCAATTTAGAGATGAGGGAAAGTCCTAAACATTGCAGTAGTTTCTTCCTGGAGCATGATCCATCTAAACCTTCAGGGAACATAAACTGAAGAGTTGGCATGTTGGCTGTTCGGGCCACTTGTATTATTTATCTACTTTTCACCTCAATATGACTTTGACTTTTAGTAAATCTCCAAAACTTTGACATGGGCTGAGACTAAAGCACGTCAGGGGCCCAAAGCTACGTGTTCCTGTTACTGTATCTTTTGAGGCAGGACTTACCTTTTCCCCATTACAAGATTTGAAATTGACGTTGAATGAAACATCACAAGAATGATGGGACAGTTCACTTCCTCACCACCAGGCACTCTCTGAATGTCACTTGTGCCGTTTTGTGACTCCTTCCACATAAGATGACAAAGAAATCAAAGATACGGCAAGCAGCTCCCTCCGCAGGGCTGGCTCTTCCCTAATGGAGGTTGAAGAAGCTCTGGCTGCACCAGCTGGGCCTCCCTCCCCAAATCTGTCCTCTGTGGTTTTCCCAAGCATCATTTTCCCTGCTCTGTGTTGCTTCTACAGTTTCTTTGGAGCTCCAATTGCTGACCACCTGCTCAGACTTTGTAGCCACCTGTATTACTTTACCTTTGACATCTTCCTCCTAATACCAACTGCTAGGCTGTCTTCAGAACCTTTGTTCAGAGCCTGGCTGTCTATAATCTGCTCACTGTTTCCAAGCCTCCCTTGTTCTCATTTGACTTTAAGCCTTCTCTTCCCCCTTTCCAGCTCGCACCTGAGTATTAAAGCGCCCTGCCAAACCTCCTACTCCTGCCAGCCCAGCATACCCTGCCTGAGTTCAATGTGAATTAGAATCCCCAATGCCTTCAATATTTTTCTAAATGGCTTTTCATTCAGCTTAACACCTACATTTTTCACTGATTTAAGGGTATAATCATACCGTTAAAAAGAGCTTATATTATTCTGCCCTGAACACCTGATGATGCATATAAGTAAAATCAACCATAGCTGTGAGCCAGATGTTCACCACACCCACACATGCTGGTAGCTTTTGATACGTATGATGCATCTCTAAGAATATCGTGCCTTAAGGATTGAATGATTCAAGAATATGATATGACTTCAGATGCTTCTCCTTGTTTATACAGCGACAAAAAAAAAAAAAAAAAAAGCATTCTCAAGCCTGGACAAGAGACTGGAAACTTCTGTGTCCTCCTTGGATGTGACCTGTAACCCATGGACCTAGGCGGTCCCTGCACACTTCTGGGGCTGGAAAGCAAGAGAAGGGCCATCGGAGTGGACAGCTAGCGATCACTTCCCTGACTTGCTTACTAGTTGGTACCAAACACACCAGTAATTTTGACTTCCCTATTTGCCTTTCACCGTGTACAAATCAGAAAACATGAAATCACATTACTTCTTGTATAATTTAAAAAATGTTTTATACTTTTCCTTTTCTCTCCCTCTCACTGCATTTGGTAAAGGAATTTGGAAATTATACAGTATACAGTCCAATATTTTCTACTTCATTGAAAGCTGTCTTTTGAAATCAGTGTAATTTAAGGCCAGTGGGGAAGAAGAATTTTTTTAAAAAAGCATACAAGAAGACAACTTACAAAATGGCAACCAGAACTTATCCCCAGTCCTGATGATTTCTTTTAATATCTAAAACTGAGTCTCACTAGCAACCTGGACTTCAGAGTTCATCATCTGCATATGGACTTCAGCTTGTTTTATTCTTCTTTCTAAAACTAAAACCTTTTGAAAGGAAATGTGGAAACTTGGAGGAGGTTCTTTGTGTCTCTGTCTCAGACCAGCCTCAATGTTTTATAGCACCTTGTGTGCTGACTCAGCCTTACAAATATTGGAACAAGCTAAGGATTAAGAAATCATCAGGTTGGCGGGAATCTGAGGCACCACACAGTATTTACTGCCAGCCAGCTTATAGCCAATGTGCCAGTGAAAAAAGAGCCAGCACATCCTTTATAACAAACAGCTCCTGGCAGAGAGATGGCGTGGCAGCAGGGCAGACACTGAGACATTGCCAATATTTTAAATAACCCTATTTGATGCCTAGCGCTCTTGTACCAATAGAAAAAGAATAATATTGATAGGTAAAAGTGGCACCGTTCAGAACTAGAAAGGACAGAAATGCTGAGGTCAAATGGTCTTGTAGTTCTTTGGTAAAAAGCCCAAGCATCTGTCTGCTATAGGGGGTCTCGTCATTAGGCAGAGAAGGTCCACAGCCTTCCCTAGAGAATATTAGTGAAGTCTATTCATAAATTTCTTTGAAGCCCATTATTAAATGAGTCAGTTTTGGAAATGTGTAGCATTCCTGTCTTCAGGAAGTTTCAAAAGCAACACTACAGACTAGAGAACATTGTATGTTAACCTGCAGATCCTAGGACTTGAGCAAATCACCTGCAACCAGAATGATACCAGATGAAGCCCCTGGAACTCTCCTCCTGCCCCCGGACCAGGGTTAGATCTGAGTCCAAGGGATGGATGGTCCTGAATTCTCTGCTGGTCCAGTGGATAGCAGTTCAGAGCCATATCTCATTTAATTTAGAAAAGCAAGGAAGCATGACATTTCTTACACATTTATGTTTAGAAATAAGATTTCATACCTACCATGAATAATGGAATATTACTAATATCTTTGTGAACTCCCTTTAAGTTGCACTTATGTAACACTTTTACATTTTCAAAAAGATGAATGTCATTTCTCCACATGAGTACAGGCAAGAGAAATGCTCTTAACTACACAGGGGAAGGTAAGAAAAGCTAGTTTCTAAAACACACCCTCAAGCTGGCTTTGGTGACATGTACCTGTGATCTCAGCACTCAGGAGGCTAGGGCAGAAGTGTCACTATGAGCAGCTTGATGCCATTCTGAGCTACTAGTGAATTCAAGTCCAGCCTGAACTGCAGAGCAAGACCCTCCCTCAAAAAACCAAAAATAATAAATTAATAAAATAAAACAAATACTCAGACCAGTATTATTACCAAGAAAATTGGTAATTCCTATCTGAAAATTCTGTCTTCTGGGGAGTGAGAAGGGGTACGCTCTTCTTCACCAGTGGCTCCTCGAATGTTCTCTGAGCAGCGTTCCACTAGTGCCTTTACAGGGTGCTGGGGACTCAACTGTCCCTTGCCATCAACCTATCAGACTTGAGCTTTACTCCTTTAACCTGGGTTCTGAATATGACATGTGATTCATGTGGTTTCACTTGGAGGGCTTTGCTGCTAAAACAGCAGTGTAAACTACTTTTGGAGGTTTTTGTCCTCCCCATCCCTAAAAAAAATCGTTTTAATTTCTTGCACTCATTTCTGGTAGCCCACGGAATGGTAAATCACGACACTAGAAAATCATTTCTGAGCCTGCCAAACAAGTGTGTTCACACTAAATGGTGTCAACACATTCAACTTAACTTGTTTCATTTTTACTTGCCTGTATATCCAGATTTTCTTTCTAGTTTCATACCCAAATGTCAAACAGTAGTAAGGATTTCATCTAAGAAGAAATACTGTTTATTTGAAATTCCATAAGATGCTTTGACAGCAGGAAAGTGGACCTTTAACCAATTTAGTGAGAATCTAATGTGTTATATACATTCATTCCAGTGTGTATATGAGCTCTGAAAAGAAGAGAATCTCACCTGCTCATTGAACAGAAATTGGGGAGATACATTTAAATGCTGGTTTTCACCACTCTTATTTAATAAGCAAGAATAAGCAATTGGAAACATCTAAGATGTTTTGTACATTAAATCGATGTTAAATATTCTATCTGTCCTAGCCACACTGCACTCGACTTTCAACACGTTCTCAAAAAAATTTGCTAAACTACAGTTGCTTTTAAGTCTGGTGTCTGTTTCTTTTTGCCGATAGTGTCAAGCTATTCTGCAAGGTTCCATGCATGCACAAAGTAGAGAAGTGAGTTCCTAAAAGTTCAGTTTACAGAAGACAGAACTTAATGATTTTCTCAAAATAAAAAACCACAAATGAAGAGAGAGTTAGCAGCATTTTAAACTAGCTCTAGCTGAGAGCCTGGCTGGTGTGCTGGGACGCAGCGGCTCTTTCCCAGATACAATGGTCCTGGTGCTGAGGGGAGACGCCATCCCCAGAAAGCAGACTTTCCATGGAGCCCTCTAGGACCCAACTGGCCCTAAGGCAGCTTTCTTGCTTATCCTCTGACCTAAGAAATGGCCCCATCAGATCCCTGGTTGCTCAGGCTGCAAAGCTGAGCACGCTTTACACCTTTGCCACTCTCTCCCTCACCTTCACCCTGCATTTGCCCACCACCATGGCACATTCCAGCTTTCGGTCTGAATGCCCTCCAGTCATTTGACCCCTCTTCCCCTCCCCCAGGCCACTGCCCTTACAGAAGCTGTGTCATGTATCAAGTGGGCCATTGGGTCAGTTGCTAATCAACCTTCTCGTTCTCATCTCCTTCCCAAGATCCATGCTCCACCTTTACTTTTAAGGGCTATCTCTAAATCACAGGTCCATTTAGGCCTCTGCTCATTATCTTTTCTGGCTTCCTTTTGTCCTCAGGATATAGTAAAACGTCCTTACACTGCACACAGAGTTGCCCGATCCTTTCCCACCTTTCTTAACTCACAGAGGTATGTTCCTAGGCTGACCCAGCTCCACTCATGGCTGTGTTCCACTCGCACCTTCGGTATGTTCACTCCTCTTTCACAGGAAAGGCCTCTGCTTTGTGCCCGCGGCAGGCTTTTACATTTCCTCCAAGATCCAATTTGAGTGTGCCTTTTCTTGTGAAACCTCTCCACATCTTCCCATATATCTCTTTTTGAACTCTTGCCCCAACACACTGGTAATGTTTGTTGATATGTGTGCCAGAGAACTACATCATGGTTCCCTCCACGACAAAGATCCTACTGTCGTCAGTATGTGTGAACAGTGGCTGCCTTAGAATGATATCTAGTAAATGTCGGCACACTAATGGGTTTATGATCTGCTGACACTTTCACTAGACTGGGAGACAAGAGTCCAGGCACCACGGGAATAAGTGGCTAGCTGGGATCTGCGCTTCTTTCCAGCTTCATAAAAAATTCCACAATTCTCTGACCGCCAGGATAGTGATGGTGGCCACCTCTCTCTTCAAGAAAGACATTTAAGTTGTAAACACCAGAGCACAATTCTGCTAGTGCCCTGTGTCCTCTATGTTCTTCATATGTCCTACTACCCTGTCATCCCACACAGCTAAAGACAGTGCCTCTCAATGGACAAATGAATGAATAAAACCACATTAGTTTTTCCACTTTCCACAAAATAAATTTCAATCTTGGCATTGTGTCTCTGTTTCTAAAGGCTTTTTTTATTTTTTTAAATCAAAGACTAATTTGATGTGGAAAATTACACATATGTGTATACCTATTAATAAGAACAAATATTAGAATTAGTTCCCAAAATTCTTATTTTGACAATAAGAAAGACAGTTTTGAAAAAACTAAAAAGTCAATGACCCTTTAATTTTACAGTTTCTGATTTACTGTTATGAGAAAAACATTTCACTGACATCATAATTTTACTGTCAATACATAACAGGTGGCATATGAGGGCCACAGGAAATCCTAGATGGCCTAGGTCAGTGATGGCGAACCTATGGCATGCATGCTATTGTGCTTTTCTTTTAAGACAAAAAAAGATGTAGAGTTGTAAAACCTCAGTATTCAGACTTAACTGCAGTGTTGGCCCTTTGTGATAAATAAGTGGATTTTTGGGCTGCATCTTGGCACTAGATCTCTAAAAGGATCACCATCCCTAGCTTAGGTCATCAAAAGTCTAGTGGGAAGGTAATGTCATAGCAGAGGGAAAATTAACATTAATTAGCCAGTTGTAGAGGAAATAAGCTGAAGCATAATGCAATACATATAAGCACCAAACATTTCTGTGTAGCTTTAAAAGACGCACCCACACATTTCCAACTGGTTGTTTTTGCCATAGAGAAAAAGGAAAGTGTGACAGTGATGAAATAACAGAGGCACTTGATACACTTTTTCCCAGGCAAACCAATTAGTAACTGTAGCCCTGAAAAGGATCATTTTGAAACTTTCTGTCAAGAGAAATAATGCCAAACTTAGCAGGAAAAATTAAAGATAGTGTTTGATTTGCCTCTGCTGTGGCTCTACTTGTCTTCCTTGTCTCTGAAAAAGATGCTGGCCCCTCTCACACTGTGGCCATGGAAGCTTGGTTTGCTGTTTCTCTCTTCAATGCATAATCCTGAGTGTGCTGACGTCCAGCATGGTTGCCACTGAAGAAATCCACTCTGGGCACCAGCAGCTCCCAGAATGTAAAATATTACTAGTGTGTTAATCAGCACCCTTTTAAGTTGTAAAAGAAATAAATGCCATCTCACATTGGCTTAAAGCAAAAGAGCCAAAAGCCCCAAAGCCATCAGGAACCTGCCTGCTCATCTCTCCCCTCCGCTTTCCTCTGCCTCAGCCTGGGTCTCTGTATCACAGCACGGACACCCACACTTTCAGTGGAACAACCTTCTGTAACATGGATCTTCTGTAACATCTCAATGCACACAAAGGTCCTAGGCAGGGCTCTTGCTGTCCTCTCCTAGGTCACCTGACTGTCACTAAAATAGTCACAGTAGCCAGAGAGAAACAAAGGCCAGAAGCAAATTATTGCTCTCAACTAATACACACTCCTGGGCCAATTTAGCCATCCACCTGATATTACCTTAAATGCTCTCCTCTCTTCTAATGAACTCTCAAACCCTCTTGCAAAATTAAAGTACATACATACATACATACAGCTTACTGCTCACCTTCGTCTCACAGGCACAAGTACTTCAAGTTGACCGTGTCCACATCAAACAAGGGAGGCAGCCAAGTGGAGAAGCTAAAACCAAGGGAGGATGACGTCTTAGGCATAAAAATCATGCACTCAAGTCTTACAAGTGGGTTTAGTCTTAAAGCCATCATTGCATATATTGAATCATGCATGTTCCACATAGATCTACTATTTCTCTTGGATTTTCCATTTTACGGCCATTGCTAACCTTCTAATGACCTCAAAAATAACCAATTCCTGGTCTCTTTCCCTCTCTCTCTCTCTCTCTCTCTCTCTCTCTCTCTCTCTCCATCTTCCACCTGTGATGTCACCCGGCCCATAACAGCCACTGAAGCCTGCCAGTTCTTCCTCCTAAATGTACTACTTTTCAGAGATATCCTTTCTGCTCTATCCCATGCTTAGGGACCTTCTTCATTTTCCAGTGGAGTCCCAGTGACTGTAAGAGGATTTTCTGTCCTTCCCAAAACCTGCCAGAGAGATCCTTCCTCAAAACTGATCATATTACTCCCCACCCTACGCCTTGCCATGGTTCTCCCTCACCTACTGCTAGGGTTTTCCAATGGAAACTTATATGGACACCAAGGACTACATAACAAATTACCACCGACTTGGTAGCTGAGACCAAGAGAAATTTATTCACTCCAAGTTTGGAGACCACAAATCCAAAGTCAAGGTATTAGAAAGGTTGGCTTCTTCTGAAGGTTTCAGACAAGGATCTGTTCACTGCCTCTTTCCTGGCTTCCGTGGCCCCAGAATCCGTGGTGGGCCTCAGCTTTCAGACACAGCACTGCCTCCTGCTTCACACTGTCTCATCCCCTCTGTTTCTTCTCAGGATCTGGATCTCTGGATCTGAAATCTCTCTTCCCTTTCTCTTATAAAGACACCAAGATCCACTTAACCCCCTAGTTAATCCAAGATGATTTCATCAATACCTTTAATCACATGTGCAAATATGGTGGATTTGGTTATATATTTTAGGGGACAAAATTCAACTAACAAAAGGCAGTTTGTGCAACAATGGCTATAAGATTAAACCCTAACTCCTGTAAGTCTTGGTCTCATGATTCATATGCCTTGGGCACTGTCATCCCTTGGTTCTAGCTTCTCCAGTTGGCTGCTGCCCTTGCTATTGGCTCCTGTCCACCACTGCACCCAAGGCCATTTTCTCCTCCATGTCCTGGGCCCTGCTGACACTTATATCTGGGATACATTTCCTCCCCTGTGTTCTTATCACCTGAGGGTGATCACCCAGGGTTAAGATACCAAGGCAGCGATAGCCACAAGCAAACTTTAACTCTGTAATTTTATTTGGCTTTTGAATATTTAAAAAAACTATAATGAATTGCCAATTTTTTTTAAATCAGGAGATTCATGTAAAAATCTATACTCCTAGAGGCAGCACAAGCTTCTTTTGGGTGTTGCAGCCTGAAGTTTGAGCTGAGCAATGGAGGACCTCCTGGGTTCCTCACCCACTCTCTAATTCGCCCCCAATAACCCCAGCCAGTGGCAATCACTGCCATCATCACATCACTGGGCTCTGTGGGCCCTTGGTTTATGCCCTTCTCTAAGACTTATCTCCTAAGCAGAGCTGTCTGCCCCCAAAGAAACGTTAGCTTCCCACCCCCACCCCCCCTTTGTCTCAATCACACCCTACCACCTGCCCTGAGGAGGGGCCACCATGCCCACACACAGCTGTGAGCACACATTTCCAAACTAGCTGGCATTCTCTTTTGTTCTCTCCCTTTCTCTCTCTCCCATTCTCACACTTTTTTTGTGGCTGGGAATTGAACCTAGAGTCTCACATATTTTGGGCAAGTGCTCTACCACTGAACTACATCCAAGTTTCATGACCTATCTTTTTTCACAATATATTATAATGCCCTGTCCTATAACACAATGTATTATACTATTCTATAATGCTATAATATCCTATTAACACACAGTTAATCCTTAAACCACAGCATCAAATCCAAAGCAGAGCACTGCTACCCAAAACCAAATACCTACTTAACCTACAATCCATAAACTGCTCCCTTCTTTATGTTTACTTTTTCCAATTTAAGGCTGCTGAAGTTATTTATTCTGACCTGGTATTACTAATGTTAAAATGGTTTGGAGGCCGGAAAAAGTGAGATTTGTCCTGCCCTATATATCACAAGAAATGATTCTCTGTAGACATAGTTAACTTTGGAGACCCCACCACTGACCTACGCTTGGTACACATGAGATAGCTGACTCATTTTATGTCTAAATGACTTAGATTATCAAGTAATTGTAGAAATGGGCGTTAAAGTAAGGAACTACATATTGTAAAAAGAAAATTGATAACAGAACTTAGTGAAGCTCAACTTCCCCCCTAGGGTGACTCAAGAAAGTTTCCTTACCCTCAGATCACCTAAAGTCCAGTCTCTAGATGTGTAGATGTGAGAACATGGTCTCACTTCCCTTGCTTCCATGACGGAGGCAGTTCATACCTTGTGATACTGCTGTGAGGGCCAAATAATTAATGTGTTAATGAAATTAAGACAAGGCCTGGCATTGGTAAGTATTAGGACCCACACCACAGGGGGTCAGAGTCCTCAGAATCAGGCTCCAAAGTCAGTCATTACAGGTCCAGGCAATGACCTGGACTTCTCCAGGCATGCCTCCTCCTCCTCGTAAGTGGAAGCTGTACTAGGGGCTTTCAGTCAGAAAATCTTTCAATCAGAAAATGCAGATTTTTAAGTGCAATGTCTGATTTTTAATGTTCTCAATTAGTTTAACTTACATTTCATCACAAGGCTAGTCAAAGTCAGCTACAGACCATCAGCATGTGTCTTTTGTCCAGAGCTGGGAAAGGCCACAGTCTTCTGCTATCATTTTCCCAGATTAATTTTAACCTTCTGCATACCCCAGGACCCTGCCTGGACTGAACATTTACTGCCTTTGTGCTGACTCAATCCACCTAACAATTCACTCATTCTTCACTTTCTTCTTAAATTACTGAAAAAGATTGAAACTAGCAGCCAGCAGCCCAGGCAAAATTTAATTGAAAGGGTAAATTGCTGCAATTACTCCTTTGCCTTCCTTGAAAACTTGCTCTCTGAAAACACAAGAAATAGCCAAACACTTTAGGATTTTTCACCCTAGCACACTGCTGAAAGCCCATGCTGAAAGAAACTCACTCATGCCCACAGCACTCCCACATCTGTCCTTTGCTTAAAAATGTCCAAGTTAGATCTCCCACCCTGGAACCATTGTTTTTTCCAGCTGCTAAGCTTGCCCTCATGTGCAATATATCAGATCTCCCATGCTGTCCATTGTTCCAGAAATGGGCTTCACATTCACAGAACCATTTCAACTTCCTTTCCCAACCAAAGTGATCTTGGTAGCCAAGAAGACAAGAGATAATTGTTGGGAATCAGCTCATGCTTGAATTCCAGGTGAACAAAGTACTTTGTAATAGGAGGATAACACTGTCTAACCATGAGATAGCTCCTCTTTAAAACAATGGTGTGTTGAAAATAACTGTAATCACATTATTTTATTACTTTACCATTGTCCTTTTATTTCTCAAATGAATACACCATGCTTTTTTGCTTTTAGGTTGCATTTTACTATACCCTGAAAGTCTCACATCAGTGTAACTTTATTTTCATTTTAGGGCATATTGTTTGCAGTTTTGCAACAGTAGAAATAAGCTGGAGTTGTTGTAAGAGCATAGCCTTTGAAGCCTGTAGTTTTAAGGAATTTGAAATAGGAAAAAAACATTTGCGTTACTTACTTAGTGTGGTTAAAAGGACCATTACATTTGCTTGTAAATCAGTCATAATTTGAAAAAGGATAGTTTCTTTAGAGCCTCGGAAAATGGCCCACTTGCTACCAACATATTTTCTATTTGAGCTCAGGAATAAAACTATTCAGGAAATGAAAGACACTGGAATTTGTTTGGATTTCTGGGTTTTTTTAACTTTTTATATAAAGCACTCTGTTCCATTAGTATAATCCTATTTGACTTGCTTCTCTTCGTCAAAGAAAAGGAAAAAACTATTATGGGAGAGCTGGGAACAAAAGGTTTCCCACCCCTCGCCGGGCTTTTGATCCTCATATGATCATAACAGGCCTCCAGGCCGTAGCCAATAACTTCCGCCTTCAAAGGAGAGGAAACAGGCTTAAAATGAACGTGCTTCCCAGTGATGCCATGAGGTTTGTGGCCGGCAGATTGCTCTGCTGACCCCTGTGTACAATCACATTCTGTCCTCTGTGATGGATACAATTACCATTTTACCTACAGAGAAACCCCCACTACTATTTTATGGCCAGTGAGTTTGCTTACCCGTGTCTAACACAGAAGTGGTATTGGATTCCACCACTGCACACTTTTCTTGTGCTAAGAGAATCAAAGAATGTCAAGCACTGAGAACATTTTGTTCTTTGTAAAACACCAAAGTAGAAACCCACAGATTTTCAAACAATTCACCGTAACAAAATTTTTATAAATGAGTTTCAGCTGATGCAGCAATTGTTTTTACATGGGGAGGGTTGGGGTGGAATTTGATATTGCCCTGGATCTTCACCAACAAAAAAACGTATTCATAATTTTTGGAATTTTCTAGTTCAGCAACTCCATCTACTTTCAATTACCCTCAGAAGATAGGCCATTACTGCTACTAGATTAGCTCGAGAATTTACCAGGGTCCTTTCATTCTTTACATCCAACTTTATTCATGTTTATTTATCTATATTTTCTCTCCCTTCCACACTCTGTTCTTTTTCCTCCTCCACTTTCTATTGGAGTCCTTTCCCATCTACCACCACTCAGTCCTTAGGGTGTGCAAAAGTCACAGCTGCCCTTGTGGGATTGGCAGGAAAGCTTTCTCGGGAAGTCAGACAAAGGGACGCAAGCCAAATATGAAAGGCATATTGATTTGAGCTATTAATGTTCCCTCCTTCTCTACAGCAGACCACTCTTTTCTTTCATGATTCTTTGAGGCTCCCTTTCCACCTGGCTTTGCCTCTTCCCTTCCTCCTAGCTTTGGCTCGCACAATTTTCTTTAGAAAATATCTCCCCTGAGTCCACTTACACAGATCTGTCTTCATTTCACAATTCAGCTTAATTCTTTCTCTTTTTCTAGACATTCTATGACCAAAACAACTGACCATGAACTTTCCTGTATTGAATTCATGTAGCACTCACTGTGCAGCCAGGAAATTCACTGAAACAACAGGGCTCATTTGATCCCCTATATCCTTACCATGATGCTAAGTCCTACATGGTAGGATATTTTTAAATGAATAAAATTTAGTCTAGCAAGGAAAAGAAGATGACATATGACACATATATCTATATGACAATGTAGAATGTGATGAGTGTTGTGAAAGATATATATATAAACTAGTTTTGTAATCCAAAAGAGACAGATGACTTCTCTACAGGGAAATTGCTCCAAGGATTTGCTTGTTGTGCCTGCCTGGAAGGAATATCAATCTCTACCACATGTGTACCTGAGGCTCTGGATCACCCGTCTTGCCTTTTACCACTTGTTGCCTTGCACTGTTCCCTTGCATTCTCAAATACTGCTGTCTTGCCACTCTTGCTAGATGGTGAGCTCAAAATGGCCTGAAATCTTGCCTTATATTTTACGCAGATTCCTCAGTGTCTCTTACATAGTGATGCTGTAAATATTTAGTTTTCTACCCAAGAAATTCTTTTTTAATCCATACCAGTTTCCAGGTTCTATGTTGCATACAGGGTAGTTACAATAATGAATATAATCATAAAACCCAGTGTCTCCCTAAGTGAAGTTCATGGGCTCATACTTGAAATATTTGCACAATGCAAGGTAGAGCATACCAACAACTATGGAGATACCTCAAGGGTCAAGAGGATGGCAGCCAGCCTCTGCAGAGAGGGGAACAATTCTACTTTGGGCAGGAGGTGAGCTGAGCTTCACAGAAGTGTGGTGGTTTACCAGGTAGACAAACAAAAGAAGAATTCCTGAAGTAAAAAGCAAATTTCCAAAGGCCTGACATACCAAAGAAAGAGGAAACAGAATTTGGGGGAGGAAATGTTTTCATTTGTCACACCAGTGTCTAACCTTAATGCTTCTCATATGCACAGAGCAGAATTAACTCAGCAGTTCTTATTTCTGTGTTATATTTGGAACATACTGCTGTGAATTATAAACCAAATTAAAAATAAAATGTGTTTTAGGTTATAGTTTTCCCTTACTTTCAGTCTCATAGGATCTCCTGAATCTGAATCCTCTTTAACAAACAACTTAGCCCATCCTAGCATCACTACTTCTGCAGATTATTAAGGAGGAGTTAATTTTAACATACAGGAAATTTCTCATCAGATACAACATGATCTCCTTTTAAAGAAGCATCCAAGTAACATTCCTTCAGAGCAATAATGCAAAATAGCATTGGAGCTTGAGAGTGTGTGAATCAAGAACCCTTTTGGTAAGAGTTCTATGCAGTGACCACTTCCATGTGGCTTCTGAAATTTACCAGGATTTCCAGTAAGAAGTAAGCAAGCCCAAAAACTCTGAGCACTTGGACTCCACTGAATACCCATTCTCCACTTCTATGACACCCTGAAAACCAAAATAAAGTTCTCAGACAGGGGTGGAAGCACAGAGGTGCACCATGTGGAGCTTGCTGGAGGAACGAAATCAACCGGTGTCCAGTCTAGGAGGGATTTGGACAGTGGAGCTGTGAAGGAAACTCCACCTCCTGTTGTGCAATGGTTGCCTGTTTGGACACATCGGCAGTTGGAGGCTGCGTGGTACAGGGCTGACGGGGAGCTTCTGCTGCATGCCTCCAGCCTCAGTGACTGCTGTTCAGCAGGCTCCCTCTGGCTTTTCAAGGACCCTTGTCCTGCCTCAGTGAAAGTTTCTGCTCCTCTGCAACTCAGAGGGAGGCTGGAGTGGCTAACCTCACTTGGGTGGAGGACAGAAGTATCCTAGTGGCTTCTAATTCAGGTGATGAGTATTGTGGGCAGTGGATAAAAATGAGATACTTATTGTTAGCAAGTTCTGCAAGTTAGAGCGTGATGACATTGTGTCTATAGTTGGTGTCCTCTCACTGGAACACAAGCTGGCAGTGGTAGCAAAGACATCTGCATCAGGCTTTGAGACCCTGCACAGCAGGTGGTACTGGATTCATACAGAGCACATGCATGGCAGGTCACTTGTGCTGATGCCTCTCCCCTCTCCCTCTGTGTTTATCATGGAGTGAGGGCAATAGGGTTTTACTCTAAGATATCTGCTGGGCCAAGCCTGCATACGGGTGGGCTAGAGTGCCTCCGGGCACCTTCCTACCTCCGTGGCCTGGCATCCTCAGCAAAGCCTAGTCTTTGTCTTTGGCGATGAGAATGGAACTGTGTCCCTTGTGACACCAAGAGTGCAAGCCATACCCTTGGCTCAGCTATGCACTCACACTGTATAACCAGGTGGATGTTCTCCCCACAGTCTTCCCTTGCTGGCCTCCCCCAGTGATGACTGTGACCTCACTGTGCTGGATGTGAGCTTTCTGATGTGTTCAGAAGCTGAGCCCACAAAGACTGTGAGAGATGCTACTTGGTCCCCAATCCATCACTCCCTCCTTAGCACCGTGGGCTGGGACCATCAGGCCATCCATCTGTTGTGCCCACAGAACCTCTCCCTACCCTGGAGCTGGCAGTGTTGCTGAGTTGGCTGGATTTAAGAAAAAAGCAAACCAGCAAGGACACTGCTTTGTCCCTGCCTCCTCAGTTTGTGAGACGGCACAGGAGCCTCATGTACATGTTGGTACCCTACAACTGTGCAGTTATCAGGCTTTGTTTCTTGACCTGAAGGAAGCTAGATTCTGGGATCCTAGAGTTGCAGGAAGGAAAAACTTTCTTGAAAATGGGTATGTATATGTGTCTGAGAGTTTGTAGATCTGTAGTTTTTGGTGTGGGAGTGCATAAAAAATCATCTTTAGTTTTCCTGAGCACCACCTTCTTCCAGAAAAAAAGTTGACAGAAGAATTTTATGCTTCTTGTGTAGCTGTCTATGGGGAATACCCTTGTCTGGGCAGATTATGGCACATGGGCATCCTGGAGTCCTAGAGGCAGTTCTTATGCTAATAACAAAGACAGGGACAACTTTTATTTTATGGAGCTTAATTCAGCATTATGGGAAATAATTCCATTCACAAAATCCAGGCTAGCTACTTGGAAGAAGAAGCAGGACACATTCACCAAGGTTTTGCACAACTCTGTCACTGAATCAAAAATCCATTTTTGGGCTGAGTGAAATTTGGCTGGTGCTTATATAATGTGTGTGCCCCTACCCCCATGGCATTGTTTGGCAGAGATGAGTGCTTTTCAGTCATAGATTCCATAGAGGAAAGTTAGGGATGACAGAGAGCTCACAGGCATTGTAGTGAAGTTAGAAAACTTATATGGACTGTTACAGAAAATCTTTGTCATTTTTCCCACCTGAAAACACCCTGGGGCCTGATCTGCCTCTGGACCCCTTTCCCTAGCTATGAGAAGCTGAATGCAGTATTTGAGGGCTCCTCTAAGACTGTGAAATCCAGCATTAGGTAGAAAATCAAATACTGGTTGGTGAGATAAAGAGCTTAGGCACTGTTTTTTAAAAAAGGAGTAACTTTCTTAGCCCAAGTATTTGGGGGATTCTGATCCTATGTATTATTTTTAAAATGTGTGCTCCTAGACAAGGAGACATTTCATTTAAAATTCCCATCTCTGCCATAGGACACTTCCAAATGCAGTTCCTCAGTGACCATTTCCAGATTTGAACTGAGTACAAGTTGGACATGGAAAAGTATTTCATTGATAAACTAGGGGACAAAAAAGTCAATGTGAATTTCATGTTCAGCTTATAAAAAAAAATTAAATGAAAGTTCAGTCAAAAAGAATGAGAATTAACTTCAAGAGATTCTTCAAGGGACTCGGGATATGCATGACGGTACTGAAAAGTGGAAAGCAAATGTGAGGCAGGGCAGGGTCAGATGCTCGCGGTATAGATTTTTATTCATCATTTTCCCAGAAACACAACTCTCCAAGTCCTTACTAAAAAAGGGTTTTGTCTGGAGTGCTAATGACCATGCTTTCATAAACTCTAAATAATCCAACTTAATTCTACCCTTCATGCTGGGTATTGCATGTTCCATAATTACAAGAGTTCTTTCCTCTTTTCCTTTCCCAGATTTGGTGTCAGGCTTGGAGCCACAGAACACTCAGCTGACATAGCTCAGGATATAATTTCTAGCAAAATCGGACTCATTCCTATACTATCATGTGTTTCCAAAGGCCATAAATATGTCACTAAGACCTACAAATGCACCCATTGCTTGTCGCTTCTGCTCTCCTGAGCAGCCCCTCTATTCCTCCCACCTCACCTCTGGTTGGGGTAAATGCTTTCTTATTCATTGTACCAACTCAACCAGGCCTAACAACTGTAGAGCACAGCTCCCCAAATATGCAACTCTTTCCTCAGCCTGCTATCTTTCCCCCAGTATAACTCACCAAGCCATTAGCTCACATCAACAAGCACCAAGCAGATCTGTCCTACCTCCAGCTATACCAGAAAGGACTGAGTAAAAATATGTCACAAGAAATACTAGAAAACAAAGTCCCTTGAGACAGTAAAGACACTGGAAAGGGGAGATAAAAGGGGTTGAGGTACAGCCATAAAGAATGAGAAACTAGAGACATTTATAGATAAGTGGTTGCACATTGAGGCCATACTCTTAAGTGAAATAAATAGGACACACATGTGTAAATACTGAATAGTTTCTCTAGTGTGAGAAACTGAAAGTATAAATAAGGATAAAAATGTATAATTGATATTGTGAAATAGGAAGAAAAGGTCTAGAGGGCTAAGGGAAGTGGGAGGGGTAGGGGAAAAAAAGACTGGAAAGGAAAAAATATGAGAAAAGGAAAAAATGGAAACAAAGTCTTTGTAAATAGGGAAGGGTGGAGGGGGTGAAGGGAGGGCAGGGGAATGGGGAAAAAATAAGAACCAAGATACATCATGTACAGGTACAAGATCCCAATGAGGAATGTAACTGTATTGTATACCGAAAATGTACCAAGAAACTGAATGGGGGAAAAAAGGCGGGCTGAGGCAAAGTGCTTGGGTCAGTCCAGGGCTCAGTAGGATACTCTCTAGAATCCCAAAGTCACTGTTCTTTCAAAATCAGAGAACAAATTAAAATGAGACAATCTTTGTTTAGTCCAGCGGTAGGAAGGAGAAGAGTGGGACCACTTTTACTAGCATGCCAAGTTCAGTGGCAGAATGGATTCTCCATGGCTTTGATCTCAAAGAAACTATATCTCCGTGGTGTTGGCTGCTTGGTCACACACAGAATTGAGAACCAAACTCTGTAGCTGTCTTCAGCAGAGTGATCTGCGCTTCCTTTTGGAAAGAGCAGGATGACACATTAATTGTCCCTACTGAGGTTTTCTGTTGAGAACTGAATTATCAAAGTATAGAAGAACTTTTCTTGGCTCCCATGATCCATCATATTAGATGAAAAAGAAATATCTAAGGACCTCTCTTTAAGGTCATTTGGCCCCAACTTCTGTCAATCTAGGGGAGAAGCTCCATTCAGGAGAAGGGTTGTAATTGATCATGTCCCTCAATACTTCCTCCTCCCATTCATTACAACTTAATTAATGCCACCAGCAACATCTCTGTTAAGATCTAAAATGTCTCCCCTAAAGTCTCACATATTTGGAAGGTGATTGGATTATGGGGGCACTCTGCACATCAGTTGATTCATCCACTGGTAAGTTCAGTAGCTGAATGTGCTCTTGGGAGGTGTAGTCTGGGTGGAGGTGGACACTTCATGTGACCAGAGGGTATATTCTTGTCCCTGGGTCCTTCCACCTCTAATTTCTGGCTGCCATGGGATGAGCAGCCGTTCTCCTCCATGCACTTCAGCCATGTCATTTCTATGTTGGAGCCTTCCAACTTTGGACCGACTGGAAATTATGAGCCAAATAAACTTTTTTCCTCTAATTTGTGGATGTTTTGGGGAGAGACAAGAAAGCTAAAATAATCCCTATGGTCCAATCCTGATACTCAAATGATCTTGACTCCTTGTGTCCATGACTAGTACCTCCTTTTAATTGATTCTATCACAGTCTTCTATCAAATCTGCCACCTAAATATCTCTTGCCTCTGCCCACTTATGTCCTTGCCTGAATCTTAGCCTTTGCCTAGGTCACCATCATCTCTGGTCTATTCTCCATGTTCAAAGATAGATTGTGAAAATGTACAAAAAGTCTTGTTACCTGCTCCCAGGTTAGACCTCAATACCTTCTCATGGATTGCCATTAGGATAAAGTCTAAACTCCTAATTCTGGTCACCAAGGCCCTTCACAGCCCAGTTCCTGCCAGGCTTTCTAGCCTCAGCTCCTTATCTTTGTATTTCAACCCTCTACAACTCAGTCCACACTCACATGCACACACTGTGCTTCAGCCAAATTGAGTATGCAGCTCTTTCCTGAGTGACCTTGCCATGCCTAGCCTTGGAATACTCTTCCTCCTCCTTGTTTGTCAGTATTCACCTCACAAGTCAGTTCCTCTGGGAACCTTTGTCTGAGCAGTCAGGTCTCAGACTGTCATTCTTACCTAGTCTCCTCCCTCCATTGCATGGAGATAGATTTCTAAGAGATGTGGGACCAGGAAAAATTACAATTGGAAGCCTCTGGGCTAGGACTTGCTCCCCCTTTATTCCCATCATGGTTCACGCATGCACTGAGAAGAGCAGCACACAAATATGAACACTGTGGCCACACGTCCATGCCCTGCCCACAGCCTTTTCTTAACCACTGCCCAGCCATCCACAGACCCGGCAGAGATGGTGTGGCCAATGTTGTCTGCTCTAGAAAGCTGTGTCTAGGGAGAGAACACTTCATGCCCAGGAAGCTGCTATATCTACTGGGGCAGGAATTTCTATCCTGAACATCCAGAGAAGGGGTGGAAGTAGTACATTTTAAGTATAAATTCTCTCATTGGCCTCAAGATGTTTTTGCCCATGGCTAGAGTGCGGCCTCCTATAGAACAATGCCTAGATGAAGGCTTGGGTGGGCATAGCTTGCTGAGATCCAGGGAGGTGCTGCCTGCCTGCCCTCCTGTCCCTGGATTTGAGCTCCAAACAAAACACAACCTACCTTGGTCACCTCATGTTACACAATCCTTGGCACAGCATGCAGTAGCTGTTCAATGAACATTGGATGGGGACCAGGGATTTAGCTCACTGGCACTGCACCTACCTCACAGGCGCAAGGTCCTGAGTTCAATCCCCAGTACCTAAATAAATAAATATTGGATGAATAAATTGAATGTATTATAGAACTTTGGGGAACAACACAGGGATTCTATGAGGATTAATACAAATATGTTGAGTTCAGAAAACATTCATTGATCACCTATGGGTGAAGCACTGTAGGGAATTCAGAAATGAACAAGGGTGGCTCTGCATTTAACTGGTTATAATTTAGTAAATGTGATATCCTAAATCATCTAAAACTAATGTGATAGACAAAGGGCTGCATGAGCTTGTGGTGAAAGATAATCACAGACACAGACACACCTAGAGGAAATTATTTAAATAAAACTTCAGATCAATAGAAAGTTCACATATCTTTATAACTTGCAGGGAAGTCAGGTGTAAAGTTTAATTATGGCAGCCGATTGAGCCAAAATGAGCCTTTCTCTGTACGTTTGGACACATTTTATTTTTGTGGCACCTTCTATCTCTTTGCATATTACCTGTTAACTATGAGTTGTAAGACACTTCTTTTCTTTATCCATTCTGTCCCTGGCATAAACCCTCCTTAAATAATCCTAACTCCTTCCCCTCTAAACTGTCTCTACGCAAACTGAGGCACCTGGCAGAGAAAGGGCGGACACTGATTGTGCATTGTGTTCTGACACAATGCCTATTACTATGCTTTGTACAAAACATTTAATTGACTCAAATTGCAGAATAGAAAGGTATGTATTTGCTGGCAACTATTTACAAAACGAGTAATACATTTACTACTAGATGGTTATAATTGAACTTCTCAAAAACTAGAAAATTTCACCATTACTTATTTTTGTTATTTTTTAAAGCCTTTCCAGTAAACGTAGCCCCTGGCCTTGAGGTCCTCCCTAGTCAGGTCCATTTGATTATAATTGTTCATTTTCATTAGGAACTTCACCTCTAATTAAGTGGATTCAAGAGAAAGCTTGGTGGGTGTTTTAACACAATATGCACTTGCTTTCATGCTTCAAATCAGAGATTCTGGTCTGTTAATTTTGACAATTTCTAAGTTGTTTCTTTGATTTGACTACTTGAAAAATTGTTACAAGTAGATCTCTCCTAAATGGAAACCCAGTATGCAATGCATTATTTGGTCAGTATCTTAAGAATTTAAGGGTTTCCTTTTATCCTTTTTCGTTTTGCTTTTAGTTTGTATCTTTTTTTTCCATTAATTTTATTGGTACATTTTAGGTATATAGTACAGTATCATTGGGATCTTGTACCTTTACATGATGTATCTTGGTTCTTAATTTTTCCCCCTTCCCCTGCCCTCCCTTCACCTCCTCCACCCTTCCCTATTTACAAAGACTTTGTTTCCATTTTTTTCCTTTTCTCATATTTTTTCCTTTCCCTTCTTTTCTTTCACCCACCCCTCCCACTTCCCCTACTCTTTTTCTTAGTTTATATCTTAACAACCTTCAGAGGGTTTCCAAGTAATTAGATATACTATATAGCTTACCATGTTACAGAAAGAGATGAGCCACTCACTGAGATTTGGACATTGTTTGCTCTGTAGAGATTCAACATGTGTTAGGTTCTTTCAGGATGCACAAGAGACATGTGCTCAAGTTACTTCCACAAGGTCATGGAATTCATTGTTCATGTTTCTTAGTCAGAGTTCTTTTTATCCTTTCTTCATACAATACAGGCTCCTGTATGAACCTCACTCTCTTGACTCTCTCTCTCTCTTTCTCTGCACTCATTCAAGTAGGTAGGCACATGGTACTCACTGCCTCAAGGAAGATTTGCTGCAACAGAATGCCCCCGAAAAGGCAGTCTCTGACTAGGTAGCATGTCGACACCTTAGTGTGCTGAGAGTAGTAGGTCAGACTCAGAAATAAATAAAAAGCAAGGGGAACAAGAGATACCATCCTATCGCCCTTTACATCAAAATCATCTTGAGCTTCCTAAGGTTGGAGAAAGAGATATATTAAAGAAAGGAAACAAAGGAAGAGAACATAGAGAGGCCTGCAATGGGGTGGGAGGACCTTGAGGCAGTAGTCATATCAGGGTCCCTGAGCTACATGATCTCTCCGCCTTCAATTCTTTCTATATTAGTCAGCTTTGCATTGTATAGCAAAATACCTGACACTGGCTATTTATGCAGTAAAGATAGGATTATTTTGAATCACAGTTCTGGAGGTTTAAGCCCCAATCCAGTGGCCTCTTTAGTTTGCTTCTCTAAGAAGAGCAGCCCTTCACGGTGGGAATGCATGTCAGAGTGAAAGGCCACATCTTAAAACAAGAAACAAAGGCAGCACAACCTTCAGGAGGTTCTGGGAAAGCACATCCTTTGGAGAATAATGTCAATCCGGCACCAGGTTTTGTCAATCCAATAATCAAACCCCAGTTTCAATAACCTTGAACACTTATGAACCTTCAAAGAAGGATAAGACCTGGATTCCCCCTGGGGAACTGGTGATGTGGAAAGAGAAGTCTCTGCACCTGTTCGTGGATGCAACGGGCCTCAAGCTTCCCTAAGCCCAACACACTCCTCACCCCATCCCTTCAGCTAGACAGTGGTAAATCATGTTATCAGATATGAATTTACAGGAAATACAAAAAATTACCCCAATTCACTCAGACCAAGCATCAAACCAGAATATCATTCAAGATACACTGCCACCAAGAGCAGCTATCAGGCCATTTTGTGTCCTTGAAGCTGACTCCTGCTGCGGAGGTCACAAGTTACTGGCCTGCTCCTCTAATGCCAAATACAGAAGAGGGACTAGGGATACTGGGGTACTCTGAGATTTCACAGAAGAGAGAAGGCAGATGCCAAGGTAGGCTGGTAGAAAAAGATATGGAGATGGAAAAGCTACTTCATTTTCAGTTTCTGAGAACTTAACCCCAGAAGTGAAGCACACTAGCCAGTGTCACACAACATATTAGTGACTGAGTTGGAAATAGAATCAGATTCTTTTCATATTATTATAGAATTCAAAATATAAATATATATATTCAGAGACATGAACATAGCTTTTCTTTTTTTTTTGGTATTAAATTCTTTTATTGGTACATTGTAGGTATACAGCACAATCACATTTCTCATTGGGAATTGTACCTTTACATAATGCATCTTGGTTCTTATTTTTTCCCCATTCCTAGCCCTCCCTGCACAAGCTTCACCCTTCCCTATTTACAAAGACTTTATTTCCATTTTATCCATTTCTCAGTATTTTTCCTTTCCCTTCTTTCCTTTAACCTGCCCCGCCCACTACCCCTACCCCTTTGGACCTTTTCTTCCTATTTTACATTATCAATTATTCATTCTAATCATTGGTACATTTTAGGTATATAATACAATGACATTCATCATTGGAAATTTG
>NW_004624774.1:17278061-17321550 GCF_000247695.1 Heterocephalus glaber | reverse complement strand
ACCTCTGGGCCGGGAACAGTGGGACTCAGTACCTTGATCTGGTGGTCTGGTGTCCTCTGTGTCTTTGTAGTGTGGAACCAGGTGGCTGCCTGTCTGCAGCGGGGTGATTCGGTGTCTTCCACGCAACTCAGAACCTTGGTAGGGTGTGCACAGACCTTCCTGTGTGCAGCGAGCTGATTCAGCATGTTCTGTGAGACTCAGGACATCGGTAGGGCATGGGCAGACCTGAACATAGCTTTTCAAGTTTTCCACATTCCAACACTAGCTTTTCCAGTGCTCCAAGATGGAAACATGGCAGCATTGACCATGCAGCAGATGCAACACTTGAAAGAGAGATTGCCTGGCTCTCAAAGGCAGCAGGGAGCATGTCTTAGTTACTTTTCTCATTGCTAAGACAAAAAAACCTGACACCCAAGATTAAAGGGGGGAAAGGTTTATTTAGCTCACAATTTGTAGGGGTTTCAGTCCATAGTCAGCTGACTCCAAGGCAGGTTAGTTTGTGGCAGACAGAAGACAGCAAAAGCAAAAAGGGAATTTAACAGCATCTTCCTTCCCCTTTTATCTAATCCAGGCTACTTAGAATGGGTACTACTCACACCCTTCATCCTAGTGCCCTTGAGCCTAGCATTGCACCATGAATCAATCACAGCATCACACACTCTAGATTCAGTCACTTCTGAAAAAGCCCTACCCATGACCCCATGGGGCTTTGGGGGACATCTACACACAAGCCATAGCAGAGCACATTGAGAAACAAAGGCCAGCTCTTCTAACTTGAACGTTTATATGTCATCTTAAACCCAGACAAGAGCATCTCTCTCCCACGGGACAGGAAAGATAGTGCAGAGGCCATGAGTCAAAACTCATGAGGGTAAGTGCTGGATTCTAGAGTCAGAGGTGCTTGGGCTTTGAAAAGCTCCTCTCCTGTCCTATATCCAGTGCTATCTGGAGTCACCTTTCCTGTATTGTGAAAGATTAATAATATCTATGCCTAAGAATATGAACTTGAACTATTTAGACGTTGTCTAAGGATCTCTTCTATATACATGTACCCAAAAGCCTTGAATTCTGTAAAACTGCGTGCTAAAATAATATGGCTCTGGGGAAAATAGTGTTGGGGAACTGATACAAAACCTATGTATCTTCTTCACTAAAACACAAACAAATAAAAATTCTCACAAATGTACTGGTATATTTTACTATCTAGCATCACAATGAGCTGATCATTTGCAGTCATAAACATAAAGCCCCTACTTCCTGATTCTTGATGATATAAGGCCTTAAAATGTGCTTCTATTACAGACCACTTTCACTGAAGTTCAAAACTAGATTCTTTGTTTTTATACAAGAGAAGATATCAGTTTAGCTTCTTTATCTGTGGACTTAGGCCTCAGATAGCTTAACACATTGAAATATGTGGTAGTTCTTAGAGCCGCTAAACCAGCCATTACTAGCACTGAAGGAAGTCACTTCTACAGGATTTTCAGCTTTTCTTCTGAGGACTTAATATATGACTAAATGTTCCTCTTTAAATGTGAAGAAACTTGTTTCTAATTACTTTAAAATATTAATATCCTTGGAAAATCCTGTACAAATCAACAAGACTTCTGCATTATATTGACACTATTTCCTATTTACCAATTACGTTTTAACTAATTCACATTAAATAAACATTTATCATAGGCACAAGAAGCTGTTGTGCTTTAATTGTTCTATTCTGGGATATAGAAAGCTATTAGAACATCAATACTTTTGTTTGCTTGTTGGATTTCTGTTATCAGTGGGAATGGAACCACACACTGTACACATAATCAGCAAAAGCTAAAAGTTCATTTAAGAAAAATCAGGCAGGGAATAGTTGCATATACCTGTAATCCCAGCACTCTGGGATCTTGAGGCAGGGCAATTGCAAGTCCCAGCCTGGGCAACTTAGTGACTTAATGAGAGCCTGTGTTATAGTTTATAAACATGCTTCCCTAAAGCCTCATGTGCTTACATAGGTGAGAATTTGGGGAGGTGATTGGATCATGGGGGCATGATACTCAGTATATGAATCCACCAATGCATTTATAACTAAATGTGATGTCAGCAAGTGAACCCTAGTTGGAGGAGATGGGTCCTGGGGACACAGCCTAGAAGGGTGTATCTTACTCCCTCTTCTCTTGATCCCCTTCTCCTTCCCACTACCCTGCTATGGACTGTTATCCTCTTCATGTTTCTCTGCCATTCCACCCCCTCTTGGAGCCAGCTGACTATGGACTGAAACCTCTACAAATTGTGATGAGAAAGCAACAAAAACGATCTGCCTCAAAATTTTTTTTTTAATTTTAAAGGGCCTAGGGATGTAGCTCAGTGTCAGAGACCTGCATTCAATCTCAATACTGGAAAAGAAAACAAAGCTAACCTAAACTTTGAATTGAGTTTTGAATTACTAAGATGACTGAGGCAACTGAAGCAAATACCTAATGGAGCAAAACAGTAGAATGAATTCACCCATCAGGATATGCATTATGTCTCTTAATTGAAAACTAGAGGTGGGGCCGGGGATTTAGCTCAGTGGTTCCGCCGCCTGCCTCGAAAGCGCCAAGTCCCAAGTTCGATCCCAGGTACCAAAAAGAAAACTAGAGGTAAAATTCTCCAAAGTAATCAAATATGCAGTGAAAATCGAGAAAAAGGAACACACATACTTGGAGATTATAGTTCATTAAAATAAAGGCAGAAAGAGAACAAAGACAAGGGAAGTAGAAGGAGAGGGGGTCAGCTGGGTTCTAATGTCACGTAAACACTAATGGTAAGGAAAGGAGATGAAGACTTTGGTAAAGGAATAATGCTCTAACCACAAACACAGTTACTTAATGATTTCCTTGTCCTTGCAATCTCCTTTCCCATACTCCACGGTACACAACCTCACTCTGGGAATTACTGTTCCAGTCCAGCCCACAAGGCATTCTTGAGTCAGCCCATGTGAGAAGCATTCCCTCAGGTGCTATCTCAGCACCAAGGAGAGCACCAAGTCCACTGCAAGGTTCAGCCATTCTGGGCTTTCCGTTTTTCTTCACTAGCTGACTCCTTACCCATTTTTTGGTGTGCATGTACTTCAGGTGGATTTTGATTTCACGCTTCAGTAAGCTACAGGGCTCAGCCGCCAGATCAGATAGGCCCTTTTTCATTTCATTAGAACTCTGCTCCAGAATTTCTTCCAAATTCAGGCTCGAAGATAAACAGATAAGACATAAATTTATAGGAACAACAAAAGTATGATTGTCTAAGTAAAAATGGGAGCTCTGGTAACCCACATATTCCCTGTGTGTGACTGCGTGTATGTGTGTTTGTGCATGTGCATATGGATATGTGTGTGCAAAATCAATCCCCTGCCCTCAAAAGTCATTTTATGAGAATCAAATTATCTCTCTTCTGTCCAACAATTTCAAAACTGAGACATTAGCACATACATACCAAGTAGGGTTATTCCTCAGTTGAAAACATGAGCAATTGAAATTGTAATCCAAGCACACCTACATAAGCCTTCCACCTTACTTATATCTGCTCCGATCTATTTCTCCATGAGACTGGGTTTTTCCTCCCTACCCCATCAAAAAAGAGAACTTCAAATAACAATAAGGACATAAGAGAAAATGGGCTGTGATTTGGGTTACCTTTTTCTCCTCCTGTATTTTAAAAGTGTAATCTGGAACAAGGAATAGTTTTGCGAGGTAAAAACAGATGATCCTGTAAGAGGGCTGCACAGTGTGTGAGTATTATTGATTTTTCTTCCCAAGTCATTTCAGCGATACAATCTTGAGCCGAGTGACCATCGATAGTAAATGATTTCCAGCCAGACACTCAATCATGAGACCTGTTTCTCTCAAAGGTTTAGCACTTCGGGTGAAAATACATACAGAGATTTTGAAGCAATAGTAGTGAGTGATAGAAGATGTAAACGCCAGAGGATTTTTTCTTTATTATAATAAGCCCTATAACTGGAATTACAAAGGAGAGTATAAAAAAAAAAAAAAGAAAGGAGCTTCAATTCCTGCTACTTTTTTTTAATGTTTTCATTCAAGGCTTGAGAAATTGCATTAAGTAACTAGATATATTGCTTCCTAAGTCTTAAAGCCTAAAGGGGACAATATCAAATCACCTAGGATTCACATTTCTCATATCAAAGAATACATAATGAGAAAAATGTCCATTTCTTGAGTAGCAGCACTACCACTTTAAAAGATCAGTAATGTCATGTCTCATAGACAAAAGGGACAAAGGAACATTTTCTCCAATCCTGGTGAGCACACTGAAGCTCCTACCTAAACTATTGTAAAGCCAAAGTCTTTGGAGAGTTGAACACCAAAAGTTCCTTTGAATTCTATAAAATGCTCCAAAACTTCAAATTTCAACACAGCTCTTGAGAACACAGTAAAAATGACCCAAACTCTCATTCAGATTGAATTCATAATTTCTCAACCACACATACTCTCTTATTCCCTTTTGGGTGGTATTTATTCTCTCTCCCCCCCCTTCCCTTCCCCCTCCCCTTTCTTATCTCTCCCCCTCCCTTTCCCCCTCCCTCTTCCTCTTCACCCTTCATTCCTCCATCCCTGCCCCTTGCCATTACCTGTCTTTAGGGACAAATGATTCTGGTCAGGGTTATGCAAGTTCTGAGAAAATCAGAGTGCCAGCAAACTACACCGGGATCTAGCTCAGTAGCTCAGTAGCTCAGTAGCACTGAGCCTGCCTCACAAGTGCAAGGTCCTGAGTTCAATTCCTAGTACCAGAAAAAAAGAAAGACAACACTCAACTGAGATAAAAATGGAGAAATATAGGAAAATACATCTGAAGATTGGAGTAGATTTTCCAAGGTCTTCTGTGCAGAATAGAATATGCAACAGAAATTGAGCAAGCCTGAGGAAAAACTCAAGAGAATTTACCTCCAGTGTCATTTTCCCTGAAAAAATCCACAGTACTAAGCTTTTGTCACCTGTATAAATGGCATTTCCAGAGGTTCATAGGCTCATAAATTTTGACCAGCCAGGTGAATCGGTTTTATTTTTATTTACTGAAAGGCAAGTCTGCCCACTAAGTGGATATTCATTAGATTTGCCAGTTTCAAACAACACATCATCTAATATCCAGCTGATCAATTTAAATTACCACTGACTTCACTACAATTGTGTCTAATTATAATGATGCTGAAATACTGAAAAATGTCTTGGCTTTTTCACTACTTACTGTAGCTTTAACTTCCCACCCACCCACCCCCCTAAAAAGCTGAGGAAAATAAACAGAAGGTAGACAATGAAATAAGTATTGTCTTTAGAAACAAGCATTGGTTTTGTTCGGAAGATCTGTTGCTCTCTTACCTGAAATAGGGAAAAACTAAAAGCAGATGGACCCATTCACAAAACTGAAGGTGTTGAGGGAATGACAAAGATGCTTGGCTGCAATGATGGATAAAAGGCAGGGTGCTCAGGGATGCAATCAAGGGGTTACCTCCTGTTCTCATTTGTGGTAATTGTCATATAATAGGTTGTTTAAGTCTTCTCACCAACCTTAATTGCAGACTGGGTTCTCACCTTTGAACTTTAATCCCTCAGTTTTAATTGTAAATAATAAATTGTCTTTCAAATGTTTTCTCTTTTCCTTTTGGTACCGGGGATCAAACTCAGGACCTTGCACTTTTGTGGCAGGTGCTGGAACCACTGAGCAAATTCCTGGCTGTTTTCTCTTTTCTTCATCTTCAGCTTCTTAAAACTGGATCTGCCTCAGCTTGACATCTAGCAGGAAGTGTAGTATGAGGAGAGCAGCCAGTGCAGACCTTGGAAATCACCTCTGAGCTGGACTTCAATGAATGAGAAATATGGGGTGGAAGGAAAACGACATCAACATGCAGTAGCTGGCTCCCCTGCCTCTGGTGGCTGGTTCACTCTGACCTCACCTCATCTCCACCCTGTCTTTTTCTACAGAAAGACCTCTGGGGAGAGGCAGTATTAGCCATTTAGGTAGCAAGTTTCCCAGAGTTTGTGCCAGGCATTTCTTTTTAATTGCCTAAGGGCTGCAAGAAATAAATGCTATACCACTGAGGTCCTCCAACTTGTTCTAATATGAATCAAGAGCAGATCTCTCAATCCACTGGGTAACATTCCTATTTATTCCTTTGTATATCACTCAAAGCCATTAATCACTCTAGCAGCCGCTCCTTCTCATAGGAGATGTGAGGAAATGATAATGTTTTATGTGAGTAATTAATCTGCAGCAGATGCAGAGTTTCCAAGACTACAGCCATTAGCACATTGACAGGCTTCCGAACACATATTCTAGCACTGGTTAGTAATGATTTTAATATGCTAATACTATGTTACTCATAAACAAGAAACATTCAGACCTTAAGTTTTATATAAGTGCTATTATTTGCAAGGGCTTTTCAGAGAAGACTAGTGATGAGGTTTTTATATTCTTAATGTTGCTGTTGAATAAACAGTGTCCAATTAACATACCAGCTGGAAGTACACCATTCCTCAGTTCTATTTCTTTCTGTAATAGTCAACATTTGTAAAGTGAAAAAAATAATCCAGAGTGAAACTAATAGCCATTTAGGGAAGCAAAAAACAAGAGTTCTGTGGTGGATTATTTTTCCAGCAATGTAGCTTTTGGTCTCGGAAATCACAAAAATGATGGAGCTACAGAAGAAAAAGCAGGGAAAATACTATTTAATAATTTTAAAAGATTTCCCCCAAATGTAAAGCTGGTATATATGCCATACCAGCCCTGTATGGCTGCTGCTTGGAGCCTTGTCATAGTGTAAATCCATGTGCTTAGATTAGCTATTTATCCAGACCCGACACAGTCTATAGTCTGAAACTTGCTTTTTTATTTCTCTCTAGTTCAGGTAAGGTAATAATCCCCAGATAGTCACAGTACCTTCCGTCTACCTTTCTCCTTGTCACATTTTCTCCTTAAATATGTGTTGGTATAATAATAAATTGCTACCCATGGTAAACGTGCTTCATCATAATTTTGCTCCATGCTGAATGTGTAAAATGGCCACAGCCACTGACAGGCAGTGTGCAAAACTAACAGCAGCAGCAGTGTTGCCACGGGAACTCACTCAAGGTCAAACCCTTAGAGTTGGAAAGGATAAAATGCTGCCTCTCCAAAAATATTGTTTCTTATTGTTCAGTGTTTAACTTGATAATAGAAAAGGACTCCAGCTATTAAAAAAAGACTTTCTGTAGCAACGAGTTATTTTAAAAAGCAAATAATTTAGTAAAACAAATTGGGCTACCATTTGCCTGTGAGGTAAAACCAAATGTCAAAAATAGAAGTGTCTATTGGGACCAGGAGGGAGAACAGCAAGGAACTAAATAAATGGATTTCAGCAAGGCCAACAGTCTTCCTGCCATCCCAGCACCCGTAATCAGGAGCTTCAGTAAAAATTTCTTTGCAGCCCAAGGCATTCCACCAATGCAAGGGTTTGATTTGGTTTTCTTAAGCAGTCAAGTTATGTTCCATGATCTTTCTGAGATAATATACAGGCCCACCATTTAGATAGACTGCACAACAATGCTTCAGGCATGATACAAATAATATAATCCTAATATCCCCCAGGGAGAGAGCTAGGGGAGTCATTCAGGAGCAGATTTTTTTTCTGCAGTTACCCGAAAGGCTCTCTCCTTCCCTCACCTATGTTTCCTTTGTCTTTGGGCCTGAGCAAGAGCGCTTGCCTTTGATAAGCATCTATGAGTGCATACCAGGTCCCAACCACTCTCCATTCTTATTTAATCTTCAGAACAACTTTATGAGACTGGAGCCATTTTCTCCATTACAGATGAGCCACGGCGCAGATAATTAAGTTATTCCAGGCCCAGAGATTCAAATCCAGTTTCGTCTGGCTCCAAACTCTGCTTTCATTATTTCCTCTTCTCATCTTCCCAATGCCAACCATATTCCCTGGAAATTACTACTGCAACTACAGAATGATAAAATTCTCCCTGCTTTGGAGAAAGACAAAATTAGCTAACAATTTAGAAATTTACATTTTATATTATCAGGAGACATTTTCACCCTTCAGAATATTTGCAAAAGAACCCATTTTAATTGAAACTTTCATTAAAATAATAAAAATTTCAAAACTACAGCTGACCTAAAATTTGAATTTTGGGGGCTTATTTTTAATAATTTTTCTCTTTAACAAAGTGAGATGTCAGTTTAATGAGACAATAGCATGCCTTCCCCATAATTATGTGTAAATATCATTAAATCCATCATTTTAGTAACTTGAGTGAATTATTGCTACATGTTATACACCTAAAAAGAAATAAGATAGCCAACTAACAATAAATCGGAATGGCAAGAGACACTGTATACAGTTCATGCCTTCGTAAACTTTTCATTTCATTGATCTCATGTGAATTCTATGGTCTCATGTGAAGCTTTGCCTTGAGCAGTCTATAAAGGCAAGCATCTCCAGGCATTAGAGGCTGTGGCCTTGGAACATAATTACAATCTCAAGATGATGTTTGCAAATCATTTCAATCATTCTCTCATTAACAAACTCACATTTCCGTAATATGTTGCTTCAATAATTCAGCATATCATTATTTCACACCCGCAGTGTGCAAGGCAATGTGCCAGGAAAGAGTGATAAGCTGACGAGGTACTTGTCTTTGTAGAATTCAGTCTGTATCAGCAAATTTTTGTCCTGTAAGGGGTAAGATAGTAAATATGGCAGGCTTGTGGATCCTATAGTCTCCAATGTGACTACATACTAAATTTACCCTTGTAGGCCAAAAGCTGCTATAAAAAATGTAAATTAATAAGCACAGAGGGGCTGGGGATTTAGCTCAGTGGCGCCATGCCTGCCTTGCCAGTGCAAGGTCCTGAGTTCAATCCCTGGTACTGTACAGAAATAGTCCAATAAAATGTTAATTACCAAAAAATGCATAGAATCAAATTTACTCAACAGTTCTTAGAAAATCATCATTTTGTAAATACACACACCAAGTCAGTGTGAATGTATCAGAGCCAGCACTTCCTTCAGTGGTAGACCAGAAAGATAGTTATATCTCTGGTTAGGCACTTACAGAAGTCATTTATTTATATCCAAATGTATTTTCAGTCATTAAAATTAAGTTAAGCACTTTGAGAAAATAAGGATGTGAGAACTGAAGTTAACAAGAAAACAACTTCAGCTCCCTCTCCCAAGCTCTATGTGATTACCCATGCTTGGAAAACCCTTTTTTGTCCCTCAGGGTCTCTTTTTTTGTTCTTTAATACTAAGCATAAATGGCTTAGCAATGTTAGTCAGCTTTCTATCATTGTGAAAAAGTACCTACAAAACAACTTTAAGGAAGAAAATTTTATTTTGGCTCACAGGTTTAGAGGTTTCAGTGCATGGCTGGCTGGCTCCATTGTTGTTGGACCTAGAGTGAGACAGTACATCATGTGGAAGTGTGTGGTAGAGCAGAGCTCCTTACCCATAGCAGCTGGGAAGCAAAGAGAGAGAAAGAGAAAGGACTGTGGTCCCAATATCCCCTTCAAGGCCCACCCATGTCTCCATCAGACACAATACCCAACACCCATAACTGTAAGGAGGAAAGACGTACTTTGGCTCACAGTTTGTAGAAGTTTCTCATAGTTAGCTGGCTCCAAATCAGGGCAGCATGGCAGAGGGGCATGATGAAGGGGAAACAGCTCATGGCATGACAGGCAGGAAGCGGAAAGAGATCAAGGGAAGAGGGAGGGGGATAGACCCTTCCAGGCCATGACCCTAGTGACCCACTTCCTCTGCCCAGGATTCATCTACATTTAGCTGTAAATTCATCAGCAGACTGATCCACTGATGACTATCATCCCCACAATCCAATCACTTCCCCAAAGCCCCACCTCTGAGCACATAAGGCTTCAGGGACACCTAGATATAAACCATGACAGCCCCAATGACCTGACTTATCTTCCACTGGGTCTCATTTCCCAAAGGTTCTACTTCCTCCCAATAATGCCACAGACTGGGGATCAGGCTCTCCACACATGGCTTTGGGGGACAGTTAAGATCCAAATCATAGTAATGTTACATGTATTTATTGCTCTGCTTATCACTGGAGTTTCTGCAATATAATTCACTGTTTTGGTAGAACAAGTCTAACTCAGAAACAAAACTGCTGCTGCCTGAGCCTTGCTGGCTTGCTGGCTCATCTATTTGGTTACACTTTAGTCAGCTGACATCTTACAACTGCATCTGCTACTTAAAAAATAAAGGCATTCTTTCCTTTAGCAGACATTATATAGCTTTGCTATCGTATTTGGCATACTGCATAAAGACTCATTGAAAGTAATATTTCTGTACATTAAGTAAACAACTAATCTTGATTCTTGTTTTTAGTTGTAGTTTTAATTTTTCATGCAATAAGGAATACAAACTTCTACAGAGTCAGTTATTTCCAATACCAAGAGCTTTGTTGTCTTCAGACTTTCAAAGTCCTTGGTTAATGTAAAACAAATCTGCAAACATAAAAGTGGGGCAGGGGATATTATTCATAAGGAGCATTCAGGTATGTCAAGTTTTCACCCCGAGAGAATTTTTACAGTCAAGTTATAGCCTTCTTAAACAGGTTTATAATAGGAAACACCAGCAGGCAAACAGTAGTGAGTTTAGAAATTTCCTTTAATAGCAGGATAAGCCCCAAGTATTTCTTCTTGGGCAGTATTTGCAATACCAAAATGTGTCCCTCCTTTTCTCAGCCAAGCACCTTCTAAATAATTTCTATTACAAGTGGAGATCTGTGACAGAAGAGCAGCCTGAGCTGCCTGGAGTATTTCTTCAGGTTTCTGCAGTAATCTGTGCCCTTCACATCAGTCACCCTCAACATGAAAGAGACTGGATTTACCTTCTGCCACCTGTTCACCTCTGTGCTGTTAGGAAACAGAAGCTCATATTCAGTGTTGAGCCCGATCCTCAGAGTCTGCTTTTCCTTGGGGGAGAGAAGCCCTTCTACTTTCCCTCCTTGACTTTGCCTGTCTTTGACTTTGGTTGTCTCTGTTTTAACACACATCTCAGGTGTACATGTCCATCTTTCCCACCAGATTCTAAGCTATTATAAACAAAAACATTATTCCCTACAGCACCTAGCACAGGGCTTCACATACAGGCAGTGCTCAACGCTATGGGTGAGAATAAAGTCTGTAAGTGCAAGGCTCTGTGATACTAGCTTTTGGCAACACAGACTTCAGCCATACTGAAACTGGCTGACCTACAACTTTTGAATGTAGGATGGGAACATTTGAAAGAGAATCTTAAAACAGAGACAAAAGTGGTAGAAAAGGAATACTGACCTGAGACTGAAGCCAGAGGAGTGGACAGTAAGAACAGAAAATGTGAGCCAATGTGGGGGTGTGGAGGCTGTAGTGCAGGCAGTTCAGTGACAGAGTACATTCCTAGTTTGTGCAAGACCCAGGTTTCTATCCCCAACACCCCCAAATATCCTGGGGGCAAATCCTGATGTTAGTGCAGAACTTTGGAGGCTAAATCTTGTGACCGCTGCAAGTTGGTGAAGCTAAGTCTAGGAAATATGATGAGCATGGATCATCCAAAGAAACTAAAGAGTTCTCAGGTCAGCAGTATCTTACTCAAAGTTCCAAAGAGAAGAAAACTCTCTCTGAAAGAAAAAGTTGCCAATTTAGACTCACATGATTGTAGAGCTTCACTTTAATCAAATAAGAGGTCACAAAAACAGCAACCACAAAAATCACCTAACACAAAGGGAAAAAAGCAGCTATAGTGCATTGAGCAGGAACAAAAGTCCATGGATTTAGCATCATGATGATTTCAATATTGGAAAAATTCTAAATAGAGAATATAAACTACATGAGTATTTCTTTAAAATATGTGATACATAAAAATTGTACATATTAATGGAGTAAAAAGTGATACCTTGATAAGTGTAGACATGGTATAATGTTTAACTGAGATTAAGTATATCTATCTCATTTATTATTTCTTAATAGTAGAAATTTTCCAAAGTCCTTTCTTCGAGCATTTTGAAATGTACATCATTGTTACTGTTGTCTCCCTACCTTGCAATACCACTCCTGAACTTCTCACTCCTATGTAACCGTAGCATAGTCTCATTGACCAACCCTTCTCCATCTCATCCTCTGTCTTAGTTACTTTCTCATCACTGAGACACAATACCCAACACTCACCTTTAAAAGAAGAAAGGTTTATTTTAGCCCAGAATTTGTGGAGGTTTCAGTCCATGGTTGGCTGGCTCCAAGGCAGAGCAGCATGGCAGAGAGGCCTGGCAGAGGAGAGTTGCTCAAGACATGGCAGACAGGAAGCAGAGAGAGAAGCAAGGGACAGATAAACCCTTTCAGGCCACACCCCCAGTGACACACCTCTTCCAGTCAGATCCCATCTTACAGCAAGTAAGCTATAAACTCATTAGCAAAATAATCCACTGATGATTTTCATTCCCCCATGATCCAATCACCTCCCCCAAACCCCACCTATGAGTGCATGAGGCTTTGGATGAAGGACATCTAGATATAAACCATAATAAGCTCCCTGTACAATATATAATTTTTTTAAATGATGAAGCAATGGAAGATTTTACAAAACTGTCAGGGCAGGGTATCTTGAGAATTCTTTGCTTACTCCTAAGAGCTGGTCTTACTATACCTTTTTAACTCAAAAAGCCACCAGAAAACCATTGAGTTTCCCTTGATCTATCACCTAAACTTAGGTGATCTAACCCTTCTGGTCATTCCTTTCCCTGAAGTTTGCACACTTAAACAGCTGCCTTCACCTGTGCACATTTCTGCCAAGCACACATTTGTTTGACTAAAAGGATGTTCAGGTGAAAGAGTCTGCACAACAGTAGCTTTTTCTGTCATTGCCACAGTTTTACCTTAAATATCTGGAAACAAACATAAACTTTGTAAATTGTATCATGAACACTTGATTATTGTATTCCTTTCATGTCCACATTGTTTCAAATGCCAGGCCAAATATTGGTAATTTGATTCATATTAGCAAATTCTATGTTGTTACTTGAGCAGAGTCTGTAAGGACCAAAACTTCACCTCTTTGACTTGTGAGGACAGTTTAAATTCCACACAAAAAGATCCAGTCTTTCTGGAAGGCAGTTCTGTCTTCCACAGTTTCCTATTAAATTGCAAATACCCTTTACAAAGCAATCACCTCCAGACAGCAATTTAGTATGATGAGCTCCCAACTGGGCTCAGGTCCATGGTTTGTAGGAATCTGATTCAAAATAGGGCCACCAGTGGAGGGAAGGAGATAGGATGAAGATGTTCTTGGATAGAGAAGAAGAGAGGTGTATATTCAGCTAGAGTAGAGAGTGACCAAGGACACTGTGGGGGAGTAAGGAGATTAAGCACAACCAGACTCCTCTCGTTTCACAAAGGATGGGTAATACCTTTTTTGCTCACAGTGGCAGAACAGGACAATGTTACGGCAAGACACTCGGAGACACAAGTCACAGGTCACCAACTCAGCTAGCTTCCGCACCATGATTGTTGAGCGCCCATAAAAAGTGTGTTATAGCAGAACAAAAGGTTTATTGTTCTGTATTATCATACACAGCATTTCTAGAATAATAAATTAGACTCTTCTGTGAGCTTAGAGAGGGAGCCATATGGAGGAGAAAGATTCCCCACTGATCCCTGAGACGTGTCTAGACTCCCTGAAGCAATTTAATGTACATCCTGAGACTCAAGCTGGGAGAAGTTTCAATGTTTATCTTTCCTAATTATAAAGGTAATGCATTTTTATTGTGAAAAATGGAAAAATTAAAAATGACAATAAAACACCATTACTTAGTCATTAAATAGGCAAAATTTAAAAGCCTATGAATATAAATGTTGCTTGAGATGCAGCAAAATAGAAAGTTTTATATACTTGCTAGAGTTTATTCCAAAACTACCTCTTTTATAAGACCTAGTACAGTTAAAAATGCATACGTGCTACAACCCAGCAACTTTACAACTAACTATGGCACCCTAAAAACTCATACATGGTGATACTATAAAATGTGTACAAAGATGTTTGTGTATCACAATAGCAGTCAAAATTAATGAACTGTATCTACATATATCAACATGGATAAGTACCAATAAATCCTGTATTTTCTAAAAAGCAAGTTTCAAAAGGGTATGTACAGTATAATAATATTAATAGTTATAATGTTAGCATAAAATATGCATATTGTTTAAAATACATACATGGGTGATAAAATACAAGACATACAAGAGAATATGATATATAGTATGCTAAATAAATTAACCTAGGCTGCTAGTGGCAAGAAACCTTAAATGATAGTGTCTTAAATACATTAGAATTTTATTTGTTTGTCAAAAGATGTATTGTAAGTCACATATGGTGGATATGACATCTCTGAACACCTGAAAAACTAGGGTTTGGGCCAGGGATTTAGCTCAGTGGTGCCACCACCTGCCTCGCAAGTGCAAGGTCCCGAGTTCGATCTCCGGTACCAAAAACAAACAAACAAAAAAACTAGGGTTCTTCTGTCTTGTAAGTCCACCCTCCCAAACCCATATCTTCTGCCTGGTGGCCCACAGCAGCTTCTGCCATGAGAGCCCCATCCCAGCCAGCACAAAAGAGAATGGAAAGGAAAGAGATTTTTCCCTTCCTTTGAGGAATCACCCCCAATACTGTACATAGCACTTCTTTCATTTCACTGGCCAGAACTTGGTCACATGATAATACAATATTTATTCCAAGCAAACATGTGTTAAACAAAATATCAGAGATTACTTCTGCAAAGAAGGGAAGAGGAAGAGACCGTGTGGGGTTGAGGTACTGACTGTAAGGCTGCATTTCTAGTGTCTTTTCAAGAGAGACTGATGTAAACATGGCATATTGTTAGCATCCATTTAATCTCTGTGATGGGTTCATATGTTTCAATTCCATGTTTTCCCGAACTTCTCAGTTTCTTTAGAATGTTCATAAGTTAATTTTTGTCTTAAAAACATGAATGGAGGAGAGGTGCAATTAATACATGATTGATATACATGCATGCATGTATGAAAATGTCATGCTGAATCCCATTAATAGGCACAATTAATATGTGTTCATTAAAAACACGGAAAATACAGGAAAACAGTAACTCATTAAAAGCACAGGCCATAGTCCTCCACCTACACTACCCAGAAGTGAAAATGAAAATTCCAGCATTAGTATTTTGGTGGCCAGGCTTTTAGTCTTTCTTCTATATGTGTTTTTCTACAACTGTGTCTTTATGTTAATATGTTAATATTTATGTTTTTGTAAACTCCATTTTGACTTGTTGTGTCATAAGCACTTTCCATAGCTTTAAAAACTTTACGACATGTTTAATGACTGCCAGGTAATCTATCATGAAGGTGTATCATAATTTATTTAGTCCTTCTTGAACATGATAATTTTAAGAAATTCTAAATGAACTTTATATTTACAGATTGTTTTTTCACAGTCCTGGAGATTGAATCTAAGGTCTTGTACATGCTAGACAAGTATTCTATCACTGACTACCCCAGCTCTTCTTAAAATAATATTTTGAGGAAGAGTCTTACAAAATTGCCCAGGCTAGGCTTAAAGTTACAATTCTCCTGCCTCTATCTCCTGAGCAGCTGTATGGATTTTCACTGTACACATTTTATCTTTTGTTACTTAGTCTCAAAATATTGCTCATTTTAAGCCAGAAATCATGATTGGTGTCCCCATTCATTTAGTTATAATTTATTTATTGTAGAAGCAGTATTTGGTCTTGCTCATCGATGCTTATTTCAGGTAGTATTGGTTCCACTTAGTCTTTGGACCAAATTTCTGAGAACAAGCTGAAATCCACTAGTAGCAGAAGTTCTTCCTGCACATTTTCCCGGTTCTTGTGGAACTTCCATTGATTTCAAGCCAGTCTTTCATCGATTTCATGTGTGATCTTTAGGTGAACCCACAAACATCAGAGTGAGGCACATCGGGAATGTGGGTAGCGTGGCCCTTGGGAATGGTAAGACCCTGTAGCACTCACTTCCTGCTTCTGCAAGTTCTGAGCTTCTGAACCAGAGCCTCCTGCCTGTTGACACCAGTGCCATACCTGAGAGTGCTGTGAAAGCAATATTTTGGTACATTCGTTTGTTCTTTTTTTTTTTTTTTTTTGGTACCAGAGATCAAACTCGGGACCTTGTGCTTGCAAGGCAAGCAGGGGAACCACTGAGCTAAATCCCCAGCCTGGTACATTTGATAATGGTGGCCAAGGTGTTCATTTTTTTCAAAACTTAAGTTCAGTTCTAAATATGAGAAGAAAGTTTCTCTTTCTCACATTTTCTCACTCTCATACATTTTTACTAAACTTGCATTTAGGTAATACATAAACAATATGCACAGACAATGTATTAGCCAATGGATGGAGTTTTGTCATGCATGCATCCAAATATAATAGAAATATATTATTACTTTTTTCTTTGGTACTGGGGATCGAACTCGAGACCTTATGCTTGCGAGGCAGGCAGCGGAACCACTGAGCTAAATCCCAGGCCCTATAGTAGAAATATAATAGAAACCTGCCTACACACTGTCCCTAAGAACCAGAACTTGGTGACCTGTTTTCAATCGGATTAAAAAAGGATATCATTACTACAACTTCAGAAAGAACTAATCAAGAAAAATCTTCCCAGATAACTCCAAATTAATTCACTCATTCAACAAATATTTATTGAGCATCCCATGGGATTAATCTCTGGTTCTTCAAAATGCACAAATTCCACAAGAGCTGAGGATATGCAAGTAAACTATTAAGACAATGTAACCCCTGAGTAAAGCACCATGGCCATATCAGTTTGGACATGTACATGAGCGCATGTGTAAAACAAAGACCTGCCCCTTCCCTCTGATATGACACATAATTAATCAGGTCCACTAAGAGAAACATGCAGACACACTGGTTCTGCCCAGTAACTCCGCAGGAGCCAAGAGTCCTTCTAGAGCTTCCCTTCTCCTTCTACCTCTTTTCCTACATGTTCATAACTGCACCTCCATCCTCATCATCACCTTGCTCTGTGTGGATTCTAAGTGTTCCTTACCTCATTCTTGGAGGATTCATCTTCCAAGGAAGCTTCTGTGAGTTAGGTGGCAGCCTGGATCTTCTTGGCCTTATCACCACTACACCGCAGTACAGTGGCTTCTAAAAGGACTGTACAAGGGGAAGCACATAGAACAAATTGGACAAATTCAGCTCATACTTGAATTATCTTTAGCCAGGTTTTCAAAATGGACATGCTAAATGAAGCTCACTGTAAAGACTCAATAAATATTTGTTGAGTGAAGGGAAGAATAAATCAATTATGGTGCCTCTAGCTTCCCCTTAGCAGAGTGCTGAGCACATAGCTTTCAATAAATTGATTTCTTTCCATGCTGCAAAATTATGAATGTATCAACAGAATTTTTTAAACTAGGTGTTCTTTTTCTAATGCTTTAACCTTGATGGTTTTTACAAAATGTATATTCAATTAGATAGGGCATTTTTCTCACACATTTTCAGAATTGATAGTCAGGTCCATCTCCCAAATTGGAGATAATAGATGGAAAACTTTATTTAAAAGAATCTCTAGAGCCGGGGATTTAGCTCAGTGGTGCCTTGCCTGCCTAGCAAGTGCAAGGTCCTGAGTTTGATGCCTGGTACCAAAAAAAAAAAAAAATCTCTAGCTCAGCCTAAGAGTCCCAGAAGCCTCAGAGCAGGACACAGCCGCTGGGATCCATCTACCTGCAGAGTGCACCTGAGCCTGTCACCTGATGGGCGTTCTTTAGGCACACAGTGCAGCACATCACAAGGCACCCAGAGGATAAGATGTTTTCCAAATTGCACAAAAATCTACAATGAAATATTCTCTCTCTCTCCTTCCAAGTTGAACCGTATTCTCCAGATATCTGTATGTTAAGGTCCTAACCCCAGAACCTCAGAATGGAACTATTTGAAGGGAAGATCTCTAAAGAGATAACTACATTAAAATGAAGTCACTAGGGTAGTCATACTGGTCACCAGTCCAGAATGACCAATGGCTTTAAAAGGAAATTTGTACACAAATGTGCAGACACAATGGAAAACGGTAAAGGCACAGGGAAGGAAGGCCACCGACAAGCTAAAGAGAGAGGTCTCACCAGAAACCAACCCGGCTACCACCTTGACATCAGACTTTCCAGCCTCCAGCACCATGAACAAGTAACTGTCTATTGTTTGTTTTATTTATTTATTTATTTATTTATTTATTTATTTATTTTGGTACCGGGGATTGAACTAGGGTCCTTGAGCTTGCCCAACAGGCAGCGAAACCACTGAGCTAAGTCCCCGGCTCCAAATAACTGTCTATTGTTTGAGCCACCCAGACTGTGGTTCTTTTCTTATGGCAGCTCTAGCAAATTCATACATCCCCCGTGGAAATTCTCCATAGGAGTTTCATGCATGCTACCTCGTTGTCAATATTATAAGCTGCTAGAGACCAGCCAAGAGGTTAAAAATGCTAATTAATGACTGGAAAACATGTGCCTCAGTCGGCTGAATTGCCCCATCCTTGTGAAGAGCACCACGGCAGAGCAGCTCTTCCCACCTGCCGGCTCCCTCCATCACACCAGGTTACCATTTTTGTGGTTTGTAGCAGAAGCTGCGATCTATAATTATCTTGCCTGTTGTCTGTCTTCCCTAGCAAGATTACAAGCTCCATGAGGACAGGGGCCCTATCTAACTTGTTCATAGCTGTATCTCTACTATCTAGCACAATTCTCAGCACAGTAATAGATATTTGTTGAATCAGTCTAATATGTTTTATTTTAAATCCCCTCAGTCAGTTCAAGCCCTATTTTAGCACAATAAATACAAAGATAAGCTATACTATCTTGTTTGCCTTTCATTATGCTGCTGTGATACCCAGAAAAGATACTTGGATTTGGCTTCTTTAAAGAAAGGTGCACTGAAAGCAGATACCTCGGCCATGTACAAGCCTGCCTGATGGCAGCAGCCGCTTGGTGCGATAAATGCTGGAGGCTGGGCAAGGGAGGTGAGCAGAATAGGAGACTTGTCAGAAGAATGATAGTGCATTCAAAGAAAGGTTAACAATGAAGCACGTGTTATAAATAATAAAGCATACCCACTGTGCACATAAAGTTGTAATTCGATCTCCGGCTTCTTCTGTCATTGATAAACCATTCACAGGCCTCTTGCTTCTGATACCACAAGTGGCTAACTCCTCTCAAGAGTATTCCTACTTCATTATGATGATACGGAATCAGTTCCACATTTGTCTGCCTATGTAAAAAAAAATAGCCAAGGAGAGCTATGACTGATGATCTGGACAACCCCAGATTTTGCTGAAAACCATGTTTAGCCAGTCATACTAATGACTGGAAATTGACATATCTGCACCAATCTTCTGATGGCCCCTTTCCTGTGCAGCAGGGGCTTTGTAAAAGAGATAATTGTAGCAGGTAAAATTTTTAGGTTCTAGATCATGCAAAGTCAATGAAACACAAAAATAAGTGAAAAGGGATAGATGTGTACATCATCTATCATTTCCTATTGGTGCAGTTTTCTTTATATACTACTGAACTCTGATCCCTGAGGGAAAAGCTACATTCTCCAGGTGGGCAAAGGGGACTGGAAAAGAGTTTGAGTGAAATAAACTTCAGCAGGCATCTAGGCAAGCCCAGCAGGCTGCTCTAAATTCCACTGAAGAGCTTTCAAATCCTCAGGGTAAAATGGCTATAACTGCAGAAATAGGTTCATAGTCCTCTCCATCTGATCAAGAGGATCCACCCAAATCCTCCTTTGAGAGTCAGTCTTGCTACTACTTGTTCCACTGTCACTCAGGATTTTTTAGCTGCAGTAAAGCCCACAGTGAGCCCCAGGCCTGGACCTGAGATTGGGCAGAAACCTGTATCACATCTCCAGAGACATGGAGAATAAACATGAGCTCATTCTTCCACCTACTCCTTGAATTCCAGTGCAACTCCTGGCCCCTCTCTCTTGCATGAATCTGATTTATTCCCTTTGGAGCAATAGGACATCTGTCCCAAAGTACTTAGCTAAATCAGAGGAAAAGAGTCCCAGCAGCCTAAAAGTAGCAAGGAGTACTGACTCTTTTCTCCCTGTCCTTCATGCCACTCTCTCCCCCTCCCCACAAGTCACTTTCACTGTGGACTTCTTGCCACTGAAATCAGGATGAATAACAGTACAGGGAAGAGGAGGATCAGAACTACAAAAGGAAAGAATGAAAGCAGAGAAAAAGAGACCAAAGAACATGATCTAGGGCCAAAATCCTAGACAGGTTATGTCAGGGACCCTGTGGAGCTCCGGATAACTCTGATGGTCTTGCAGCCAAGCCACACAGCTGTGTGGGCCAGGGTGTTCCACAATGAACAACCCCAATGGTCAGGGTCAAGCTGCTGTTCGTGCCACCACAGCAAGGAAGTTGGACTCACACTTGTATCTTGGAGTTTTCTACTTTTCAAGAACTTTCATGAAGAAACAAGTCTGGAAGTACATGCCAAACAACTGCAACATCCTCTGAAGGATGGTAGGAGAGGTAGAGGGAAGGACTTGGACTTTTTACTGCACATAGGACAATAGCAATTTTTATTTCTTTATGTGTTTTTCAAATTTTCTATAAAATAATGTAATTTTAATGTTTCAACAAATATTCTTTTTTTAAAAATATTTTCACAGGCATGATCAGATTTAATGTTCTCCACAGCCAGTGAAGTAAGCTGGGTGTGTGGAGCTCAGAATTCAGGGTCACCCAGATGTAGATATGAGCCCTTTTTTTCAGACCTACGAGATGTAGTAACTGAGTGACTTAACTTGTACCACACATAGGATATTAGAACACACTTTGTTAGGTTCTTAGCAGAATTGTTAGCTACAACATATTATAAAAATGAATAGCATCTGAGGGAGTATTTAGTAATGAATAATTATCATCATTGTTATTATTATCACAGATCTTAAGAGGTAAGCCCAGCTAACAGTCGGCTAAATCAAAACCAGAACCAAGTCCATTTTATAACCACCACATGGATAGAGTGGCCCACATCATCCCCCATGGACTTTCAGAGTGGAGCAGGGTAATAGCCCTCTTGAGAGTCAGCCTCAGAGGAAAGCCCTTGGAGGTCCATAGAGAGGGGCAAAGGTCTCTCCAGATGCATTCTGGTCCACCCCACAGGTGTTTTGGAACAAATAGTGTGCCGTAGTTGCTTTCCTCATCACTGGGAGATAATACCCAACACCCACAATATAAAGGAGGAAAAGTTTATTTTGACTCACAGTTTGAAGAAGTTTCAGTCCATAATGACCTGGCTCCAAGGCAGGACAGCACAGTGGAAGGGCCTAGGTGGAGGAAAAGCTACTCACCTCACGGTGTCCAGGAAACAAAGAGAGTCAAGGGAGGATCTGAAAAAAGAGATTAAACCTCCCAGGTCAGGTCTACAGTGATCACCTCTTGCAACCAGATCCTACCTCCTAACAGCAAGTCAGCTATAATGCCACATGATCCTATTGCCTTCCAAACACATTAGGCTTTGAGGAGACATCTAGATAGTAACCATAACATAATGCTATCAAAATAGTGTTTGAAAGAAATAGTATTACCTAGTGGGTGTGACTATACAGAAAGGTCTGAAGGAAAATGAATGTTGACGTGAACAGACCTAAAAGTGACTTCCCACTGAAGACTTTAAAAGAATTTTTAGTTGCTCAAAAAAAGAAAAAGTAGTATGACTAGTCTTCAAGTCTGGTCTCCAATTTTATTACTATAATTCCAAAATTTACTCATAGTTCACTGCACTTTAGGATCTCCTTCATTATTTTCCTTTTAGAGAGTGTGATTGATTGCTGATCTGTGATGTCACCATACCACTTAGATTGAGGTCTAAACTATGATCAAGTTTTTTAGTTAATTCTGTTTGGTCTTAGATTTTTGGTAACGGGGATCGAACTCAGGATCTTGCGCTTGCAAGGCAGGCTAAATCCCCTGCCCTGTTTGGTCTTAGAATAGTCTGCAAAGGGGATTCACACTGATCCTGCCTGAGACCAGACAGAAGATGAGGCACTGCCCACAGGAGTGGGAGCCATACTCACCCCTGGGGAGGGTGCACCACCTGGGGCTCTTGGTGAGGGCAGCCAGTGGTAACTCCTCATATGGTATTAAACAGTTCACAAAGCACATTGTGCTACAATGTTGCACACTATCCTTAGCACAATCCAATTAAAAAACCAAGCATTATTAGCCCTATTTTTCAGCTGAAGAAACCAGAGACTCCGCAAATTCATTATTTCCAAGCCTTAAGGCTAGTAAGGAAGCACATAGCTTGAACTCCAAACTTGGCACCTTTTCCACTACACCTCAGATGTTGTTTAGTCCCCAGATTCAAAGAAGTAAAGAACTTTCCATTTAAGGTTTCTCCACGCACCATCACCACCAACATACTCCCATCTCCCCCCATAAGACTGTACAAGCTCAAGTAACAGCACCTAACAGCAAAATCACCAGATGCCAGTTGGAGTTCTGACAATACTGACAAAGTCCTTGGCAGGCCCTTCTGTTTCTCTGATCAATGGCACTGCAGCCAGGAACAAGCCGTGCTGGCTCTGAGCTGATCTCTGCCCTGGAAATGCACACACAGTATACACCTTCGTTTGTATTCTGGGCACAGAGGATGAAATAATTCTGCATCATGTCCATTCTCATGCTGTTAAGGCATACGGTTGCTTTGCAAGCAAAACAGTAGATCTTTCATGTGCCAGTGACATTCCACAAAGTGCTTATAATTCAGCGTCAGCTTATCAGCCGTCCAATCTCCCACTCTGGGGAATGTGTCAACCATCAAAAGAAGCAGAGGAGGTGTGCTGCATCTTAATGGCTTTCATTTCATCAGACTCACTTTCTTAAGGGCATTTAATCAATGAGGACAAGTAGTAGGCAGATTTTTAAATAAATGTGTCACTTTAGGTTAATCCACAGCACAGTTGAATGTATTTGTTTATGCAACCCACAAATATATCTCTCTGTTGCTCAGCAGAATTGATAATCTGTAAATCAAAACATGTTACAAGTAGTTTTAAACTATCCCCCAAGGAACAGCTTTAGTTGACCTGCTGGAGTGCAGGATGACCAGGAGTTTCAGGTACAAGGGTGTTGAATGTCAAAGCTGCTCAGAATGCTTGAATGAAATGCCAGCTCCATTTACAACAAAGCTTTCTATTCATTCTTCCTTCCATTCTTTCATTAGCCAGGAGTATAATGTACTAAAAAAGAGTGTGTTCATCATGTCAAAGAGGCTCGCAAAAGATGGCAAGCTGCGAATGAAGGAAGACTGCAGAGATCTTCATTTTTTTCTTTGAATTACTACAAAATGCAGAAGGAAAAAAATTAGAAGCAGGCTGGAATGATACTGATAGGGCTTGTATTATTTTGCACTGACTATGTCAAGATACTGGCTTCTGTTTGTTCTCTGCTTTTTGCATCCTTAATATGTCCAGACAAACAGAAGGAGGTAATTCTGTAAACTCGGGTCTCACATCAAATAGAAACTTCTTTTGCCATCCGTTATCAGCTATCTGAACTGTCAAAATATGATTGTCACATCTGCTGGAAGTGTATTGGCCAGGTTGGGATGTGAATGTGCTGTTGTTATTTTAGATTGATTTTCTTAATGCTGGCCATAAGCGTGCCCATGTGCAGGCTGGCGAATCTTTTCAGTCCTTTTAACAAAGCTTGAACTGTGTTGACATTTGTCCCCAGGCAGTGGTTTCCATTCAGAATAGGACCTCTGCTGAGGCTTTTGGTGGGAGCACTTAAATAATCTCTTTCTTCTTTCTTTCTTTTTTTTTTTTAAACAGAGTGTGTTTACCAAATAAGATTGAGACTGTATGATCCTTTTGACACTGCAGCTAACAAAAGTTATTAATATTCCGTGGGCTTCAGAGCAAGAATCTATTTAATGGTTTGAAGAATCATTCAAATCCCAGGCACAGCCTTAACTGCAGCTTTTTATAGATAGAAAAGGATACCCAGATCTGTGTGTGTGACATTGCAGAGGACACTGGGGGTTGATAAAGGCTCACTGTATTATATCTCTTTCCTCATTTCTTTACAGGCAGCCAAAGGAGAAGCTGACTCTCTGGGACTTAGGAAAAGTCATTAAACTGCCAGTGCTTATGAATGAACATCAGAAAGAAAGATGGCTTTTTAAAAATTTTACCGAAAATAGTGACATTTAAATAATGATGTATAATTTCTTTTTAGGTTTAGTAAAGACTTTAGGTTTTCAGAATGTTCCTTCTGTCTCCTCAGATTGCCAGAGCCTCAGAGTTTCTGAGATATTTGAGGAGAAAAGCCCAGCCCTAAGTGCACCTATAAACATACATAATAACCAATTTACAGGACAGATGAGCTAGAATGGATATTCATGTGCCAGCTTGTAGTACAATTCAGTTTTCAATTCTCAGACAAATTAAATTCATTCTTGTGCATCCTAGTGGTAATGTACAATTAGTTTTCAGAAACTGTAATATATTTTCCTATCATATAGGAGCTTTTCGAAATTTCAAGGGTAACCTTTCCGGTCCCCTTAACAGTAATCTTAAGTGTGTATCTCCAAAGTTACATAAATCAAACCATTTGGTAAACCATGTTATAACCTTTTTAAACATATCTCCCTGTTAGCCCTAATATCATTATATCCCATTGTGATGAAAATGGACTTTCTGTATCCAGTGATAATGAAAATAGCCACTTTATGGAGTTTCTGCATACAATTATCCAGGCTTTTCTCAGACTCTGGAGAAATCTAAGCTAATTGCTTTGGGACTTTTCCTACATTTCCATAAATTCTTTGTTAATTTTTCATGAGTAACTGTTATTGCAGTCACCCTTAAAGTTCCCATTGTATTCAATAATGTAAAAAAGTCATTATAGAAACAAGCGATTTGCTAGTGTCCCTACCAGAGCTGGACTCCTTTTGATCCCTGTGTATTCTCAGGTCAGGTGGATTTTTTTCTCTTTTTCTTTCTCTGTCTTTTTGATACCAGCTTTTCTTCATCTGAGTTTACTCAAAGTCAATCTAAAAGGCCGTTCTCTCTGGTGCCCGACCTTGTCATTACAGGACATGAATTGAGTTTGCTTTATCTGACACTTTGCGCTGGAACTGCTTTTATACCTACTCATCAACCCCAAAGACAAAGAGCTGTGTTTTAAGTGATAGAGAAGCTACCAAATGAGCCAAGTTTCCCAGAGAATGCTCTGAAATTACCTCAGATGTTACATTTGATTTATTGATTGCTTCAAGCACAGAGTCACAATTTCTGTAGCTTCCAATAAGTATGACCTAAGAACACCTCAAACACACTGCAGAAATTTGCAGAGACTTTTCAGCCTGATTGTCTCCTCTGAGACCTCTGGAGCCACTGAGGGAGCATAGGTCTCCTGGTCTAAGCAGCACTACACTCAGCAGAGATAAACCTTGTGAGGAGTACGCTAGAAACAGACAGAGAAAAAGAGAGAAAGTTAAACTTTAATTTAACCAGAATTAGCTGTCAGAGAATCTAAAAAGAATAGACATTGTGGCACATACTTTTAATCCCAGTACTCAGGAAACTGAGGCAGAAGGATCACAAGTTTGAGGCCAATCTGGGGTACATAATACATTAATAGTCAGCATGGACTACATAGCAAGACCCTGTCTCAAAAAACAAAAAAAATTAAAAATACATACAAAGCTTGTGTTTTACATTTTTGCATTCACAATTTATCTCAAATCATGTAAAGATATGTGGCAATTTAGCAATGTATACTCAAGATCTGGGCAGATTGCTATATGTATGCTGTCATAATAAAAATATCATGGAGAAAGCGGGGGAAAGTCACCTGAGTCTTGTCACTGCTTTGGCTTTGATCTTCATGAGAAGACAGTAGGCACTGGAGAAGTGACACTGCCACTTTTAGCCCACCTCAAAATCTTTGAGGTGACTGACTTCTAAGAAAAACATTTGTATTCCTTGCAGTTTGTAATCACTCCTTGAACATTATGAGAAGGAACTTGACTATATTTAATGCAAACCACAGGATGGCTAGACTACACCCTCTATTTGGGCACCAAATGGTCAGTGTAGCATGGGCCTTCCAACATGTGACCTGCCATGGTGGGAAATGAATGAGCTCTCCTTGACCCAAGCTTTTGTTATCCACAGGTAACTTTAGCATCTCTCGTGGAAAAATTGCCCGTTAGGAAACAAGCTCATGTATGAGCAAATGACCGAGTAGACTTTCATAAATACCCAAACCTGCTGGGAGCCATTCAAATTGTCTAAATCCATTCATGCCTTCTTAAGGGAAACAGAACAAACAAATATTTTTGCAAGCAAGAATTAAACCTGCTGTTTTCTGAAGTCATGAAAACAAAGTTCTTGGAGACCAATATCTTCCAGGAATTTTTCCCAAAGGGTGACTGTTATCTCAGTAGGCAGTTCGGTAAAGATCCTTTAAATTAAATGAAGACTAAGAGTAGTGGCATTTGGAATATTGCTTTCATTGTGTCTAAACATGTAACTTGGTATGAGAACTCTCACATAGTTCTCAGTCTTTGATGTATACCGTCAAGCCACTGCTGGTACTGGAGATGTTCTAACTTCTCACAAGCACTAGACAAACACAGCTCCAAACACATTTTCTCCAAATCTCAGCTTGGGAGTTGGTCCTGTCTTATCTTTCAGTTGACATTAAAACATTGCTGCTTCAGCAATTTTGTAACTAGTTTATTTCATAAATTATTATCCTTGACTGTGGAAATGTACCATTACATAACAATAAGTAGTTACGTCATTTAAGGACATTACCAACTAAGGAGCTTTGATGTCCCTGCTCTCATCAATTTGTAATTGAAAACTCATAATTGGAGAGTTGAAAGTACTCTTACTCAGAAATAAGGAGAGCTGGTTATTAAATGAAAATATTTTTTTCCTTAATGGTAAAATTCACATGAAATAGTTACTTCTTACACATCGACGTTCTCACGTGTAATCCTCCTGACCTTGTAATTTAGTAGGCATAGTCCCTATTTTATAGGTAAAGAAACTAAAGCTCAGGAAAATCAAATAAATTGCCCAAGATAATATAAGAAGTAACAGAGTCAAACTTCCAGCCTGGCTATTGACAAAACTCTTTTTGTTTCTACATTCAAGGGTCAGATCCTCTGAGTCCTTTTGAATTTAACCTTGATCCATCCTAAGAAAATTGCCCACCTGATTCTTTTGTTTCTTACAGTTTTTATATGAACTTCCTCCATGGGACCTATAATATTTTAATATTATTCTATTATTGCAGTTTTTGTTTATATGTTTCAGAGACCCTGAGTTCCTTGATGATAGATGTCTTAATCACATTCATTTTTGTATTTCTGACATCTACCACAATACTTGGCTTAAGCATTCATTTATTGGAAGATAATACTGATGCCAAATAAAGATATATAAAGATACCCAACTGCTCACATAAATAAAGAAAATTAAAGCAACAATAATTTTTTTAGCTACTAGATAAGTCAATATTAAAACATTTTCTAACACTTTTCTAGGACAGGAAAAAAAACAAGGGCTCTGAAACTTTGTTGATTTGCATCTAAATTAGAACAATTTTGAATGACTTTTTTTAGCAATATCCACCAATTTGTGTGTGTGTGTGTGTGTGTGTGTGTGTACACTCATGCGCCTGCATGCAGGCTCTTGGAGGTTGAAAGCTGACCTCAAAGTTCTGATTCTCCTGCCTTGACCTCCTAGGTAGCTGAATTCCAAGTGTGTACCACTGTTCCCAAATCACAATTCTTGTGGTATGTTCTTAGACATTTGTCTTGCAAATATATCTGCAAAAGGGTATAAATATAAATGTAAAAGAATAGTTGGGAAATTACTGTTTTATAGCAGAAAACATCCTTTACGTCTGCTATAGTTTTGATCTAGATGGTCCTCTAAAGCCTATATGTTAAAGATTTATGTCTCACCTTGGTTCTGTCAGAAGGTGATGGCAATCTTCAAGAAGGGCCTCATAGGTTTTAGGTCATTTGGGGTGTACCTTTGAAGGAGGTTGTAGGACACTGGTCTCTTTCTCTTGTTCTTTTTTTACTTCTACCCATGCGGTAAAAGCAGCTTCCTTTGCTACACACCCCCACCATGATGCACTGCCTCCCCACAAGCCCAAAGCAACCAGCCCAAGGGGTGGTAATCTGAAACTTCTGAAAAAATGAACCAATATAAACTTTTCCTCATAATTTGATCATCTTCAATATTTTGCTACAGTAACAGAGATCTAACAATGTCCTTGAAAAGCTGACCCATACAATGTCCTAAGAGAAAGCTGCTTAAATTGTGACACATTAAAATGTCAAAACAGTGTTATCTGAACAAAGTGTAGCCCAGCTGCTGAGCACAAAACATGTAGAAAGATATCTACATGTGGAGAAATCTCTTAATTTTTTTAAGCTGATAGCTATGGCTGCCTTTAGAGAGAGGAGAGGTGAGGGGGACAGAGTGGGGAATAACTTCTCCTTTCCACTTTATATTAATTGCTGTGATGATGATTTTATAACAATCATATATTAGATCATAATTATGCAAATGTACATGAAATGTAATTAATAACCTTTTTAAAAGCCTTTATAATGTCTAACCCAATGAATGCCTCTTTCGTACTCCAATCAATGGCCTATAACTTTTGGGGGGGGGGGTACCAGGGATCGAACTCGGGACCTTGCACTCGAGGCAGGTGGCGGAACCACTGAGCCCATTGGCCCATAACTTTTTAAGAGACAATGTGGCAGCCAAAGGCATACCATAATATTTGGGATCAGAGGACTCAAGAATTTTGTTTCAGATCAGATACTTCTATAAACTTATGAAAATTTTATAAATTCATTATAACCTATATGCTCTTTATTTCATCATGTGCAAAACAGATAAAATATCACTTCATAGGACTAGTGATGGGGGGGTCAGTGACTTAATAAACATGAAGCATGTAACTTTTCACCCCTCAACAACTAGTTTCCTAACAGTGCTGATCGATAACCCATCCTCTTTGACTCCCACAGAGAGCAACTTTATTTATTTATTTATTTATTTATTTATCAGCCTTTTATGCATGAACGGAACATGGAGATTGAATAACAGAAAGTAGCTCAAAGTGGTTGATTTGGCTCTGTACAGTGAACTGCAGAAAAGATACAGAAGTCCATGCAGGAGGACTAAGAAACAGTAGCTTACAGAGAAATTCTTGGGTTATCAGTGAACTCTTTTCTTTTCACTTTGGACAATGACTCTTGTTGATTTACTAGCTGAGAAAATTAAGGGTAGCAGCCTAATTTGGACCAGTCTGAGTACGGAGAATTCTTCATCTGGGAATCACCTTCTGAGGCCCAAGGAAACTAAGACAACTGATCACCTTACAACTTGGATGACTTGCCTTTCACTCAGCCCTTCCTCCCCACACCCCACCCCCACCCCCCGACCAAATCCCAGCTTCACCTGGATTAATCCTGGCCCTTCTCCTCCAGGTGCCTGCCCAGACCCACAGAGCCTAAGGCGGCCTGGCCTGGCCATCAGTCCCCCTCTCAGCCTGCAGCCTTTCCCAGCAGGGCAGGCAGGGCTTTTCTGAAGCCAAGCAGGGTGCCCGGGGCCTCATTTCCATGTCAATGCCCTTTCAGTGTGCTGTGATTTTGTTGCTCTGCTGGTCTCTGAGCTCTGGGAACAAATAGGAAGGTTTGTGTTCACTTGTGAATGCATGCCATTCTCTTTGCTTTGTTTTGCTATCTGTCACCTTGAATGGTGAGGGTTAGACAAACAGTTTCTTGATCTGTTTAAAGGAAAACTACCCTTGCCCAAACAAGGCCTACTTGGATTTTCTCATCCCAGGGATAATGATAAAGAGATTGGATTTTAGCCTGAGGATCCAAATCCAGTGCCTATTGAGAAATTGAAAGAGAATTCACTTTTCCTTAAAAGTGGCCACCAAATTAAATGGAGAAAAGGCTTTGTTTAGGTCTGGGTTTGTTTGCCAGCTCCTCACAAGCCTGGCTTTCATGCAATCTGATGTCCAGGTCAGTGACCACAAAGTGCTTCCCTCCACTGCTTGGCTTGCTGACCGCCTTCCTGGCTAAGTACAGACATGCACATTATCCCATCTCAAACATCAGTCAGGATTCAGAAGAGACAATCAGTTCTTTGACATCAACTGGAAAGCCAGCATTCCTGTGCTGCACTGGGGAGAGGGGAGGGTGAGAACAGAAGACAACTTTTGGGGTATTAAAAATCCATCCTAGAGTCCTCTGCTATCACAGGCACCTCAGACATGAAAGCAGAGCAGCCAAAGCAAAAAGTAAGAACAACTCCTGCTTATTCAGGATTCAGCAGCATCTCTAAAATCTCTGGCTCCTGCCCTCCAAGCTCCAGCTGGGTGGAAATGAAGTGTCCTGTGTATTCATGTGTTCTTAGTAACTCTGTTCACCAAGAATTTGCAGTGCTGCCATGCAAGAATGGCACTTTACTTTACTTAAAGATACTGTGCTATGACAGGCAGTCTGTCATTACTTAGAGCCACACTCTACTGTGGATGCACTCCTGTTGTTTTTATTAAAGGGGTTGTCAGTATCTATAATTCACACATCATTAACTGCTTCATTAAGAAGACAGGAGCATTGTGGACCTTAAACTTCTAATCTTTTGAAGATAAAGCAAGTAAACATTCTCCTTGTCCAAGCCAGGGAGACATCTCCTTCCTTTAGCCCCCACCCCGGGTCAGATTGTTTCAAAAAGTGCTGTTTTCCAGGAAAAAGCTTTTTCAAAATCTAGAGCATAAATGTGTAAAACATATTCACTTAAAACTGATTTGATTTAAGTTAAAAGCATTACTTTGCAATGAGCTGTGCAATTCCACATCATCCATCAAAACCAAGCCATCCCAGGCTGCAATGTGCAGTTACTTAAGCATTTTCATATGCCCTTGCCTTTTTGTGGAATAAAAAGTAAGACCATGAAATACACAGAAGGGAAAACATCAAAAAACTTGTACATGGCCCATGACATTGGTATTCCTCTAACATGGATTTTACTAAGCTCCATTTATATAAACAATGGAGCCAAATCCTGTTTTCTTTCATAATGCATGTTTTCTCAGCAGTAGTACTGGAGATCTTGAAATGCAATGGGGGGGGGGCTCTGGTTTCCTAATGAAATCATATGGTTAGTCTGTTTCCTCAAAATAAATGTACCATATGGAAATAGCCCCAGGCCAAGCTTGGATCAAACTGAGAAACAGCTAAAGATCCTGCCATTCCATGAGTGTGGATGGGCTATGTATAGGCAATGTATAGGCTAGTGTTTACAGTCTCAGCTCTGAGGATTCTTCAGACCCTTTATGCTTGGTTCTATATTCTGGAATACCTCTGAAGTTTTTGTTTCAAGTCAGGATTCTGAGATTAAAATAAGTTGGGAGTAGTTAAGATTGGACTTTGTTGTTTTTTTTCTTTTCTTTTTCTCCTCCTCCTCCTCCTTCTTCCTCTTTTTTTTTTTTTTTTTTTGTACCGGGAATCAAACTCGGGTCCTTGCACTTGCACAGCAGGTGGTGAAGCCACTGAGCTAAATCCCTGGCCCTTCCTCTGCTTTTTGTAACACTATCAAAACTTTCCTGTTGCTATGGTTTCAAACAGGTCCTTCAAAAGATCATGTTTTGGAAACTTAATTCCTAAATTCACATGTTAATAGTTTGTATTGGGACCACTGGGAGGCATTTTTGGTTAAAGTCACAAGGGTGATGCCCCGGGATAGAATTAGTGACTTTCTGAGTGTGACCTGAGCTATCATGCTTGTGCTGTCTGGCCATCTGATGCCCTCTGCCCTGATAGGATGTGGAAAAAAGGCCCTCCCTAGATACCCGTGCCATGCTGCTAGACTTCCTTGCCTCCCAAATTTTGCCCTAAACTTCTCTTCTTTATAAATTAATCCATAGTATACAGTTTTAGCAACAAAAAGTAGACCAAGATGCCTATCCTAGTTGCCTTTTCCTCCAGAGATATACTAGGTAACTGGCTAAGTAAAATATACTACAAGAGAGCTGATATGTAAGGGATAAGACAATGTGCTCCTGCTTTCTGTGTAGCATTTGCATTCGTTTGTTTTGCTTTGAATTCTTTTATTAGCTCATGTTTGTGATACATGATGAATATGCTCATTGTGGAGTATTGGACCTTGATCCTCTTTACTTCCCCTTCCCCCGTCCTACTTTCCTACTTTCCCTCCCTTCTCCCTCCATCCCCAGATCACCTTCCCATCTCCACAAAATCTCCTTGGTTTTTTTAAATCATCTTCCTTTTATTTTGCCCTTTAAATTTTTTATAGTTTGTTCCTCACTAAAGAATTAAGTACACCTTTCAGCTTCTATGGCAGGGCTACTGGGAGGGGAGTATAAGGACAGAGTGCAGAGAGTCAACCAAGCACTTGAATTCACACCTTAGCCGTCACAGAAACTGTGATTCTCTAAGTGTGGTGCCAAGACCAGCTACATCAGCATCACCTGAGAATTTATTAGTGATGCACATTCTCAGGCCCCATCTAAATCTACTAAATCAGAAAAGCTGAGATTGGAGCCCAGAGACTCGGCTTTTAACCAAACTTCTATGTAGTTTCAATGCACATAAACATTTGAGAATCATTGACCTAGACCAGTGTTTCAAGTTGCCTGAGATGGGGATTCTCTTAAGAAAATGATCTGGTAAGGATGTGTTCTTCATAGAAACCTACAAGAGAGGGAGGGGAGCAAAATAAAGAAGGGTTAGGAGTGGAGCATGCGTGGGCTCAGAGGTGAAATTGGCCAACGGAATTGGTCAGAGGTGAAATTGGCCTGATTCAGAGGCTGGGGGTTCTGGAGCACAAACTGCAAAGCAGACTTATCTCCCACTGAGGCAAGGGGTAACTTTCTCACAATCCCTCTTGGTAGCTGACTGTGGGGAGAAAGGTGGCTTCCCATCCCAAGAGCAGACTTCTGGAGAAGGGCAGGATGGTAGTCATTTGTAATCTCTGCAGTCCCAGTAGCTTGGGGATGGGTGGTGCTATGCTCTGGACATGTCCCCCAAAGCACACAATCCTCAGTGCAACTGTGCGGGGAGGTGAACCCCACTGGGCAGTGTTTGGTTCCCGAGGGCTCCACCTTTGTGAATGAATTAATGCTGCTTATAAAACAGCTCAAGGCTGAGTTCCAGCCCTTGTTCTCCCTTCTCTCTCACCCTCCCCTAACACTCAAGTTTTCCATCATACAACGGTGCAGCAAAAGTCCCTTGCTTAGATGTTGGCACCTGAACATTGGACTTTCTGGCCATCAAAAAGAACTGTGAGAAATAAAATTCACTTTATTATGAATTATGCAGTCTCTGGAATTCTCTTATAATAACACTAATCTCTATAGTAACACTAATAAGTTTTAAGACAAGGGTCTGGGTGAGCACAATATTAATACATAAAGTCAGCTTTAGAAATATACATGCTTTGCTACTTTTACTATGGATCAATTAGAGATGGACTCATTCATTCATTTCCAGTACCCAAGACATCACTGGGTGCACAAACACGGAGCAGGAAAGACCTGAAACTCCAGTTAACCCTAAACAGTCACCAGAAACCTATCCCAGCTCAGTCATCTTTCAGTGGCACTAACTCTTGGGGTACTGACCCTTTCCCCATTGCATACCACTCTTCAGAGTGCTGCAACTTGTTAAGCCTACTTCTGCTAGGCAGGTAGGCATGTGGCTCATTCTGAGATGACTGGTTGCTTTCCTTGAAATTAAAAGTTTGACCAGAGTGACACAACTGACTATGGTCAGAGCATAGTCATAGGGTCATCTGAATCTTGAGGACCTTGATGAAGAGGACTTTTCTTAATTTCTCACAACCATTTAGACTCATAGCCAGCCAATAAATTATCTTTTCCTTAAGTGAGTTGATTTTTTTTTTGGTACCTGGGATGGAACTCTGGACCTTTCGCTTATGAGGCAGGTGGCTACACCACTGAGCTAAAACCCCAGCCATTAAGTGAGTTGATTTTTGTATGCTTGGAAGACTTGAATGCCCCAAAATGGAAGGAAGACTGCCACTCAATAGCTTGGGCTGGAATCATCTGAAAGTTCCTTGTCTTGTGTGTCTGATATCTGAATTTGGAAGATTCAGAGGCTTTGTTCAGTGGTTTTGGGAATCAGAATATCCACTTATGGCCTTTCCATGAGACCTGGGCTTCCTCCAAGCATGGTAATTTTAAGATAGTTGAACTTCTCCAGTGATGGCTCAGGGTTCCGAAGCAAATGCCTCAGCTACTAACAAAACAAGCTGAATGCCCTTCATAACTTGGTCTCAGAACTCCCTTTGCTACATGTTCAGTGTTTGCTATTGTATGTAAAAGAGCCATAAGTCTAACCCAAAGTTCAGGGGAAGGTATAAAGATTCTATCTCTTTGTTTAGCAGAGTCAAAGAATTTCTTAACCATTTTTAGAAAGCCAAATGAAGTATATAAAGTACTTAAAAACCATAAGTATACAGTCTAATAAAATTTATTGTGTACCCTCTCATAGACCTCTCTCAGAGTATTCTTCAATAGTCAAGAAGTTTCTCTCTTGTCCCTTCCCAGTTATTTGCCACAATCCCCTCAAGGGACAACCCCTCCTTTCAGTTCTGTGACATCAATTAGTTTGAACTGTTCCTAACACCATTTAAACTGAATCATGCCATATGTTCTTTTGCATCTCTCCATTCCCTCACTTTTTTTTCTACTCAACATCATGTCTGTGAGATTTGTCCATGTTGTTATATTACCAGTAATTTGTTCATTTTTATTCCTGCACAATATTCTATTATATGACTACACTCTTATTTCTTTTATCCATTTTCCTGCAAAAGGACTTTGACATTATTCCCAGTTAGGGAAGTTATGAATAATAACCTGTTCATCTGAAGACCTGTTTCAAATATCAAAAATGTTAATTAATCCCTCTGTGTTCTAGTAGCTATTTATTTTAAAGATACATAAGCTAAAAACAGCTTTATAAACCCAATTAGACTTTAGAAGGAATTTCTTCTAATTTCTGTTGGTAGCATATGCATTTATTTAATATAGGGCCTACTGCATATACGTGGCATTATTCCTCCTGCCATTGACATTTAAAAATGACATAGTTCACAGACCTCTTCGTGATGACATATGCTCCCTACCCCCACCCAAAGGGGTATGCGGCCCTAGGAATGGTTTTAAGAATTGTGCTAAAATGTAGATGTCCCTCTTCCATCGTTGCAGGATCACAAGCTATAATCATCACACCAGAAAGCAGAATTTGTGATCACCATTCTCCTGTTACACTTTCTTGCTTCTCTCCAAAGTAAAGTTTTCATCTAATGAGGCATGTAAGCCCAGGGTTGCCAAATGGAGTTATACATGACAAGAATGGCTATTTGGCTATTTCTATAATTTTAATAATTAGACTGATCTTGATTTTGAATGAATTTTAAATGTAATACATTTAAACTATATTAAACTAAATGAGAGGTAAATAAGAATCCATTTTGAAAATGCAGCAATCCCTCCTTAACTGCACTTTTCATTTTCCATGTTACCAAGATCCAAAAATATTAAATGAAAAATTCCAGAAATAAACATTCATGAGTTTTAATTGCATACCATTCTGAGTAGCAAATAAAAGCTCTTGCTGCCTTCCTGCATTCTACCTGGATATGAATCATTCCTTTATTCAGCATATCTTTTCTGTATATGCTACCAACCCGTTAATCATCCTGTAGCCTCCTTGGTTATCAGATCACATTGCTTGTATTCAGAGAACTCTTACTTTGCTCAATAGTGACTCTAAAGCAGAATAGTAATATGCTAGGCAGAAGCTATACAGTGCTTCCTTAAGTATCTTCCCAAACCATTACAAGAGGTAGGAGGAGTACAATACAATAAGATATTTTTGAGAGACTGCATTCACATGACTTTTATTACAGCATACTGTTATAATTATTCTATTTTATTATTAGTTGTTATGAATCTCTCACTGTGCATAAATTATAAATTAAACTTTATTATATCTATATTTTTTATTATATCTATATTTCTATATGTATAGAAAAATCCAGGTATATATAGGGTTCAATGCTATTCACCATTTCAGGTGTCTTCTCAGGTCTTGAAAAGTATCTTCTATGAGTAAGTGGAGACTACTGAAATTTTTCAAAAAGATCTTCCAGTTTTCAAAAGAGTTCCCATAAGTACCCCCACCACATTTGTCTCTGCCTGTCCTTCTACTGAGATCAACTCCCACTGATTCACTAAAGTAGAAGTTGAATTTGGAGGCTATTTACTCCATCCCTCTGACATTTTCCCATCCTTCTTTCTCACTCCCTTTCATGCTTTTATCCTTGAATTTGGTTGTTTTGGAGACCTTTCACCCAGAGACAAAAAAGGCTTTAGGAACAAGCCCTGATCCCATCTCCTCAGCTTTTGCTTTACTGCTGTTAGAGTCACTGTAATCTAGAAGACAGGGAGGAAAACTGTGTAGAATGTTTTATGGGACCACACACAAAGAATTTTAAATAAAATGGATGATTTTGTATTGTATACTTTGATATTAACCTAAGAGTGCCAGGGAGAATGTAATTGATTGATGATATGCCAGAGACGCATTTGAATTGTGCTAAGCTCATTCAGTTTAGTTTTGCTGACAATCTGAACAGCATATTTGTTAGCATAAAGTCAGTCTCTGGGTAAATGTACTGTCAGCAGTGAGACTGTACAGTCTTTTGAGGTGAGATATGAAAACTTCTATCAACAATTCTTAATGTAAGTAAATCTAAATTTTAAAACTTAAAGCCTTCCCCTCATCTCCTATGCTCATGTGTAGGTGATGGATGCAGCACTCTCTTTCTCTCTCTCTCTCCCTCTCTCTCTCTCTCTCTCTCTCTGTAATCATTTTGTGCCAGTCAATGTTATCATAGTCTCCAGAGGAACTATTACTTTGGAAACACACACACACACACACACACACACACACACACACACACACACACATAAAGTCTAGTAATATTGGGGGAATACATTAATCATGGAAAAAATTCTTTTGCTGACAATAAAATGCAGATAACTACTTCTCTTTGACTCTTTGGCATATAAGTCACAAATTATGATATAGCCTTGATATTTTCATCAAAATATGCATGCTACAAAATTGCAACTCGTGCAAGGATATCATTAACCTTCATTTACAAACAATGACTGTGTTTTCTTCTCCCTGAATCACTTCAAGATTCTATTTTATTTTCATGAATTGGCCCTTAATCTTCCACTGATATGTTTATGTTATGCAAGGTCTGACAAGAGATTACTGAAATCTCCTTATTTTTCTTCTAAAGAGCCTCCTGAATGAACGCTGTATGTACTCATCAGAAAATGAAGTATGAGAATGCTCAAAGATACTTGATTATAAAATCAAGGAAGCTATTCCAAAACTATAAATAATAATAAAATGTAGCATTCTTGCCTTATATCAACAAGGTAGAGTTTCTGAGGCATGTTTACACATTTCAAAGATTTATAGATCTCAATATTTCAAAGGTTTATTCGTTCAATAGGTCATTTTAAAAATACATAATACAAATTTATCAGCCTAAGAGGACTGTATGAAACATATTAAGTAGAATATAGGATTGCCCCTATCATTTTCTGTGTTAATTTTACATCCTACCTGGAGAGCATCTTTGGCATCTTAGAGTTTGAATCTTGCTATATATTTTAATGCCACACAAATTAGCAATGTTATATCCAAAATAGGTTCTCCATAAGAAGCTCTTGATCCAGTGGACTTTGGTTCTGACATTTCTGAAATGAAATGGCATTTGTACCTTTTCCTTCTTCCTTGATTCTTTGCCCCCCTGCCTTACTGACTTATCTTCTTTATCTAATCATTTGCCAATTTGTGGAAACCCTGTACATCTTAGGTAGAACAGACCAGTAGAAATATTTTCAGTAGACACACACAACAGTTTGAATGACATGAGGAAAAGATCACTGAATAGTGCTAATCGGCAATGTCATAGTGTAAGACTATTTCCTGGATGAGGCTGTCTGTGTCCAAACCATGCACAGTTTTCCATCCCCGTTAGCGCCTCCACTTGGGAACTGGAGAAACCACTCAGGGCTTTGTGTGCTTGGGAATCATCAATGTTTAGACCAACTTTAGAATTTGTCCTGAAAGGTATCAATTATATTTTCTCTTCCTGAATATTTTGTAGTACTAGGAATTGAAGCCAGGCCCTGTGCATATAAGGGAAATGCTCTACCACTGAGCTACAATTCCAAGCCTTTTTAAATTTTTATTTTGAGGCAGAGTCTTGCTAAATTGCTCAGGCTGGCCTCAAACTTTTGACCTCCTGTCTCCTCAGTCTCCCAAGTAGCTGGAATTACAGGCTTGCACTACCATGACTGGTTTTGTACTTCTTTTCAGCTTGTTTTTAAAACTCCATATAGCATGCTTCTTGTTTAAATGTACAATTCTATGAATTTTGGCAAATGCACAGAGACATGTTATTACTACTATAATAAAGCTACAGAACATTTTTCTATTCTCCTTTTAAAATTCTCTTACCTGGGGCTGGGGATTTAGCTCAGTGGTCCTGGGGCCTGCCTCGCAAGCCCAAGGACCTGAGTTCAATCCCCGGTACCAAAAAAAAAAAATTCTCTTACCTGACACCTTTGCAGACAATGACTTTGCCTCTAACTCCTACAACCCTTGATATATTCTCTGCTCTATAGCTTTGCCCTTCTGAGAAAGCATATAAGTGGAATCATACAGAACATCACCTTTGAATCTGGCTTATTTTACTTAGCACAATGCATTGTTTGCGATTCATTCATCTTGTATGTATCAATAATATCCCCGCCCCCAGTACTGAGGATTGAACCCAGGGCCTTTGCACTGAGCTACATTCCAAATCCTCTTCTCACTAAGTAACTAAGTTGCCCAGCATGAGCTCAAACTTGTGATCCTTCTGCCCCAGCTTCCCAGAGTACTGGGATTATAGGCATGTGCCACCACACCTGGCTAAATTCATTCATCTTTATAAGTAATATTCCATTGTATTGAATGTGTCAGGATTTGCTAATTCATTTCCAATTAAGGAATTGAGGGATATGTAGGGGGGGGGGGGGTTCCTATTTGAGGAAATTATGAATAAACCTGCTATAAATATTTGTGTGGAGGTTTTTTAAAGATTTCATTGGGTAAACAGGTAGTAGAATCTCCCCATCATATAGGCAGTCTATATTTCACTTTATAAGAAATAAGAGAGTGAGAAACAGAGCACGGCCTGCTTCCCTAGGGTCCTCCAGGTCCTCCCGCCTATGGCAGTGGGTGACCTGGGGGCCCGAGGATGGGCCGCGCCTCTGCCCTGCAGCCTTTTCGATCCCTCGCTGTGACTGCCCACTGGCTGGGCCCAGGCTTTGAAGAACAGGCGAACCACTGCCCCACTCCACTTCGATGACCTGATGGCGACGGTGGCCTCGGAGCCAGAACCCCTCAGACCGAAGGGTCTCCGGGTCCAGCCTTGCTGGCCTTGGCAAAGCCCCCTCTAGCAGTAGAGGACGTGGTGCCTTGCAGGGGCTCCAGCGAGGTGTGGTGAGAAGAACGGCGGCCTCCGGACCCCAGCAGAATGTCCTTACATCAAGGGCCGGAGAAGGCGGGTCCGAAAGCTCCTCCACTTCTGGCCATAGATCTGCGCAGATCCAGGTCCTGAGGTGACTGCTATGTTCCAGTTGTAGAGGAGACCGCACCTCCTTGCAATGAAGACGGATAAAGGCCTCACCCCACCCCTGGAAAGTGAGGGAGCTCAGGCCGAGGACAGGTGGAAAGGCTGGCGGGCCATGGGTAGTTGCCAGATAGAGAAACTTAAAGTAACATTCCACGATTGAGTAATTGGAAATGCCCGCCATCTTTTGGGAAGATTTACTGGCCATTTTCAGAAGGCCTGTCTGTGTATATAATATGAAAAAGCTGCTCTCAACATTCCCCCAACGTTTTAAAAGAAAACTTACCGCATATGGACAATATAGGCGTACAGAAGTTGCCGATGTGTGACAAATAAGTTAGAAAAACCACACATCCTTGGAAACGCCCATTTATTTTTAAAAAGTGACAGAAAAGAAACATTTTCTGAAAGTGACTTTGAAATGAAGTTGGGTAGACCACCTGGAGAAGCGACACTAGGGTTGATTCTTGTCTGCATTTGTTCTGTGAGTTAGAGGACTCAGAGAAGACAGAAGAGAAGAATGTCCAGTACCAGACTGGTTACATGTAGAAGACATTGCTTGTATTGTAACCATTGTTTTGTGTGTGCATTTTAGTCCTCATTAGTATGTATATAAAATTGACAATGCCAAGTACTTTATTGAACCATCTGGTCTTTTGAGATAATTCTCAAGTGCCTGATACATGTTAAAAAGTAGTAGTAGTAAAATAACACATTTTGTAAATTTCTTTTTGTTAGAACTCACATGAAGTGTTATTTTGTGGGGGTAGTAGGCAAACCCCCTCTTGAGTAGTGCACATTGTTTATGTACTGGTTCTTGGAAGAGAAGGAAATGCAGAGCCCTGTGCTAGTGCACTTACAGCAAGGCAAGTTACTATTGTCCCTTATGTCTGTGTGTTTTTACTTTGCTGTGTATGTAGGGTATGTAAAGGATAAATGAGACCTTATACAACATCTAGTCTTGCTAGATGTTAAAGAGGTTGCCAGTTTTGATAAAGGCAGAGTTAGTAAACTAACAAATAATACAAATTTTTGTATTAAAATTCCAGGAAAGATTGTCTTCTGAAAATTTGAGCATCTTAACCCACTGGACTAGTGAAGAAAGGAAGAGTTGTAGATTAAAATGCTCATATTTTCAAGACACTTTCAACTATTGTTACATGTATGCAGTTTAATCAAGACTGCTGTGTATTTGTAATGGACAAATTGAGTCCTTACTTGAAACGTCTAGTCTTCTCTGGATGTTTGAAGTGCCCAATGTATGTTAAATGTAGAGGTAGTAAAATATCACTTTGTAAATATCTTTTTGCTAAAGTTCATATGAAATTTGGATGGGAATGGAATGGTTAAACCACACCTTGAGCAGTGTGGTTGGTATTGTCTGTACTTGTTCAGTGTTTTGGAGGAGGTAGGAGGGAAGCAATTGCAAAGGTATTATGTTAGTGCATTTGTACTTGGACATTTTGAAACATAATTTTTCTGTATGTTTTGTGGGTTTTGTTTTGCTGTATATATAACAGACAAATAAGTCTAAATTTTGCAACATCTAGTCCCTAAATGGTACAGAAGTTGCCAGTGTATGACAAAGTAGTAAAGTTAGCACATTTTGTACACCTGTGTTGAAATACACAGAAAAGCTTGTCCTCTGTAAATAAATTTTGGATTCAACCATCTCTAACATTACATATTCCTGTACTTGTCCACTGGGTTGAAAGCAGAGAGAAAGAAGTGAGGCCAAAATTGTCATATGCAAAAGATACCTCAGATTACAACCATTACTATATGTGCAATTTTATCAGTGCTGTATAATAGCAGACAATTTCTTATATGAAAAATCTAGTCCTAGATATGTAGAAGAGCTTGATATATTTAAAAGTAGTAGTAGAAGAATAACACTTTGTAAATAGCTTTTATAAATGGATAGGAAATACTATGTTTGCAAATAGAATGGTTAAACCACCTTTGAACAGTGTACTGTCTGTACTTGGTTACGGGGTTGAAGGAGGTGAGATGGAAGAAATTGTGAAAGTTGTTTTGTTAAGTGTATGGTAGAAAATTTCAGCTGACATTGCTCTTATGTTACCTGCATTTCACTTAATTTTGCTATACTGTATATACTGTACACATGAGTCCTAATTTTATAGTATCTATTCTCTAGATATTAAAGAGGTTGCCAATGTATGACAAAAGTAGAGTTAGTAAACCAACACATTTTGTATACTTTGTGTTAAAATTCCTAGAAAGGCTGTCTTCTGAAAAGGATTTCTGGAAGTGTAATTGTAAAATCACATTTGAATGACATGTACCTCTACCATATGTAACGAGGAAAGAAATGGGAAAAATTAAAGATTCTAGGGAGAACGCTCCTACTTAGAAGACACTTTCAGATATAACCATTGTTACCACATTGTATGTAGTTTATTCAACACTACTGTGTATATAGTGGACGAACTTGAAATCCATGTTTGAAACATCTAGTCTTTCTAGATGTTTAGAAGTGCACAAAATATGTTAAAAGTAGAGGTAGTAAACAACACATTTTGTAAGTATTCTTTTGTTAAAATTAATACTGTCTTTAGGAAATGGAATGATCAAACCATTTATCTGAGCAGTAGACATATTTGCGCTAGTTCAGAGAGGGAGGAGGAAAAGAAAGTACAAAGGGCTCTAAATCAGTGTGGTTTAAGTGAAGCGAGATTGACCACTGTCCCTTACGTCTGTGCATTTTGTTTTACTCTCCTATGTATATAGTTGTATAGAAAGGACAAATGAGTCCCAATTTACATCTAGTCTTTCTGCATGTTAAAGAAAGAGATTGCCAGGGTATGACAGTAGAATTAGTAAACTAACATGTTGTGTATACTTTTGTGTTAAAATTCATTAGAATATTCTTAAAACCACTTAATAAGTGAAATTGGTAAAGCCCCTGTAAGTATTGAATATCCAAATATCTGTCCCCTGGGTTAAAAAACGTGGAAAAGGAAAAGGGCTCTAGACGAGAGTGTTCCTTTTGGATGATACTTTAAAATTTAGCCTTTGTTAAGTATATGTGTGCAATTTACTCAATGCCACTATACATATGAGACATTTTAAGTTCTTACTGGAAACATCTACTTCATGGGCTGGGGATTTAGCTCAGTGATTCCACCGCCTGCCTCGCAAGCACAAGGTCCCAAGTTTGATACCCGGAACCAAAATAAAATAAAGTTCACACATGTAAAAGTCAAGGGCTAATATAATGTGCTTTAAATATTTTTCATTACTTCACAGGAATGGTTGTATTTTGAGAATGGAATTGTCAAACTTGATGTCTTGGAGAGTATGCTGGTTATTCATGGGGTGCAGAGAGGGAGGTTTCTGTGAGTTCAGATTGTCTTGATGTTGTTCTACATGTACATTTTAGTTAATATTGCTGGGTATTAAAGGATAAGTCTTACTGCCCAAATTATGTTAGAAATAGCAAAGTAGTTTTCAGGGAGAACTGTCTTCTGGAAGTGACCTTTGTTAAAGCCACCTCTTGGAAAGAGCTTGGAGTGACATATTCCAAGCCCTAAAAGAAAACAGCCTCCAACCCAGATTGATGTACCCTGCAAAACTATCTTTCAAAATTGATGGAG
>NW_004624774.1:17242854-17272906 GCF_000247695.1 Heterocephalus glaber | reverse complement strand
TTCTTGCTAATATCTTAATAGAGATCTGATAACTCTCAGACACATGGCTTGGTGTACTCTGTTGCTTTATGTCTCATTTTAAATTGAGCATTAAGGAAATGCAGTATTGTAATTGTAACTTTGCCAATACTTCTATCTACAGCCCTGTTGCCATTTTTATCTTCAGTGAAATTTTTGTTCCCAAGAAGGGCAGGATTACAATTTTATTCTAACAAATTGAGTTGGTGTAGTGTGTTCTTAGTTATCAAAAATACTCTTGTAGCTTTGGGATTTTGAACTGATGAATATTCATGATGTGTAGAAAAGCATGGCACACACTGAACAAACTCAGTCACACAAAATGGGATGTTGTATATGTGCACACAGGACCTAGAAGAACACATCCAGCTAAGCTGCTTATGGTTGCAAATGACTTTGTTCTTTGCTTCTTGTGTTTTTGTTTCCTGTAATGCACATATTAACTTTAAAAAAATAAAAATTACTTTAAAAACTCAAAAAAAAGAAAGAAAAAAGAAAACTTTTCCAAATAGTTCTCCCATTTTGCATTCCCACTGGCAACATATATTCTACCCTTTGTAGTTTTTTTTTAAAACATTCTGATGAGGGGCTGGGGATTTAGCTCAGTGGTGCTGCCGCCTGCCTCTCAAGCGCAAGGTCTTAAGTTCGATCCCTGTAACAAAAAAAAGAAAAAAACAACATTCTAATGAGTGTGTAATGGTAATTTTCTGTGATTTTGGTTAACATTTCCATAATAACTAATGATACCTAGCTTCTTTTCATGTGTTTATTTGCTATCCATGTACATTGTTTAGTAGTCTCTTCGAATTTTGTCCATATTTAATTATTTATTATTATCATCGAGTCTTAGAATATTTTTTCAGATTTTCCCAATACAATTCTTTGTAAGTATACATTTTGTAGATATTTTCTCCCAGTGTCTGATTTGCTGGCAATTCTCTTATTAATGTCTTCTGAGGAGGAAAAAATTTTAATATTAATAAAGTCCCAATTTATCCATTTTCTTTCTTTATACATTGTGCTTTTGGTGTCATATCTAAGAATTCTTTGCCTAACCAAACACCACAAATATTTTCTACAGTTTCTTCTAAAAGTTTTATAGTTTCATATTTTATCTTTAGCTGTATGGTGATTTCCAGTTCATTCATATTTTTTAAAATCTCACTGGAGTTGGACATGTTGGCACAGGCCTGTAATCCCAGCACTCAGGAGGCTGAGGCAGGAGGATCTAAAAGTTCGAAGCCAGCTTGGGCTATATAATGACTTCAAGGATAGACTGAACTACATAGCAAGACCCTGTCTCAAACCTCCCCTGCAAAAAAAAAATCTCATTGGAATTTGAACTGAGAGGTCCAGAAGGAAGTTGTAAATTGCAGGGTGACTTCTAAACAAATGGTCCTGATATAGACTCAGGGATGGCGGCATCCTGTATATGCTTTATAATGAAAAACAGCAGAAGGGCCAGGGATTTAGCTCAGTGGTTCCACTGCCTGCCTCGTAAGCGTAAGGTCCTGAGTCCAATCTCCGATACCAAAATAAATAAATAAATAAATAAATAAATAAATAAATAAAAATTAAAAGCAGCAGAAATGAGAGTGATCATACAGCCCCCAAGAAGAAGTGTAAATGTGGTCTTGAATTTCCCATTCTACTTCCCTTTATCATCTTTTCTTTTCTTCTTGTTCACATATATCCATGAGATTGTCTTTGGGATCCTTAAATTATTCCTTACTCTGTTACCTGAGTTAGCCTTAGGGATGGGGAGAGGGAGGAGAATGTTACCAACAAAAGAACTTTCAACAGAACAATTCTACACCAAGTATTAATGGTCTTTCGTGCATGTGTGTGTGTGTGTGTGTGTGTGTAGAGAGAGAGAGAGCTTTTAAACAACACAGCTCAGGTATATGGAGAAAAAGTGTATTTTCTCTCTTCAGTCTGTGACTGATACGTCCCTCTCACTTGGACAAGCCCAGCGTTCTAGACGCTTCTTGGGCATTGCAATTTCCACTGCTCACCAGCTTGAGGTGTCAGCGCTACATTTTTATCACTAAAGACCCTTTGTCCCACTTTGGCAACACTATCTGACAATCTCTGCAATATGCTAAGCTACTTCTGGGTCATGCTTTGCCCTGTAGGGAACAAGGAAGTGTAAGCCATTGTCCTCAAATATATAATCCTGAATGTTGAAATCCTGCAAGATAAAAATCCCTAACATCTAAAATCCCAAACATATAATTCTGGAAAAAGGTAATTTTAAAAATATTGTTTAAAAGACATTTATCTACATTTTCAAATGATGATTTATCTAAGAAGCATATAAAACATGGCAGGACACTTCATAGGCCACTTTACACAACAAAATAAGTAACAGTAACACATAAACATACATCATTTTGCAAAGAACAATTCTGAAAGTTTAGAATAGTGAGGAAAAAACTAGAAAGGACTTGACATATGAAAAAACATATCCCAGGGATCAATTGTGGGCAATTAAACGCAGTTAGTCCCTAAGAGCTGACTGACTTCACAATCACTGAATCATTGCTCTTTTTCTTCTCGAGCATAGATCTCCTTGGAGAAGAGTTTCACATTCATTTTCTACATGGCACTGCTTTTTAAACAATTCTTCTTTGACTTGATATATACCATGAGCATTCTTCGTTATATCCTCTCATCACTGTGCCATCTTCCATGCGGCCTCACGGGAATCCACTCCGCATGCACTCATACACAGAACACGGTTTTGGCAGGAGCAATATTGTAGAATGAACAGCAACACTGTTGCTTTAATACCTTCTTATCCTATCTTGCACATAATTAATTTTAACCAGTCTGTAACTTTGCTGGCTTCTTCAGGCAAATGGGGCTTTGGTTCATTAAAACCTCTTGAAATTTCATCTGTGGGAAGGAATACCAATACAGACAAATGACACTTTTTTCCCTGGCGCTGGGGATCCAAGCCAGGTCCTCATGCATGCTAGACAAGGGCTCTGCTACTGAGCTACACCTACAGCTGGAGCAGTTTTAAACTGAAGTTTTTGTTGTTGCCCTACTATGAGACCAATTCCTTACCCAGAGCTCAGCTTCCTTTCCTCCAACTCCCTGTATGGGGACTGGACCAGGGAATTGACACTAAGCTGTATCCACAGCTTATTTATTCATTTATTTTGAAACAGGGTCATGCTAAGTTGCTAAATTGTGCAAACTGGCCTTGAACTTGTGATCCTCCTGACTCAGCCTCCCAGAGTGCTCGAATTACAGAAATGTACCACCATGCCCAGCTCAGAACTGAGTTTTCTGTTTCTCTTAATAAAGCCCCCCACCCCCATTTTAAGTGAATTGGTGGATTTTTAAATTTGAAATTTTCGTCTCCTGGGATTGTGATTTTCATAATTTTTAATTTTAAGGATTTTGATCTTTGGGGACTATTTATTTCAGAAGTATGATGAGCAGCAGAACCAAGGACAGCTCCAAAGAGGTGGACCTAGTTCTCTGCACAAGCATGCTATAAGCTTGGACTTGCTTTGCAGGGGCTTCACTTCCCATAAGGCGGCCAGCTTGGAAGACTTGCCCCTGCCCCAGAGATGCATCAGAAGGAGCAGGCGGCCACGACCTCTGTGTTGTTAGCCTCATTTCTCTAAATCACCTTGGCACACGCCTGATAGCCTTTCTCTCTCACTTCTGTTTTCCTACTTCCCTCAAAGTCCCCAGGGCTGGAAGAGCATCATCACCTTCCCATCTGCTCCTCCACTCAGAGACTGTCTGTGGTGTGGCCTACTAAGTATGAATTTTGATTGCCAAAGTAAGGAGACAATGGAATTTAGAGATTACCTTCTGAAAGTAATATCCTGGCTTTTGATACTGTTGACTCACTACAATATCATATTTTTGAATTTCAAAAGTGGATGTTGCCTGCCTTCTCTGTTCACATTTGTAACAGATGGGTAGTGCATGCCTCAGGCAGAATAAGGCCAAGGTCAAGTGCTTAGAACAAAAAGAGAGCACATCAAGCAATTTTAAACTATTATCACCACCACACTCCCTTACAGGACACTTGCACATAGGCCCAGCACACTCGCGCACACACACACATACACACACACACACAGAGAAATATTCTAAATAATTGGCCCTTCCTGTTACCAATATAAAAGCCATCCCAGCACAGACTTCTATCCAAAACTACAAATCCACTCTCACAAGGCAGTGAAATGTTAGGTCTTTATGCAAAGTATCTTAAAGAGGAGATGATGATAGTATTAAATTCTATGACATATAAAAAGCAACCTCAGGGACCGGGGATTTAGCTCAGTGGTTCCACCGCCTGCCTTGCAAGTGCAAGGACCTGAGTTTGATCCCTGGTACCAAAAAAAAGAAAAAAAAATAAAACAACCTCAGTTCTTTATCAACCTATACCACCTGTGTTGGCATGAAAGCTACTTTCCCATGTCTCCCTTCGTCCTCAAATTATAGCCAATTCTGTGGCTTTTCAGGGCCCTCTTCTCATCTTGACTCCACTCTCTTTTCACTTTCAAACTATTTGGAGAGTCACCCTGTGCCCTTCCACCCTTGGCTCCTCCCCATCCTCTTCTCTTAATTCTCTCAATCACCCATCAAAGGGCCAGCATCAGGCAGGCAAACAGAGTCTTGTGCAGACAATTGACAGAAAGCTTACATATAACATGGTACAATCTCTGCCCAGTTACATATGCACAGAGGCAAAAAATACATATAGAAAATTCTAAAGGAAAACATATCAAAATGTCATATTGTGACCATTTATGGGTGATAGGATTATGAGTTTTCTTCTTTATCCTTTATGGAAGTTTTATAAAATTCAGTGAAGTGCATCTATTCTTTTCACAAGAAAAAAAAAAATCAAAGCTAAGAATTCCAAAAATCTTTCCTCCAAGAAGCCTGCCTGCTTTCCTTTATTTCAACCTCTGGTCTTCGGTTTATCAAACATCCAATTAAGGGGCCAGGAATTTAGCTCAGTGGTGCTGCTGCATGCCTTGCAAGCTCAAGAACCTGAGTTCGATCCTCGGTACCAAAAAAAAAAATGCAATTAATATTCATTGAACACTACCTATATGGTGGTCTCTGTGATGAGTACTATAGATCCAAGGCCCAACAAATAAAATACACAGAGAGATATTAAAAATATTTAGAAATCTTTACAGCCCAAGTACCAACTGAGCAGAATGAACTAAGACCCACATGCTGCAGCCATAGCTGGTGGGCCCTAATCTTCCCTTAGCTACTGGGTCTGTGGAAATAGGTGGGGCAGTGGGGTGAAAAGGACCCCTGAGGTCATTCATTAACTGGGACAGGAGAATCTTAATATTGTAACAACTAGAGCAATCATACCAGTGTGAGAATGAGAGAGAGAATGAGCAGGGCACCGGAAGAACCCACAACGTCGTGCAGATGCCTCTTGCTCTACAGCATCAGATCAGCAGACCTCTCATAGCTCTTATTTAACCACAAGGAACCATCAGCTTACTCATCTGTTTCCTCCAACATGGCTGCACAATTCTTACTGGTCCTGAGCACAGGTTACTTATAAGTAACCTGCCCATCTGGTATAGTGCCAGATGTGTTCCAACATTTGTTAGATAAATAAATGAATTTTTAAGATTATGATTACCCAAATATGAAAAGTAAAATAGTTCTGACAAATGGAATCCTGTGAGAAATAACCAAAATGATTCTGCATAAGCCACATGTGCCAAAACAGGATACTCTGCTGGGATGTTTCTTGGCAAAAAGAAATGGTGCTGAGAGATGACGTATCAGCAAGGAGAGCCAAGAAAGGCAGGCAGGGTGGGTAAGCATAAACAAAGCCAAAGAGCTGCCCAGTGTGTGCACAGAGCCATCAGCCCACTGTAGAGCTACAGCCAGGACCCGGGCACACTCACTGCATGCATGCAAGCACCTGTCCCAAAGGACAGGCTGAGGCCAGTTTTAAGTACTCGGTTTAACATTGAAGTCTAGAGGTCTGAACTAAATGGAGTAAAAGCAGCTCTGGATACAAACTGAAGCCCAGGTGCTTGATTATCTGAATGACCTTCCACTTCACTCAGGGTGGAGTGAGGACGAACAACACCTAGAAGCTATCCACTGCCCCACACCCCCAGGGGAGAGTGGTAAGACCTCCTATCTTCCTTTGCATTATGTCCTGAGTGTCATGCATGTCCCCAAACAGCTTACCCCCAGGACCTCTGAAAGGCATGAGAATGTGTCCTGCCTCCTGAAATCTGAATCAGGAGCACTCGGGTTCAAAATGAGGGAAAACTGCCATACTCCATGGCTAAAGTCCCTCCTGCTCAGGCAGTGTATCCCTGATTCAGAGAAAACCCATTTGTTTTGATTTCCAACTTGGCATCTTCAATCCACTTGGAAGGCCAGCACGGGGGCCAATCCTGGGCAGCAGCTTCCCTCTGACAAGCTGAAGCAGAGTCAATGTGCCGCTCTGGCCGCTTGGCCTCCTTTCCCTTACATGGCCTCATTCAGAATATTTCAAAGTTCCAAGTGCAATGTGACTTTTTCGCATGAAGTGCTAGTCTTAATGGGAGAAAGAAACAACCCACCTGTCATGTTCCCAAATCGAGTATTATCTTACTGTCAAAGATTACTAAGTCCAACTCACAGGGCATTAGCTCATTGTTTTAATCAATATAATATCTGCTTTTCAAAAGAATTTGTGGTGAAAAGATACGACCATGTATAAAGAAATACAAAATACAGGAGAAGGTGCTTTCTTGAAATATTCTCCTTAATAGCATCCCTAAAGTTCCACACTTGTCATTCTCTTCTTCTCCTTTCTGGGTTCTTTTTCTGTCCTATTCTCCTTTATCCTAACATCCCCTAAGACTTCTGAATCCAGTTTCATTATTTATAAAATGGGCTCTATACCACCCTTGACTCTGAATTGCAATGAGAATGAACTATCAAAGTGTATGCAGATCTCAGTCAGTAGAAGACACAAGACACATAGTGAGAGGTCCCTTTTTCCAGAATCACCCTTATATAAAGTGGAGGTCTGATTCAGATTTTTATATGAGAGTTGACACTAATTTTAGGAATCATCAGCTAAAAATGAACATAGCCCACACCTCCACAGAATATAAAAATCTCCCCCATCTGAACCATGTTACTCTGCGGTCTCTTTGTTCCAGGCTTCAAACTGATGTGAAATGTTGTTTCTTTTCTCTTCTCCTTTCTGATTCCCAAGTCCTGAGGGGTCTGCAGGACATGCATGATCCATGCATCTCCCTAATGTTAACTCAGGCCTTCACTTAGCAGGGCCCTGTTGCTCCTGAGGACTACATGTCTCCATAGTACACGTGTCTTATACACTCATGAACCAGGTCCACATTTCTCACATCTTTGTCAGACTGACACCAGCTCAAGTGCCAGAAATCTCTCCCATCTGCCCAGGGCATCACATTGTACTCCAGCTTTTACATCCTGCCTGTCAGTAAAGTTGTGGCTCCCTAAATCTGACCTGTGCTCCATGGGCCCAGTGTCTCTCTGGAAGTTTTCTCATTCCACTTGCTTGTAATTCAGAACATATATATTCTTCAAACACTAGATAAATTCTCATGAAGCTTTTCTAAAGCAAGCACACCTCAGAATAGTTCCTTTTTCTGAATACCACAGTGGTCACAGGCTGTATCACACATATCATACTTACGAGTTAACTTAGTGCTAGTTTCAAAACTCAAATATAAATACACACACACACACACACACACACATACATATAGCTATACCTTCTAACCTAAGTACTGCCTTACACTAAGGACACACATGCTAGTCAATAAGCTCACAGTAACCTTTTGACACTTTTTTTTTCAGTACAGGCAATCGAACTCAGGACCTCGGGCTTGCAAGGCAGGTGTGACACCACTGAGCTAAATCCCTGGCCCTTCACAGTAACATTTTGAATCCACCAACAACTACACTCAGGTCCAGACAATGGTTAAAAATATTTCTCATCACAAGCTCAAGGACCCGAGTTCGATCCCTGGTACCAAAAAAAAAAATGTTTCTCAGAATGTGGGATTTATGCTTTTGAAAGTGTCAGGAATATTATTCTAATTTCAGTTCTCTCTCAATCTTTCTGAATAAATCAAGGATTTTTCTAGTTTGTCACCAGTATACCCGTATCACCTCCTGACACGAACATCTCCCTTTTCAGAAAAAAGGAACAGGCCTCAAGCTCACATCCTTTCTAGCCTTTAGATTCTAAAAAATGTGGCTCTGTTTTCAGAATGTTTATTTATGAATTTTTTTTTCCTTCTATATCTTTATGCTTCTTAATTACAAAGTCAGTCAACTTTTTCTTTTAAGTTCAGAGAATTTCAGGATGGTGGGTTCCGAAGTAACTCAATGGAAAACACTGCTTAAAAGATAGTCTACCTACAATATTTTATCCCTGAGCCCTTGGCCCCGAGCTTCATGTGGATCGATGAATCAACAGTGGGCAAGTCCGCACTAGTTCTAGAGCAGGGAAAAGGACCAAGAAGGAGTGCTCTGGACTGGGGCCTCGAGTTTCAGAAACACATAAATCTTGCATAAATTGACTCCAAAACCAAGAAAAGTTTCACATACCCTTGCTTCACAGACTGCCCCTCTCTGGGCCTGTCTTGGATCCTTACTTTACCCTGATTTCCCCCAAGTAAACATGGTCTGTTGGAGAAGGGATAGGCCACATGATTCATCCTAGATCCATTGGCATCTGAAGTTTTGGGTTTCCTCCTGACTCAACAAGTCCAAGCTCATCAATTCTAAGTATCTCTGAGCTACTACTATAAAAGGAAGGTAATATCCCCAATCTGGTGATCTTAAGTGTGACCAGAAACTAATCTAAATTCCTAGATATAGTAATTCCTAGGGAGATCCAACCAAGAAAATTACATGACATTTGTCAAGAATGTATGTAATAAATGAAGAAATTCCTTTGCTATCTAATAATATCAAGTGGAGGTCCTTATCAGTGTGTGGAAAAGAGTGACCCTGATCTTTTAACTCTTAGGTTCTCAGAGATAAGACAAAACAATAGTTCCTATTTGGGAAGAAGTAGACTGTTACTTTTGTGGTAAACAAAATAGTGCATTGGGTGAGTCCTGTTATCCTCTGATAAGGAACCAGGAAAGATGGATGGTTGAGGCTAGAGTTCCAAAAGTTTTATGTGAATAGAAAAAGCCAGAGAGAAAAAGAGGCTACAGAGAGGAAGGTTGTTGTCAATGTTAAAATAGGCAGAGTATGGTTAGATACAAAAGAAGTAAACGAAGAAGTTTATGGTAAGAAGGCTGAGAATGAAACTTTCCAGGCTGATCGTCTTCAGGCCAAAAATATAGGAGTTTAGATGCCTCCATAAATCACTTAAAAAATTGCAAAACATTTAAAAAGTATATTTATTTAATATATATGCAGACGTATCAAGATTAAGAGTCAAGATTGAGAAGCTTAATTCTCAAACCAATCACTTAGGTTCTAGCTTGTTTCTAAGACTGAAGTGAGTAGACTCCGTGGCTATAATCCTGTCTGGCTTGTCAAAGACCTTGGTGACACCACCAACATTGATAAAATACCCAGAATACAAGGAGTCTGTCACTGGCTACTTCGACATTTTGAATTTTATATTTTAAATAAAAACTATTTGTAGATTTTGAAAAATATATGCACACACCAGATGTGGATATGTGGGAGATAAATTTTTAAATCTTATATATTTAAAATAAGGCAAAGATTTTGTTACCAGTAGAGCTGCATTAGAATAATTTCTAAATTCACACTGATTATAAATGTCACCCACATTATAAAATAAAATATACTTTAATAGTATAAATAAAATGAATAGAGTAAAATTAGCAATTGTGTATATGCATTGCAAGCATATTTCAAAGTCTTAAATTATACACTATATTTTGAAGTTCTTTCTCTATAAAAAGTTAAACACACATCAGAGGTTCAAGCTCTCAAGATCTGAGGAAGCAAATATACTTACAGTGAGGATCATCTATAGCTTCTTAAAGTTTATGTTTTTTTGTTTTTGTTTTTGCATCACTGCATTGAAACCAGAGCTTCGTGCATCCTAAGCAAGAACTCTTCTACTAAGCTATCCCTGTCTCTTTTTATTTTTTTATTTTGAGGTAAGGTCTTGCTAAGTTGTCCAGGCTGGCCTGAAATTTAACAATCCTCCTGCCTCAGCCTCCCAAGTAGCTTGGATTACAGGCACCCAGTACCACATCCAGAAAAATAATTTTATATTCATATTTATAGCAAACTAACCAGACAACAGATGTAGATATCTACACATACCTACAACTATAACCAATAATAACTGTTTGTCTTTTAAATTTTATTTATTTTTCAGATCTATTTAAATGTGTTCAGATTTCACAGCTGTTGGATTGCACAGCTAGAAGTTACCTTGACGACCCTGTCATCTGAGAAGCTGATGATTTAATGAAGTATTACAGGCTGGGTTCCAACAGCCTAGCCATATGCTATGTACTTGGTGTATGATGCTGGGCCATGTGCTTAGCTTTCTCACAGTTCCATAGGAAGCAGCAACACTAAATGTACATCGCTTAGAGGGCTCTTTTTAGGCCAAGATGGGGTGCTGCATGTCCAGCCTGAAACAGTGCCTGACACAGAGCATGGGCTCAGTAAGTGCCAACCACTATCATCAGTCTCATCAACAAGAGCTTCGTTATCCTAAAAAGGTGAAGTGAGGGCTCACGGACATCAAACAGCTAGTAGTGGCAGAGTTAGGGCTCAAATCAAGGTTGCCTGAATTTTCATCCAGGGCTATTTTCAACAAGCCACGACTGCCACTGACATTTCATTCAGTCTTTAAGAACACAGTTTTAAGAGACTGATTAATGTCGTATATCCCACAGCTTCTGCTCAGCTTCATCTCAACTTTGCAGTGAAGCCATAGGAACTGTTTGTGATGTAAAATGAAATTGCATTTGAATGAGGTCTTTAAGCCAGTTGGAGAAATTACTTTTGTATCCCATTAGTTTAATTATGACATAGTTAAACTGACTCTGAGAAATTTCAGACCTGGGAACATTTGCCCCAAGAGGAGCGCAGGCGCTGGCAGGAACTCTCAATCACATTCCTCAGTCAGGTGTCAAGCAGAACACAGGCACCAGCACACAGCAAGGTTTGTTTAGAATACCTCAAAAAGCCAGCCAAGTGGCAAATGTGGACATCTGTGCTAGACTGTGGCTGTCCTGTTTTTTCAGTCTAATCTGTCAAGATAACCATTTCCCCATTCTCTTAAACAAACACAGACTTCCTTGTTTAAACACTGTAACAGTTCTAACAGAACACACAGCTTTTAATCATTCTGCGTTAAGTACACTGGCAAGAGCCTGAGAAAAGAATCAAAACATCTTAAATGTAAACTGGCTGATTTTGCTACTTTGCAAATCCCAGGAAGCAGAAGAAAGAAACCTAAAATTCCAGATAAAAGGAATACAACATTGCAGAAAAAATTACACTGAGATGTTAAATTATAATTGAATTAGAAATGCAATTGTAAACCCAGGTCAGCTTCTAATGGAAAAAAAAAGAAAAAAGAAACTTGGTCGTGTTTTATTTTCTTCTCTTCAAAAAGCTTTAAGTTTGCAAATTTAAGTTCCAGTTGTTTTGTATATATTTGTAAAGGCAGCAGTAATGCTTGAGCAGCGGGCTGTTCTTAGGAAAGCTATTTAAACTTGAGCAAGTTTGCTTCACACTGGTTAACTCCCTCTTGAAAGCCCTTTAGCATAAATCTCTGTCACAGCACAGTGCACATTCTTCTCATTGATGAGGTGTTCTGGGTCATTTCCTAATATCTGAGAATAGAAATGTGAAGGGTGGGGGAAAATCTTTCACGGTGGAATAAGCAGGAATATTGACAATACTGAAGCTGGGGCTGTGCACCTTCTGCCTCCCTACTCTCAATTTCACTTGCAAAATATCCAAACTTACCCTGAAACAGGAAGTTAAAACTTAAATAAAACCCGATACGTTTTATGTTTAGAGAAAAATGGCCGTTAAATAATTCAAACTCTACATTGTCCATGCTTCAGCATGGTTCAAGTACAGACTTTGAGATATAACAAACCTGGGGTCACATCGTGGTTCTATGACTTACTTGGGTGATTTTAAAGAAGTCAGTATACCTTTCCAAGCCTTCATCTCTTTATCTGGAAAATGGGGATAAAAATCTCTAAGAAATTCTTGTGAACATTAAAGATGTATTTGCAATGGTAAGTGCTTTATAAAGTTAGCACATATTAAATAGAATATCTGTTAAGACCTCTTATAATTGAATAATGTAATGTTCTGTGTAACATAAAATTTAAGTAAATAGACTATATATAACATATGGACTACCAACTTTGTACAATTAGAAATTAATTTTACATAACATTGAAATACTAAACCTGTGTTAGAGATACAATGCTCTGAGTGCCAGTCACAAGTAAAGTCCTTATGAATAAGTAGCTAAAATGGGCACCATTTTCATAGTTGTCCCAGGACAGCCAGCTGAGCCAGGGTTGAGGACAAGTCCTGGACTTCAGTGTGCAGGCTTGGCGCTGGCTCCTTGTATTTGTTTTTGTTCATTTGTTTGTTTTTTGGTACAGGGGATCAAACTTGGGACCTTGCACTTATGAGGCAGGCGGCGGAACCACTGAGCTAAATCCCCGGCCCTTGGCTCCTTGTATACTATACTCTAACCCATAAATGGCTGGAAACCAGTAGTTAATTGGGATTGGCTGGCCAGCAAAATCTTCCCCTTGAAGGACAAAGCCAAGGTTGATGCAAGAGAACAGCAAAGACCTGCAGGAACTGAGCTGTCACAAAGGCCGATTTCGGGAGCTAGGAGCAGTAGAGGCTGCACTGGGGCATCAAGGAAACCAGACTAACAGTGGTAACAATTCTGGTTCACCAGAAGCCGGGTAAGTGTGGTAAATGAGATTTTTTTCTAATCATTCTTTATTTCCTTATGAACACCTGCATTAAATATCCTAATTGAAGTAGCCGGAATATATAGTAGTTGTTTTGAAACCTGAAAGAGTCTAGCAGCATGGTTTTCTCTTTAGTAATTTTAAACACTTAGAGGTTTGTTCACATCAGCTCCCATTTTAGCACAGACATCTAGTTACTTCCTCTTGACATTTTGTGGACCAATTCTCATAGCTGCTATGACATGGTGGATGTTGACACTAACTCGAGTCTCTTGGGCTCAATCTAAATATTTTAATTAAACAAATATTTATTAAGAAATGACTATATGTAAGGTACATCGCTAAATATTAACAGCTGACCATGAGTAAGAGTTTCCTTGCACTTAAAGAAAAAAACTTAAGGAGATTTTATAGGCTCACAAGTACTATGAGATAGAATAGGATAAATGCTTTAGGAAAGAAGCAAAATTATTATTATGGTGGTCTTGAGATTTAGCTCAGTGATTCTGCTACCTGCCTCACAAGCACAAGGTCCCTAGTTCGATCCCCGGTACCAAAAAAAAAATTATTACTATAGTGGGGGGATTACAGGCATTTGAAAGGAGAATCATGCCAGGAATCAGGAGAGCTGTGGGAAGACATGGCTCTAAATGACTTGAAATCCAAGTTGAATTTCCATAGAAAAGGTGGAGCCATGATAGGAAGCAAGAAAGAGCAAGAATAGTGAGTACAGTTTAAAGAACAGTAAGTTTATTGACTGGCTGGTGTAAAGACAACTTGGAGTGAGAAATAAAGATCGAGGGAAGTTTGGGCCCAGGAAATGAAGGACTTGAAATGTCAGATTGAAGAATTCAGAATTTATTTAGTAGGTAATGGGGTCTGGTGAAGTTTTTGAGCAGAGAATGATATAATCAGCTGAGTTGGAGTCTGACACATCCCTCCATCCTTGAATAACTTTTCTATGAAAATACGACTTTATCAAAATATCCTTAGGAATAAAATGACATATACCTATAAAATATGAACAAGCAATAGAAACACAGTAAAAACAAAAGATGTAAATCGTATAACATCCAGGCAAGTGGATAAAGTGTTATCCACTTTGCCTTACCCAAGAAAGATGTCTATTTTCTCTCCTAATGATCACTTGAAGTTGATTCCCACAACCAATATTCTTTACAGAGCATGGAATAGACTAACACTAGTCATCTGGTTCTCTCCTTAGGCTGCAGCATGGAGCAGATATAAAGAAGATGAGGTGAGGCTACATTGAAACTACAATTTTCATTGTAATTACTGCCATATAAATTGGTGTAGTATTTTGGTAAGCAATTTGGCATGTGTAGTAAGAGCTGCAAAATGTTTATATGACTCATTATGCCTGCTTCCAGATTTCTGGCCTTGAGACATTTTTGAAATGAGGAGAAAGTGATATAAATTAATTCAAATATTATATAGTAGCTTATATAGTACTATGATCACATGTTATGCAATAACACAATAGTACTGTGTTACTTATACATGTAATAAATGAATAAACGCTTGACTTTAAAAAACTGGAAGAATTTCTAAAATAAATGATGGACTATCCATTTTGTCAACTGTTATACAACTATTCAAAATCATAATTATGGAGACTAGGTAAGAAATGCAGCAAATAGGCCACTAATTATAAACTATATAAATATAAATTCATGTAAAAGAGACTGGATGACAATACAATGAATAAAACAATAGTATTAACTGTGTGAGTAAAGAATAAAAGGGTTAAAAATAGATCTCTGCTGCCCAGGGATTTAGCTCAGTGGTTCCACTGCCTGCCTTGCAAGCACAAGATCCTGAGTTCAATCCCTGGTACCAAAAAAAATAGATCTCTGCTAGTAGTACCTCAAAGACAACATGTGAAGAAAGAAACCAGTGGCCCTGTCTTTCCTGATGGATCCAAGGGGCACTCAGAGTGTGGTGGCAAATCCCAGAAGAACTTGCGCTGGCAAAGCACTAAGTGAAAAATGAACTTCATGATTATTCTATATGACGGTACAATCAGAAGAAGACAGTAAAAGAGAAGAAGAATGCATGCATGACTTTTCACTGAGTTATGGTCCTAGTTCGTGAATCATCAAGCTCCATCCTCCAAACACTATTCTCAATGTTTATGTACAATATGGTTTCATCCTATTTCTTTCTTTGGGAATGAGAAATAGGAAATATATAATAGAATACTAAAAATAAAATCAATTACCAGCTGACAATTAGCACCATAGATATAGACACAAAGCTATTTTATTCTTTTTTTAAAAAGCAAACCAGTGAAAACAAAATGTTTTCTGATCAATCAAGCAATCAACTGAGACAATAATACTTTCTCAAGTGTCTCCTGAATGGTGTATTTAATTATTGGTTACAAATAGTCAAGTATTCTCTGTGCTTTCCTAAGAGCAATCATATATAGCATTATTCATAATTCTACAATATGTACAGCAACTGAAAGAATTAAAAAAACATTACCATATAAAATACAGCATTTTAGGGCTGGGGATTGAGCTCAGTGGTTCCGCCACCTGCCTCACAAGCTCAAGGACCCGAGTTCGATCCCTGGTACCAAGAAAAAAAAACAAAAACAGCATTTTATTTCACAAAGATTTAAATATTATTCAATAATTAATATTCTGTAGTGAAATGGCTTTAAAGCTAAGGTCTGATTCAAAGGCATTTAGTACTGAACATTTTAGCTTTAATGAGATATTCTTGTCATTAATTTAAATTAGACAGAACTGTACTGCTACCATGCACAATGTATAATAAAGAAGTAGATTTTTTTTCCCTGAACCCTGTTTATGTGTGGCCTCTTCCCATGGTGGCTGGCTGTTTAGAACCGGTGCTGTGTGCTGATGTCATTTTCTGGGTGTGCAAACACTTTTAACCCTGCCTCCTCACTATTGTGAGGAAGATATACCGAAAGAATGCAGAGTTTCGGCAGTATTTCACACTTCATTCCAACCAAGAGGCAAAGGTAAGAATGAGGAAAATTAGGCAGACAACCTTGTGTGGCTGACAGAAAGGCTTTCTATTCTGCAGAGGCTGACTCCCCTGACACGAATAGAGGAAAGGCCCCTGAATGAGATCATGTCAACTTCCTCTGCTTACACAGTAACGCTGGCCTTCTTTCCTTTTGGAAAAACAAGTCATCCGTGCTCCAGAGTTCAGGGCCGCATTGTGAAGTGTTTCTGAACCCCTGGTGACAGCGAACCGGCACGGGTCCAGGGACAGCCCCATGCTGGCTTCTCCAGGCCTGGCCTTAGAGCCCCTGGGAGCGCACAAGGCCCACTTCACGTCCCTGCCATCCAAACCTCTGTTTGTGCAAGTCTGCGAACTCCAGCAGATATGTGCTGAAAATGTGGGCTTGCTGCTTAAAAGAGAATATTTTCTTCAAGAATCTCAAGATACTGCCTTGCAAGCGCAAGGTCCTGAGTTCGATCTCCAGTACTAGAAAAAAAGAATCTCAAGATAGTGTTGAGTTGGTTTGGGGCTTAATGATAAATTTTTAAATGTTCAAAGGAAGTGATTCTGTTTTCAGGTGCTGCTCCTACTCATACAGAGCAAGACTCAGTCAAATCACCTCACAGCTGAAAGTCACAGACAAAAAGAATGTTTAAATTAGATTTTAATCCATGGATTAGTACATTAGATTTCATTTAGAATTCTTTTCCTTAGTAAATTATTTTTGCTCTCCAGCAGGGATTCTGGTTAAAGAATATGGTATCAATTCCCAGAGTTAACCTTAACTCATAGTGGGTTAAAAGGTATAAAAGATCACAATATTTTGTATAAGAATAAGCTTCTTTAATCAAACACTGATATGATGCAGTCGTGTTATGGAAAATCAGTCTCTAAGTTACTGAACAGTAAATAGTAAGTCATATGTTGGCATGTAAATTCTACATAGAAAATCAGGTGTGTATAAATGCCTTCATTTTAATTTTTTTTTGGCAATGGTTGTAGATCTGAATTTTTAAACGTCTCTACTTAAAAAAAAAAAAAAAGAAAAGAAAAGGCTCTGTAGCAGGTTTTTCCTGGATGCCAGCCTGCCAAGGCAAGCCTGCTGGCTGAGCGACAAGGCATTATTCCAACCACATTCCCCACACTGCACCTCAGAGTGTAGTTCCCAGGAGGTCAGGTATCTCTACAGACTATGAGCAGCATTCTTGAGGATTTTGAAAACAAAGTTATCTCCCTCCAGGTAATTTGATAATACAGTGGATACTCTGAACTAGCCCCCAAAGAGCCAGTTGCCCAGACTCACTGACACTGTCCAGTCCTGATTTCTGGCCAACACACACAGCTCATGGTCTTGCAAATAGGCTCCTCTGGATAGAATATCTTAACACTTCTGCCTTCATCAGTTATAGACTTACCAAGAATAAGTTGTGTTTGCCCTCAAATCTGTTTACAGAAGCTGTCTTTGTTATTATTCTTATATAATTTATTTGGCATTTAAAACAAACAGGTAAAATAAAAGTGACAAAAGAAAGAGATTTGTATTTTCTCTGAAAGAGATGAGTTTTTTAAATGTCATTGTATTAGGTCTGGGTGAAAAAACTGTAGATGATTGATAGGATAGTACAAAACCCTAAGAGCACTATTTTCTCAGATTGCTTCAAAAGTTCCTGGTCCATATAAAAGAAACCCAATCCAAAGAAACTGTGCAGCTGAGATAATTATGCAAAAAAAGATGATGTAGAAAACAAATTGATTGGCCTGAAAGTGTTAGATTAAGGCACATTTATATGCTGTAAGTCAAAAGAAAATGCTCAATATTTATATGCTTTAAGGTAAAAGAAAATGTTTGATATGTGTGTGCTGTCTGTCATTCATGATGCCGTTCTAATTAACTTTGTATTGTTACCCCACGGACTACAAATCCTGATTATTTTGAATAGCATGCATATGTAGAGTTCTGGAGAGAATGAGCTAAGAAAGCAGACCCTGGATTCAGGAAGCTATATCAGTCAATGCAGAAGTAAAAATGCACACCATGATGATGACAGAAAATTAGGAGGTGCATAGAAAGAAAAGTTGAAGAGCAGACATCATAGCTTCAGGAAGTAAACAAGTTTGAGTCAGAGTGGGAGGAGCACTTTGGGAAAACACAGGAAATCCAGGAAAAGAGGCTAATTTAATGGAGGAAAAGAAACTTGGGGTTTTGGTTTGTCAAATTTAGACTAAAAACCAACTGGGTAAAGATATCCTGAGATTGTTAGGAAGTACTTTGAATATAAGCCTGAAACTTAGGAGAGAATTAGATAACAGAAATACACAATTGTGAGCAGCAACATAGACAATAACAGTTAAAATCCTGAGGATGGAAGAAACCTAGAGGAAATCAAGATAGAAGTGACCTAAGAGGAAAATTCTGTTTGAGTGCAAAAGGTTTAAGAAAACCCACAGAGAAGAAAGAAAAATTCAGTAAGTAAAGATGAGAATTACAGTTATATCAAGTCTTCGAGGCCAGGGGAACAGAGAGTTGGGGAAGTAACAGATGGCCAGGGACATAGGTTTCAAGGAAGCATCTTTTTTTTTTTTTTGCTTAAATTCTTTTATTGGTACATTTTAGGTATACAATAAGTTTACATTTATCATTGGGTGCTTGTTACCTGTACATGATGTATCTTGGTTCTTATTTTTTCTCCATTACCTGTCCTCCTTTCACCTCCTCCACCCTTCCCTATTTACAAAGACTTTGTTTCCATTTTTTCTTTTTCTCATAATTTTTCCTTTCCTTTCTTTCCTTTCCCCTTTCCCTCCCACTTTCCCTACCCCTTTGGACCTTTTCTTCCTATTTCCAATTATCAGTTATTCGTTTTAATCATTTTCATCCTTACCTACACTTTCAGTTTCTCACACTACAGAAACTATTCGGTATTTACACATGTGTGTCCTATTTATTTCACTTAAGAGTATGACCTCAATATGCATCCATTTAGCTATAAATGTCTCTAGTTTGTCATTCTTTATGGCTGAGTAGTATTTCATTTTATTTTTTAAAAAAACCACATCTTCTTTATCCAGTTTCCAGTTGATGGGCACTTGGGCTGTTTCCAGGCTTTATGAACTGTGCCACTATAAATATGGGTGCACATATATCACTGTGGTATGATTCTTTTAATTCTTTTGGGAAGATACCCAGCAGGGGAATAGCTGGGTCAAATGGGACCTGTAGTCCTAGTTCTTTGAGGTATCTCCATACTGATTTCCACAGTGGCTGCACCAGTCTGCACTCCCACCAGCAATGGAGAAGGGTTCCTTTCTCCCCACACCCCTGCCAGCATTTGTTATTGGTTGATTTCTTGATAGAAGCCATTCTTTGTGGGGTGAGGTGAAATCTCAGTGTTGTTTTCATCTGCATCTCTCGAATGACCAGTGATGTTGAACACTTTTTCATATATTTATTTGCTGCTTTTACTTCTTTGTCTGAGAAATGTCTGTTCATTTCAGATGCCCATTGTAAAATTGGGTCTTTGAATTTGGGGGGGGGGTCTGATTTTTTTTCAGTTTTTATAGATTCTAGATAGTAGTCCTTTTTCTGAGGTATAGCTGCTAAAATTTTTTTCCCACATTGTAGGTTGTCTCTTAGCTCTGTTGGTGGTTTCTCTTGCAGTGCAGAAGCTTTTTAATAAGATGAAATCCCCGTTGTTGATTCTTTCTACTAGTTACCATGCTACTGAGAATTTGTTCATAAAGTCTTTTCCTATGCCAGTGTCTTCAAGAGTTCTACCTAACTTATCTTCCAACAAGTTTAGTGTTTCTGTTTTAATATTTAGATCTTCAATCCACTTCGATCTTAATTTAGGGTACGGTGAAAGATATGGGTCTAGTTTTAATCTTTGGCAGGTTGAAATCCAGTTTTTCCAACACCATTTATTAAATAGGCTATCTTTCCTCCAATGAGGGTGGTTGGCTCCTTTGTCAAAGATGAGGTGGCTGAGTATGTATGGAGTTCTTTCTGCATCTTCTAATCTAGTCCACTGATCCTCAGGTCTGTTTCTTTGCTAATACCATGCTGTTTTTATCACAGTAGCTTTGTAATATAATTTCAAGTTGGAGATAGTGATACCCCCTGCCATGTCTCTGTTGCCTAGAATTGCTTTTGATATTCTAGGTCTGTTCTGTTTCCAAATAAATTTTTGGATTGTTTTCTCTAGTTCTGTGAAGTATATTGTTGGAATTTCCATCAGCATTGCATTAAATCTGTATAGTAGTTTGGGAAGTATGGCCATTTTCACTGTATTGGTTCTTCCTACCCAGGAGCAAGAGATGTCTTTCCATTTTCTTATATCCTCTTCAATCTCTTTTCAGAGTGCTGTAGTTTTCAGTGTAGAGGTCTTTTGCTTCCTTTGTTAGATTGATTCCTAGATATTTCATTTTTTGGATGTTATTGTAAAAGGAATTGTTTCCCTAATTTCTCTCTCAGTGAGTCTGTTATTTGTGTATAAGAAGGTTATTGTTTTTTGAGTGTTGACCTTGTACCCAGCTAATCTACTGAATCTGTCAATTAAGTCTAGAAGTCTTTTGGAAGAGTTTTCTGGGTTTTCTATGTAAAGTATCATATCATCAGCAAATAATGACAGTCAGGGTAGCATCATTTAATCTGATACTCACTAGGGTCCAGTCCACAAAGTAAACTCACTACAAAGGTGAGAGTATATACCGGATTTGTGAATCAGGTAAAGACTAAGTAAAGGCTGAGTGTAAAGACTGAGCGTGGAGTGAGGAGGAATAGCCAAGGTAGCAGACACTCAAGAAGTTTGATGGTGAAGAGAAGAGAAGCACAGTGCCTTTGAGCAATTGAAATTGTTTAGGCTAGGGTAAGGAAAGCCTGTGAGGACCATACTCATGTGAGAAGAGAAGGGAACATTAAAGACAGTGTTGGTAAAACAGAGCAAAAGACGATACAGATCCCAAGGAGACAGAGAAGCAAGAGAATGAAAAGGAACAAACTTGGCAAAAAGGAAATGACCTTCTGTGTTAATCAGCTTTCCATCAAAAAGACAAAATGTATGAGATAAATTGAAAGGAATACAGGTTTGATTTGGCTCATGGATCCAGAGGTTTTAGTCCAGGGCACCTTGGCCCCTTGCTTTGAGCCTATTCAAGAGGTTAGTTACAACCTGGTGGGAGTGTGTGGTAGAGGAAGTTGCTCAGCTCATACTGGCTGGGAAGGGAGAGAGAGAAAGAGAGGGAGAGAGAGAGAGAGGAGAGGGAGAGAGAGAAAGGGGTCAGGGCCAATGACCTGTCTTCCCATCACTAGGCCCCACATCTTAATTTCTACCACCTTCCAATGGCACCATGTGCTAGGACCATAGGACCAAAGCTTTAACATGTGGGCCTTTGGGGGACATCCCAGATCCAAACTATAACAATTTCTTCTTCAAGATAGGAATAGGAAAGAGAGAGGGGAAAAAGAGAACTGTTCAAGTCCACTACCTTCTATTTTCTTACTAAAATATTCTCATACCATGGCCAAATCAATATTTAGTGAATAAAAGTGTCAAAAGTTATGTACTACATGTGATTATTAAGGATAGGGTTGGAGATTGAATGGATGCATGATGTTACCAAATGAACAATTGATTAGTACATGCAGTGAAATAGCACTCAATGCCACTTAAAGAAAACACAATAAAAATATTTGCTATTGATTTTGTTTTCAAGGTGGGTAAACATTACATAGACAATCATTGTTACTGGTAGGATCAGAAAAAAGACTGAATTCAAAATTTCTGATTTTCTCTTCATGATTCCAGTTTGATTGAGTAGCTCAGACTCCTAGAGCCCCACTTTTCATGGGGACAAACATGGTGAAGTGTGGTAATAGGTAATCACTTTGAGAATCTATTTTACTGGATAATTTGCCCCAATTATCACAGCATTGACTTGAACTCTTCTGCACACAAATTTTCTTACCAATGGTTGATGTTTCTTAACGAAGTCTCACCTAAGTACTTGAGTGTTTGGTTTTTGAAAAGCAAAGCTTTGCCTTAATACAGACAACAATTTTCAGCTCTTCCCACCAGGGTGGGTCCCCTGACAGCTCTTTTTACCCATTCTCAGCCACTTTAAAAGGTGCCAGATTTAAACATGAAGCAGTTGAATTCATTTTTTCTTTTTACAAACACTTGAACAGCCCAGGCATTTATAATTACATGTGATAGGACTCAGCCTTTACTAGGTTTTTTCAATTTTATGCTAAAACATTTAAATTTTATTGAGTAACTTGTAAATTGACAGACACACTCTGTTTCTTTTGTACATGGACACTTGCCCAGATTGATCTTACAAACAGGTGAAAGGAATTGTAGATTTGAAACTGAAGTAAGGGTGCCTGCCATTGCTTCACTCTCTAAAGAAATCTCATCTCTCCCATGAGATTGCCTAAGTCCCAGACAGCCTTATTTCAATTCTGCTCACAAGGCTACTGTAGTTCTATAAATCACCTTTAAGATGAGAATAACCCCAAGAGAGGAAATTATTGTTAACAATTTATAAATTGTTATATCAAATTAGCCAGCCTATTAGCAAGGATATTTAGATCCAGGACAATTAAAGGCAGAAAGGCAAATAATCTAGAGTCTAGACAGACCAAGGAGGGGAGCAGACAACCCAAGGTGGAGAATCCTGTGTGGTTGGCCTGGTTCCTTTCCCCAAACAGATACAGAAGATATTGCAGGGGCCAAAGAGCAGATGCTTCCCCAGCTGACCAAGGGACCCAGAGGCACATAGATGGGGCTCATTATGGAACAAATATATTTAATAACGTCACCTCAGGCTGGGGATTTAGCTCAGTGGTTCTGGTGCCTGCCTCGCAGGCGCAAGGTCCCAAGTCCAATCCCTGGTACCAAAAATAATAATAATAATAATGTCACCTAATGGTCCCATGGTGATCTGTTCTTTCCTTCAGTAGAATCCAGCTGTAAAACAGAGAAGTCTAATGCCAGGTGGGCAATTAAACCCAGTGACACCTGAAACTTCTAACTTTCAGAGTCTTTGATGCTGTAAAATATTGCTGAAAGTACATGGGTTTAAGCTTAGGATTCCAAAGGTTTGTGTCAGATAAGACTCTTTTTTTTTTTTTTTGGTACCAGGGATCGAACTCGGGTCCTTGCACTTGCATAGCAGGCAGCAAAACCACTGAGCTAAATCCCCAGCCAGGTAAGACTCTTTTACAGTAAAGTTTTTCATTTTTAAAAAACATATTCTACTTAGCCTTTGAAGGATTTTTTTTCCCTCCTGTATCTTTTGATATTATTTTGAGATGGGGAAGGGAATGGAAAAAAGAAAATATTTATTGAGCAACTGTTACACACTTTAAGAGTCTCTGCCTCCTTTATTTCTCTTTAATAGCCATTTTGGTTGTTTGTTCACATTTCATAGATGAAAGAATGGATCTTGGGTTTAATAACCTGCTCTGACTTCCTGTCAGGGGCACTAAATCAGAGGACATAAACTCAACAGCTAAGCACCTTTTTTTGTTTACCAAATCTTAGAGTTTTCCAGTTATGTATTTATGTCCTATCTCAAATTTTGAGTTTAAAATAGGTGCTTTTCAGTGGAGTCTGTTGAGTCACTCCACATTCCACAGGGAAAGGTGCAAGTTTTAAAAGTTAACTATAGCCCAGGAGCATTCCTGATGCAAGTGTAGCCCTGCTAAGAAACTTACCAAATGAAAATTTTTAAGCCTGTTATAGTCATAGAAAAATTTCATCTAATTGAAATGTGATAAATCATCAAAGAATTTGAAGTGCTAGATATTCATATACAGTTCTTTTTGTTTTGTAAGTAAAGATTCAAAAAGCAAAAAATGCAAAGAGGTCCTTAAGAAAAGAGTGTAGTACTCTAAAAAATTTCCTGTATGACTAATGTTGCATATTATATAATATAGGATGCTTGAAAATATAATGACTCTGAAATAGTTTTTTTTAAATCCTCTTTATGTCACCATGGCAACTCTTTATTAACTTTGGTGTTTTGGGGTTTTTTTTGTACCGGCGATCAAACTCATGACCTTGTGTTTGTGAGGCGGGTGAGGTGCCACTGAGCTAAATTCCTGGCCCTAACTTTGGTGTTTAATTTAAATCTTTACCAAAGTAATAGATTCCCTTGAAATATGATAATAGACTTGCTAGCAATTATACAATCATTTTTAAAAAATCATATTCTATAATACAGAGCAAACTAACAAAGTACGCCATATTAAGTTAAAGTGAAAAGGAAAAAATAGTAGATTGTACCATGTACAATTTGAAACCATTTCTAAGTAACATACAGGGGAAAAAAAAGATAGTAAAGAAGTTAGTTGACTATTTTCTCCATGAGGTGTGAATCCTAAGAGCATACTTCTCCAAATGCATGATTCTATGTTCCTACAAGAAGAGACAAATGGAGATTCACTATGGGTTAGTTAAGGTTTTAATTATTCTGCTATAAGAATTGCTAGGAATAACAAATCTCTGATCTTGCTTTCATTTTTGATTATATCTCATTCTGGAGCTGCCCAGAAGCTATTAGCCTACAGTTGTGACCATCAGACCAGGCCATCTCACGTGGTCCAGCTCTATCCTGCCTTCTCACAGTAAAGTTTATATGATGAGTTTGTGGATTTAGAACTGAGAAAGCACAGAATCCATCTAATTTCCAAGGACTTTGTAGACATCTGAACCAAAAAAGAAGAAGCGCTTAGTTTCCAAGAGCTGCTGGTCCTCCTTAGTTGTTAACCAATCTTTTCTACAAAGATCTGTTCCAGATGAATCCTAGAATTGGGAAACTCACATCAAATATTTTAAAATTCCGAACATACTTCAAAGTAACTGCTCCTGTTCTATAACAATTTTTGACTTAGTATCTTGGAAAATTCTTTTCCATGGGTATATGGCTGATTTTATAATAGACATCAATAGGGAAATGGGATTGGCTTTGCAGAAATTCACTTTATAGCCAAATGTGCTAGCATGCATCTATTTCATAAAAGTGAGAGATGAATTTATTTATGTTCATATCTAGCATCTCTACCTCTGTCTACTTCTCTGGAGTTTCTTTCCTGCAGAAGTTGACAGAAAAAAATTGACTCAGAGGAGAATATGGTTAATTTAACAAATACAATAGGCCTTGTTTGAGAAAGCTCAACATAACGTTCATAACTGTCTTGCAGAACTCCTTAAATAGAGTATATTGTACATTGCCTCCCCATCCCATCCCTCTCTCTCCCAAAAATAAAACTAATGAAGAAAATATTGTGCTCTTTGTGTTATTCTTATGCTTATTTTATAGACTATGAAATACAGGTTTGACCACTTTATTTGATTTCCCCAAAATCACAAAGTTAGTAAGTGTAGCAATGATTTTAAAGCCAAGATTCTTTCATGCATTTTAACCTCAAATCCCACTTTTCCACCCACTGAACCTCATTGCCATTCTTGTTCCATTTTACAACACAATGATAAATTTTCTTCTGACACATAGTTTTATTTTCCTTTCTTTTTATTGGATTTCTTTTCTCATTTCTACATGCACCTGAACAAAAATAGCTCAGTGAACATTAAATTCTCTAAACCAAGCTACCTTTTCATTGTCTCTAAATTCTCTGATTAAAAATAAAATACCGACCAAGCTTGATTTCAGGTTAAAGCAATCTTTGAGCAAAATTGCAAAGTTGAAACTGTGTGTGTGGGGGGAAGAGGCAAGGAGAAATAGAAACCCAACAGTCCAGATCTGTAAGTAGGACCCACAATACCTCTTAAAAGACAGGAAGACCCGAAGCACCAGAGTCATTCATTTGAGCTTCAGATTATTCACTTTCCTAACTAATCAATAATTGTTATAATTAAAATTGATAGCTGCAAATAACATGACAGAAGGCTGCTGCCAGAATACTGATTGTGTCTTTGGCTTGGAAAGATAGGCAGCAGCGTGGAACACTTATTTTCCAATTTGCTTTTAGCTGTGTGCAAATTGCTTTAGCTGTATCCAGCTGATTTAGACCTTGCCTGGAGGTGCACTAGATTAATTGGGAGCCACACATTCATTGCTTACAGAATGGACTCTGTAATTGGTGAAATTTGTTAGTGCCAGTTATAAAATAACTATATAGTTCTGCTTTTAGCTGTTCTTTCATTACTCTTTCTGTAAGAGGGGAGGGAGGACAATTAGAACCCATCTGATGATTAAGATAGGTACTTTTACATAAGGACTCGAAAGTACGTGTCTACAGTCAATATTTTATAGAAACAACGCTAGTGTGAATATGGTATTGATTTTTTGCAAAGACTGAAAAAGTGCTTGAGCACATATGAGAATTTTTTCCTTCTTTGTTGTTATTGAATCTTAGATAAGAGAGCCCACTTTGTTAGAACTGCAAGATTTTTCAAAATGATTCTTTGTTCTCTCTCCTAACTTTGTTGGGTAATATAGAATAAGCACTTGTTCTTACTTAGTGCAATTGAAAGAAATAAGAAAAACACCAAGGCAACAGTTAGTGCCCTCCAGTTCGTCTTGTTTCTTCTGCTCTCTTCTTTGGGTCCCAGGGTGGTAGGGGCCATCACACTGCCCATTTAAAATGTCAGATGACACTCAATAAATATGAAAGTCATTTTGGGCAGAAAGGCATTTCTAGAACAGAAACAGGTAGGCCAAGAAAAAAAACAACATAAGGTATAATTACAGATAAACAGAGATACCTGTTTTTATAGCTCTCAAAAAGCATGTTATGTCAACAAGCTTAAATATGCAAAATGGCAAATTACATCTCTCCAACATTTCATGATATACAGTAATGCAGTCAAATTGTACAGAGGCTATTGTCACACACATTCAAAAACCATATGCTTAGAGGAAAGACATCAGCTAAAGATTCTTTGTCACTTAAGTGACAAAAATCCCAACTCAAAGTCATTTAGATAAACAAATAGACAAAGAAGTGGGGAAGTTGCTGCTTAGGGTTCAGATAACTGAGAATGGACAGGAGGGAGCTGTGTTCAGTATCACTGGAATCAGGGCTCAGAAGGCATCATGGCTTCTCCCATTATTTCTTGGTTCAATTTTATTTCCCACTAGCTTCCCTTCCAGAAAAGCTCTCATCTTATTTGGAGACCCATATTTATACTACATTTGTTGAAAAGCTCCACAAGAAGTTGCTTCTTTCTCAAGAGGTCACCAAAATCTCAAACCTGAAACTCACAGGCCTATGTGGAGTCACTGGCCCACTCCTGAAGCAGTCACTCAGCCCAGGACAGTGTTGTGCTTCTCATCCCTACTGAGCCCTAGGCTCCTCCTAGAGCCCAGTGGGTGCCCTGCCTGCAGCACTATGCAAGAGCCAAGGAGGAAAGAAGCCTCAAAGGAGCCCTGAGGTAATTACAAAGGAAGGGGAAATGAGTGCTCAGCAGAGATAACAGCAAAGGACCACAACTTTGCTAAAGACAAAATTGTAGTAAACTGTTGGAATCTTTAGTAACACTTCTTAAACTTCCACACATTGATGTCTTTGGAATCCAATAAAAACTAAAGATCTTTTCCTCCAGAAAAATGTCATATGACCAAGTCAATCCAAATGTTTCCTGCTACTTCAGGAGAGTTCATACACACTTAGAATCCAAGCAATAACATGGAAAGAAGAAAATCTTTTTGAAATAAAAAATAATCTTAAAAGTATCTCATTTCACTTCTAAATGGAACAATTATAGGTTTTCTTTTCCTTCCATCTCTTTGTTCTTTCTAAGCAATTCTGGTTACAGAGAATTCCCCTTATATAGCTATTTGTTATACTTACTGTGGATGAATAAACTCTGAAAATCCAAACTGTGCCAAATGACTGTTTTGTCCAAATGACAGATTGTCAAGGACCAACCTTTCAATTGGATGACTAACTGTGGCCACAAGAGTGATGTTTGTTCTTTATTTGGCACAAGAAAATGAGTATTCTGACATATGGCTAGGTAGTGAGTCTAATTTAGGGACTCAGCATGAGGATATAGTTTACCAAAAATAAAGTTTCTTTGAAATTTTTACTTCTTACAGGAATATATGTGATTACCTAGGATGAAAACTGATGCATAATAAGGTAGCTTCTTTTATGGTTATGATCAGAAGGAGAAATTATTTGATCATTAAAGTCACTGCTCAAAACAAAATATTTCAGAACACTTACCTTTGAAATGTTTATTTGAATACTTGAGATAATTCATATAATTTCTAATAAAAAGTTAACTGCACAGGAGAGATAAATATACTTTTACCAAAAAAGAAAAGAAAGACTATTGTTCCAGAACCATCTTCACAGAAAGAGGTCTTGTCCTGCTTGTAAAAAGAAAAAAAAAAGATTCTACAATATGTTAGGACTAAAGTAAGGGAGAGGAGAGAAGGGAGAAAGAGAAGAGAGGGAGAAAAGGAAAAGAATCAGTTCTTGCTTTTGGGTACTGAGAAAGAGAAAGGTTTAAACAAACAACTCAAAGGAAAGAAGTAGAAAAATAACCACAATTAAAATGTTCAATTTTTTGGAGTACTACTCAGCCATAAAGAATGAGAAACTAGAGTCATTTATAGCTAAATGGATGCATATTGAGGCCATACTCTTAAGTGAAATAACTAAGACACACATATGTAAATACCGAAGTTTCTCTAGTGTGAGAAACTGAAAGTGTAAATAAGGACTAAAAGGATTAATAACTAATAATTGATACTTTGAAATAGGAAAAGGTCCAAAGGGGTAGGGGTGGTGGGAGGAGATGGGGAAAAGAAAGAATGGGAAGGAAAAATTATGAGAAAAGAAAAAAAAATGGAAACGAAGTCTATGTAAATAGGGAAGAGTGGAGGGTTGATGGGTGCACAGGTAATGCGGAAAAAAATAAGAACATCATGTACATACATCATGTACAGGTCCAAGCACCCAATGATAAATGTAAACTTATTGTATACCTAAAATGTACCAATAAAAGAATTTAAGCAATAAATAAATAAATAAATAAATAAATAAATAAATAAAATGTTCGATTTTTGTTGACTACTTTGTCCTCCGAGATAGAAGGAATTGGTATGTTTCAAGACCAATGATTGTAACAATTTATTAGCAAGTTCCACAACTACCAATTAAGAACAAAATTAATAGTTGGAATGGAATAAGGGATTGAAAGTTGTGGGAAAAACATGCATAATAATAAAATACAAGATTCAAGGCATGAATTTAATGTATGTAATATTAATTTATATAGAGACAATATTCTGTTGTGGTTTATATCTTTTCAGTGAAATGTATTTTTTAACAGTCGTGAGGAAAACTAGGAAGGGCTTTTTATTTCTCTTATTCTTATTTAGTTACATATGATTTGTGCAGTGAAAACAAACACCTGTACTGTGTAATGGAAAGTAAAATGCTAAAGTATGAGAAAAAAGATTTCTGGTATAAACAAAATGACAGCGTGGTTCACAATTTCTCTTTTCATTTTAGAAACTCTACTAATCAACCAAAACTATGAAAGAAAAAAATATAACTTGGATATCAAGAACATTGTACAAACATATTATTATTCATGATGGCCCCAAAAGCTGAGATCAAGCAAAGTTCCAAAAGAAGATAGCTTGGAAGAAGGGAGAGCCCGGGAAAGGCAGAAGCAAGCAAACTGACAGATCCCTAAAGCAAACGCAGAAATGTACTTTCACTTCTGAGGAGTGGAGAGATAAAGAGATAGAATAGAGCTAAGATTATGTTATTAGGTTCAGAGAAGTAAAGGGAATTTGCACAGCAAAGATACCGTATTGAAGCAAAATGCCTGCAAGGCAGAAAGGGAAAGAATCTCCAGTTACAAAACCTAGAATTTTACCTTGCCTAACTTTGCACTCTCAATGAAAACATCCTATAAATAAGTAGTCCTAGAAAATCTTTTTTTTTTTCTCCCATTAACTTTATTGGTACATTTCAGGTGTAAAATACTGTTACATTCATCATTGGGATTTTGTACCATTACATGAGTCTCTTGGTTCTTTTTTTTCCCCCCTTCCCTTGCCCTCCCTTC
>NW_004624774.1:17226602-17239928 GCF_000247695.1 Heterocephalus glaber | reverse complement strand
TTTATGTGTCTTCTCATTTCCATGGGGGGGGGGGGTTGCTTCTGGTGCCTATGCGGCTCACCTTCTCTGCCCTAGGAGCCCAGGATGGAGGCAGGGAGCTTCCAGGTGCTGGGACCGGCTGAGCTTCTCCAGTCCTAGAAAATCTAACTTCATCAATCACATATAGCATAATTAACACAATGTTTTTCTTTTCTTTTTTCTTAATTTAAAGCATCAGAACTTAGAAAAGTTTTTAAAAACACATACACAGCAGAGAAATATTGCTACAGAATGAAATGAAATTTGTGATCACAAAATTTATTGTGATTAAAAAATAAGCCCAGCATGGTGGCACACACCTGTAATCCCAGCTACTTGAGAGACTGAGGCAGGAGGATCAAAAGTTTGAAGTTAGAATAAGTGACTAGAGAAACCCTGTTACAAAAAATAAATAAATAAAAAGGGCTATGGTACAACTCAGCACAAGACCCTCGGTTCAGTCCCCAGTACCTTAAATAGTAATAAAACAATTGCTGTACCTCCATAAAGGAAGATTACAAAATAAAAATATAAGAACACAGAGAAGACCAAATGTTGAGGGAGCATAATATATTGCTGGCAGAACTTAAAAAATAAATATATGAAAAAATTAGAGAAATGAATTATTTTCAAATGGAAAAAAATGAAAGAGAAAATTAAATGTCAGAAAATGCAAAAAAGAATAATGAAGATAGAAATGAAATAGCTAACAAAAGAAAGAAAGAAAGAAAGAAAGAAAGAAAGAAAGAAAGAAAGAAAGAAAGAAAATAAATAAAGAAAGAAAAATTTAAGAATTCTACAGAAAAAAATATTTATAGGCCTGGGGATGTACCTTAGTGGTAGATCACTTGCCTAATATGTGCAAGGCCTTAGGTTCAATCCCCAGCACTGAAAAAAAAGTTATAAAATGCAAAAATTGTTTAACTGATATAGTTATCAGAGGATGTCCAACATACACATAATTAGAATTCCTAAAGAAGAGAAAATAAAACAAAGCAAGTATTTTTAAGTGATCAGTACTAAACTTTCCTGAAAGAAGAACTGTATCTACATATTCAATAGTCTGGAAATATTAAATCAGAACAACCAATACTGAAACAAAATCTAATGAAGTTATAGGAGTTTTAAAATAAAGAAATAGTACTCTAGTTGGGTGTGGTGGCTCACACCTGTAAGCCCAGTACTCCTGGTCTACATAGTAGGTTCAAGGACATCTTAGACTACGTAGTGAGACCCTTTCTCAAAATACACACACACAAACACACACACACACACACACAAAAAATCTCTCAAACACATACACACAAAAAAGAAAAAAAAAAGAAAAATAATATTGTGGACAGCTAAGCAAAAAGTTAAAGCCACTTACAATGAGATTTTTGTTTTATGTCTGGAAAAACATTTATACCATGACAAGACATAATTAAATAAAAATTGAAAGAAAAAAGAAGATAGAAATTAGGTGAGGAGGAAAGAACATTACTTAATATTGACAAAGCAAGTTTTGAGGCAAAACTATACAGTAGTTGACACTACAAAGGTGACAATAAAAAAGATAATACTAAACTTGGAGGAAGGGAAGTACATAGAGAAGGAAGAGATAATTTTATAATTGACAATAGTAAGAACAAAGAGGACAGAAATTATTATATAAACGTAGCTTTGTATAAAGTAGCCTTTGTATGCTATAATTTTACCTTTACAAATACAAAACTGTTGTATAAAATGTTTGTATAAAAACACAAAATATTTGTACAAAAGTATAAACTTTCCCAAATATCAGAACTATAACATTAAAATAAGCAAAAAGAAAACATAACACAAAATAATATACAAAATAGAAACACTCCTGCATAGCCATGAAAAAATGGACCAAACTTTACTAAAAGAAATAAATTTTCAGGTAGGGTTTCTGAGCAACTAATGTCTATTGTGCATAAACAAGACACATCCAAAACAAGTGATTCAGAAAGCTTGTGAAAAGGATGGACAAAGGTATTCCAGGCCAAGGCAAAATGTTAAAAATACAGCCTTGCCTCTGCTGACATGGAGAATACCCAACAAGTTGGAAATACAGCACAAGCATTTTGCTCCAAGGCTGTCCAAGCTTAAGTACATGTCCTCCTCCCTCCAGTTGCTGTGGGTCCTGAGAGGCTAAGCAGGGGCCAGAAAGAAGCCTTTCTCTTACTCTGGACATTTCACAGCCTTAACTCCAAATCCAACTGACTTTTCACTAAGCCTAAGCCACTGCCACTCCTCAGAAACCAGGGCTCAAAACTTCTCTTTTCTAGTGTCAGCCAGGATGCAGATAAACCCACTGCTTAAGCAGAGGTGCCCACCACACCCCAGCCAGGGGCTTAAAACAATGACGTTCTCTCTCCATTGTGGCCAAATGAAAGAATGGATCTCTTTGAAAAACTCTATATATGCTTCTTCAGAATCAATGTGTTTTTTAATGGGAAAAGAAAAAAAGAAAAAAAAATGAAAAATGGGGCTGGGTATGACGGTGCACACCTGTTATCACAGCACTCTGGGAAAGATCATAAGTTTGAGACTAGTCTGGACAACTTGGTGACCTAGGAAGAGACTCATTCAAAATGAAAAATAGAAGTCCTGCCTGGTACTGGAAAAAAAATACAGATGTGAACTATGTTAAGACATTCCTTAGATAACTTCACATTCAAAGTCTGACACTTCTGTGATAGTTAGTGGTGGTGATGTGTCAACAACTTGCTTAAGAATCAGAACCACCTAGCAGATTAGCAAAGCTCTGGATATGTTTGTGGCTGATTGACTAGTAAGACTGAGAAGGGGAGACCACACGGGATGTGGGTGGCATCAACCAGTATGTGTGTAGGCTGAATGGAATAAAAAGGGAAAGAAGAAGAAAATCCACATTTTGGTTTTTCAGAGGAGCTCCAGTCTTTACCATTGCATTTGGACTTTCGTCTCCATTTCTTTCCATCTTTCAGCACCAACTCCTCAGTCTTCCAACACAGACCCTTCAGCTTTCCAACACGGACTCACACCAGACTCTTCACTGAGCACCAGGCCTTCAACCTTCAACTGGATCCTCTGACCCCTCAGCAAAGAGATCCCCATTCTGTGTTCTTCCACCGGTTTCCACAGGATGCCATTATAAGACTACCTTGTACTCTACATGATCATAAAAATCTGTTTCTCAAGTGAACCCTAACTGATACAACTTCTTTACCATTAAAAGAATCAATTAACTGTGAGATATTAAATAATATTAAATACCATAGGACGATACCTAACCTGTTATTAATAAAGGCATCTATTTGTTTGCACCTCCATTTGAGTGCTTTCCACATTAAGCTCATAAGATAGTGCACATTATGTTTTACTAAAATAAAATATCAGGCTGGGGATTTAGCTCAGTGGTTCCACCGCCTGCCTTGAAAGCTCAAAGACCCAAGTTCGATCCCCAGTACCACACACACACAAAAAAAACCCTAAAATAAAATATCCACTAATAGTCAAGGATAAATTCTGTATATTTTAAAACAGCATCACTGGGAAAGATTCTAAAACTAACTAATAAACATTTTACCTTCACTTTATATATGCATATATATTTAACTATTTAATTAAAGATGAATAAAGTGATGGCAAGAAATAGTGATGGCCAGAAGAACAGAGATAAGATGGAGACAGACACATCACAACACTTATTATTGGTGAGGCAAATGTTAGTTTATTTTAAAAGTGGGCCATGTCCATCATTTCAAAAAACCAAATAATTCTCAGTTATATTAACAAAGTTCCTTCCTTCTCTGGGCTATTTCTACCCGCTAGCCTTTCATTATAAGTAACCACTGCTAACAGTTTGAGAGGTTCACCTTCCAGATTTTCCTATTCAAATATAAATATACTGCCCAAACACACATATTTGTATATACATACAACTCGTATTCGCATATATAAATACATACCTATTTATTTGCAGAAATGAGGTTGCACTCCTATACCCCATACATCTTATCCAGCAAATCTTTTCTTAGCAGGCTGTAGTAGTCATAGTATCCTGTGATTGCATGAAGGTTTATTTCACCCTTTTCAAGACAGCCTATTCCAGCTGTACCATCACTGATGGTCCTTTAAGCAGTTTTCAGTTGTTTAAAAGAATGCAGCAAACATTTTTGCACAGCATCTTTGTTCAATTGAGTGAGAATAGCTATAGGCTATTCCCAAAAAGAAATTTGTTATGTGCATCTATATTTTTGACAAGCAGTGCCAATTTATCTCTAACATACCTAACAGTGAAAGAATTCTGACCCATATCCTCACCAACATTTAATCTGTCACACTTATATGTGAAAAATAATCTGTTGTCCTTTTAATTTGTTATCTGATCATTCTTTCATATTTCAGTCATTGCAATTTCCTTTCTGTTAACTGGTTGTTTATACCCTTTGCTTATACTTCCTGTGAAGTTTCTGGCTGAAAGTTTTTTAAAAAATAATTTGAATATAGAAATTGGCACTAAGTCTGAAATATTTGTATTTTACAAATATTTTCCTCAGTTTTTCACTTTTTATTTGACTTTATTTATGATGTTTTTACCCAAATGTAACTTCAAAGTTTTGGGGTTTTCTTTTTCTTTTTTCTTTTTTGTCTTTTTTTATGTACTCAAATTATCCCTCTTTCTCTTTATGGTTTCTGAATTTTGTGTTATACACAGAAATACCACTCTAACTTCAAAAATATAAATAAATTTGTCTGCATTTTTCCTCTAGTATTTTGATAATTTGAAGATTTAATTCATCTGGAATTTATTTTGTTGTCAAGAATTAGATAGGATTCTAGACTGGTTTATTTCCATTCGACTACCCAATGTGTCAAGGTATACTGAAAGTAATAATACACCACATTTGCTGGCCAAGCAATGTTTTATTACAAATAAAGATAAAGCTACTCTTGTGTTTTTGTGCATTCACTTTACTTCTCAGAAATATTAACAGTACACTCCAATTATTTCACAATTTGTATGATATTTTTCTTTAAGGCTGTCCCATTTCATGCTTTTGTTGTCCTCTGGCCAGCAGGATACAACTGAAATGGCCATCACACCCACCAGCCCTCCAGGCCACATCTTCAGCATCTTTTACACCACCCTATGAAAATCCTGCTGTCTCCTACTTCTATGACGTTTCCTACTTCATGCCTGTCCTAAAACTTCCACACTCTGTTACAGGCTCACCTATACAGGCAGCTCCTTCAGAGTAAAAGCAAAGTCCTTACAAGAATTTGCAAGATCCTAATTAATATGCCACCTTCCCCACCTAAACACACATACAACTCTGGGATGTCAGGCAATAAGCATTTGCTGAATTAAGAGTATTCAATAAGAAAACAAATGAGACTGATGCAAATCATTAGATGTGTTAAGCAAGATAATTAAATTATTTACCTAGGAGATATGTCAGACAGATAAAGTAAGTTGAGAGTGCCTGTGTGAACCCAGATAGAAAGGAAGACCCAGGGAAACACTAAATATTCATGATACACTACATATACATGAAGCACTGAATACTCGATATATGCTAAATGCACACAAGGCCACGAAGCATTCCATCTCCACAAGGTCTTACTTCAACCATCATCTGGTTTCAGCTCTGCACAGCTTCACCCATCTCCTGCTTGGAGACATAGTAAAAACCTAAATTGTGGTCAGGCTGACCCACAGCTCTCGGCCAGGCTCTGTGCTCAGCAAGTGCCGACTCCAGGCCTCATCACCTTCCTCCTCTCCCCTTGACCTCGTGAGCACACCATCAGTGAAAGGCTGATGCAGCCCTGAGAAAGACATGATGGGTGACCCTTGTGTACCACAAGGTCCTAGGGTGTGGACTTCCATTTGTTCCCCAGCTTAAGTGCATGTATCCACTCTATTTCTTTGTACTTGCTTCTTATTCTATGCTTTAATTTCAGTTGTTTCAATAACATGTGAGATCCATGTATCTTTCTGCCTCATGACTGCAGGACAGCTCACCTGTGCAGGTGGAGGCTACCACTGCATCAAGGTCATGTGCATGCAACACCTCAGCTCCCTTCCTGCCCATCACCAGTATCCCAGCCACACCACTTTCCTTGCTGCCCCTTAAACCTTTCAAACACATCCTTTCCCATGGACCCTACACTCATTTGTCCTTCAGCCTGGAATACTTCCTCCAGGCATCTGCATACCTGCTCCCTCACTTCCTTCAGGTATCTCTTTCCTGGACCTCATATAAAATTTGTCTTTTTTTTTTTTTTGAGACCAGGGATTGAACTCTGGACCTTCTGCTTGCGAGGCAGACAGCAGCAACAGTGAGCTAAATCCCTGGCCCCAAATTTGTCATTTTTAACAATTCTCTGGTATCGGGCACTACCTGTCATCCTACCATCCAATTCCAACACCGTAGCTGGAGTTAGCACAGACCTTACATGCTAAGGGTCCAGTCCCACAGGACAATCTTCCTGCCAGGTGCCCATCACAAATGGAGTCCCAAGCCTACCTGCACATTTGCCCAGCTAATTACAATTCTGGGGTTTCCTGTGACCTTTCAATTTCCACCCACCCTTGCTTCAGTTCACTAAATCATGAGAATGACTTACAGAACTCAGCAAAGAGTGATACTTAAAATTACAGATTTACTATGAAGGATAAAACCCATGAATCCAAGAAAAAGAGATATAGGATATATGGGCATGGGGGTCCAGGCCACTTCTCAGGACACCCATGTCTTCACCAACCCAGAATCTCCTTGCACTTCGATACTGACATTTTTAGTTGAAATTCCTTTACAGAGGCAGGATTGATTGAGGCATTGACCATTGGTGACTGAGCTTAATCTCCGCTCTTCCCCTTCACTAATCATGTGGTTGGTGCCTCTGGGGACCAGCTCCCATCCTGGTGCTATCTTAGCCTTTCTAAGAATCACCTCAGAAGCACAAACTCAGGTATAGTCTGAAGAAGTTCATTATAAATAATAAAACCTTCCAGAGATTGTGGGTAAGGTGAATTTTAAATGGAGATGAGCCAGTGGTATCCTTCCTGAGTTCTTATGTGACATTCACTTGCTCGTTTGGCAACATTTATGCAGTGCCTGTTGTAGGCTCAACACTATTCTGGTGCTAGAGACAACAGTAAAGAGCCTGAGTCCCTTCCCTTACCAGGCTTACAGACTAATGAGAGGAGAAAACCATAAGCAATTATACAAATACATAACACATCAGATGTATAAATGATACAGAGAGAAATAGGGTAAAGAAGATAAGAAAGACTTAGAAGGGGAAAAATTCCATTTTTACTATATTAAAAATGTGTATTTGGTCTTTTCCCTCTCACCCAATTTTGGGCACAGAGCTCCTAAAACACTTGAAATTTCCTATCTTGGACCAATCCTTCCCAAGTCTGGCCCAGCCACATTTGGTTATTCCAGGGACAGAAATCCATGGCACTTGGCACAAAAACTTGGTATGTGAAAATCTTAGCCAGTTAAATGATGGTGAAAATTGCACTAGACTGAGTGCCATAGCAACCCCAAGCCACAATGAATTAAAAGAGTGGGCAAGCCCTAAGGAAGTAGAAATAGTCTGTCAACAGGAGCAGAAGGGGACTGTTGCACAAAGAGAAGTAGAGGAAAGAGATTATGTGATACTCCAGAGAGATTTGGGGTTTTTTTAAAGACCATCACTGTGACCTGCCAGTTCCCTTTCTATCCTCAGATATTAGGAGACAGTCTTATGAGCTTTCAGTAAGCCTTCTTCACAACTAAGCTGGTTTGAATGAGCTTCTGTTTTTGGCCATAAATCTCCCTTGGACAAAGGGGTTAGGTGGCAGCAGTATAGGACTGTTTAAAATAAGCCTGAACCAGGAGGCCTTCTGGTATCCTAGTCCCACTCCTCACCCCTCGCCTCTCCTTGCTCACCAAGCAAGTTCATCCTGTCCTGCCGGACCCTGCTGGCGCCTTGGACTCCAGCAGAACCATTTCCATTTCTCCATTTCTCAAATTTGCAATTTGAACTAAGGGATGCTAGGCAGTACTGCCAGTCAGGGGGTGTCATGTGCTTGAAGAATCAGAGGGAGTTAGCAAGCAGAGAGAAAGAATGAGGCAGAGGAGGAGAGTTAGTGGACAGAAGAGGGAGAGAGACAGAGAGGCTGCCCAAGGCACCGAAAGAGCTCAGAGGTTCCAGGTCCTTCGAGCTTGGCCACACATCCCACTGTCCCACTTTTGTTTCTATGAGAACCCGTGTGCTCTTGCATTAATTTGTTTGTTTTTCTTAAATTTGAATAGGTTTCTTTTATTTACAGTGGAAAAGACTCTGACATCTCTAATTTTTTTTTTTTTGGTACCAGGGATGAACTCAGGACTTTACCCTTGCAAGCACGGTGCCACTGAGCAAAATCCCTGGCCCTGTGACTAAGGCACACTGGAAGGCCAGAAATAGCCAGGTGAGCCCTGCTAAGCACTGGGAGGGAGCTGCAGAGGCCATGCAGCTGCTTGCAAGGAGTGGAACAAGGTTAGCGATGCTCAGCCTTCCAGGAGAATATCCCACTCATACTCAGTACCAGTTCATCAGTTTCCTCCACTGCATGGTGCAAAGAAGTCCCTCCACCTGACCTGGCAGTGTGGCTGGCTCGGGCACCTACACACCCTTAGCACACCTGTCCCCGCCAGAGTCAGTGGAACGTCTGCCAGCCCCACAGGCCTCCAGAAGTGGCACTGCTGCAGCAAGAAGACTCAGCCAGAAACCATCCACAGAAACCATCCACAGCAGGCTGGCTGCTCAGAGGCACCTGGAAACTCTGCTGTGCAGCTCTCTTTCACTTCTTATCTGGCTTGTTCAACCTCAGACAGGGATAGCGACTCCTGCCAGACTCTGAGAGAGGGGTGGGGATGAGTCACCTCACCTTCCTGCCTCTGGGTACTCCTCAGTGGCCCGTTAGGCCTGAGCTCACAGCACCGCCAAGGTCAGGGGCCTCCCTGAGCTGCCTCCTGGGCCCACTCCCTGACTCATCCTTGCTCCACCCTTCAGCTGGGAGGCAGCCTGACTGGAGGACAGTCTGGTCACCAAATTGTTCATAAGATCCAGAACATCTTTGTACAGGAAGGGGAGGAAGGGGAAGAGAGACACACAGGCACGGTGGGGAGGGGGGTCTGAGGCTGAGCATACCAGGCTCCACATTCACTAGTTTTCACAGCAGAGCCCCAAAGCAAGTGCTCGGCAGCTCCACAGCAAATTTTCTCAGCCAATAGCAGGTCTGCAGTTTTGCTTTTTTCAGTTCCAGAGTGACAAGTGGCTTCTCCCAAGAAGGGGAGAGATGTGCCTCCGTCTATAAGGGGTGAGAGGGCCATGTCTGGGCTCTCTGTCCCTAGGAAAACTTGACTGTCAGTAGGCACTCAGGAAGCATTTACTGGATGAATTCTGCTTCACATACCGCTCATTCACTTTCAAAATTCCTTTTTTTGAAGGAGTTGGACCCCACACACACAATGGTTTCCAGACACTGGGTTTGCTGGGGGGACACTAGCTAACCTTTCAGCCAAACAGGGCGTAGCGCAGGGGACCACTTAGGTTTTCTTCTTCCCCTAGTAAGCACGGGGTGGGGAGGCAGGAAATTGGGGCCCATCCTTAATCTTTTTCCTTCCCAGGCAAAGTCTCTGCTCTGCTCTCTGTGCACGGGGAGTGCAAAGGTAAAGAGGATTATTCCCCATCCAACTGGAATACCCAGGGGTTCCCCAGCTACTTTTCTCCCAGCAACAGTTTTGAGTTTGGAGAAGGCTCCTTCTCAGCTTCAATACTTTAGTAACTCTAAATCAGTGCCTCTAAAAATAAACCTGGTTGCTCTTTCTCCTCAAGGAATCTCCCTTATTCCTGATATGGAAGAGTCTCTGCTTAGCTGGTGGCCTAATCAGTCCTTTCTCCTTCCTACTTTTTGTATACCAGGGCCCAAGACATGCCCTTCCTAACGTTCCAGGCCCCACCCCTTCCATTCTTGTAAGAGTGGTCAACTTTCTTTTTCTCTCCAGAGGATGTTACTTGTTTTGGAAAGAAGGTAGATCAGGTGCGCTCTCTCTCTCTCTCTCTCTCTCTCTCTCTCTCTCTCTCATGCTGGGGATTAAAATCACAGTTTTACACATACTCCACAAATCCTTTACACCACACTACACTCCTAGCCTCTTTCTACTTACATCTTTTAAAAAAATGTCTTTTACAGATATTTTGTAAATTTTTTTCCCTAAGGTGATTTTTTTTCCCTCTTGTTGCTTTGGGTTTTTTCGGGGGGGCGGGGGTTAGGGAATATGTAATGTTCAAGTAAAATAACAACTCTGCTTTAAAGGAATTAATAGTTTATTCTAAGTCAAATATGAGTGGACTCTTACCTTGAATGTCCCTTCTGTTCCCACCAGTAGAGTCCTACTCAACAGTGTCATGGAAGAGGAAAAAGAAATACAGCAGGTTTTTGAATCATCTTTTCTTACTCCCTTGGATGATCAGTGAAACTCAATGTCATATGTCTCACTATGCTAATTCTGCCCAACTGCAAGATTCATAAGGGAGAATCAGGTGTAACCAAGTGGCTGAGTTCTGCTTGAACACAGATAATTGCCACCTCCCACCTAGACCCATCTCATATGCAGGCAGGAGCACTAGGGAGGACTGCAGGAAAATCTACTAATCCTTTTTGACTAGAAGAAAGATGTATGTTTTGGGAAACAAAACACTCATCACATGCTGTATTCACCCTATTAGTACCCTAATTCGGAGCCAAGGTCCACTTTTCCATGAATGATCCAGGGGCCTGGCCTCATCTTTTGTGGCCTGAGGAAATCACGGTGATGATTTCCATGTCTCACTGGGGATGATTTAGGATAAGCATGTTGCCCAGCTGGGACCAAGGAAGAAACCAAGAAAGGTTTCTTCTCCCTAAGAGAGATACAGAAAGGTGCTGTCCAGCCCCAAGGATACTGATGTCCCTGGAGCAGTCTTCAGGAACACCTGTGGCCATGAACAGGAAGGAGAAAGCCAGGGAGGAATGAACACAGAGTATTTCAGAGAAGCAGAGGCAGTAGCTGGCTGGACAATGTCCGGGGCCCACTCTATCCCTGGCTTGGCCTTGTGAGTCATGGATTCTGCCACATGCAGGTGGAAACACCCAACTGACCCAGCCACCTTGCTAGACACACTCTCCCTCTCCATGACATTCATGCTGAAAACTCATCCTGCTGGCCTGGTACTCACATTTATCTTCCTCACCTGCCAAACATCACCCTTGAGAGGAACCTTGAAAATTCCTATCTGACATAGCAGGATAGGTGGGTGGTTGGACCACCTTTTCTAGACAGTGGTGGGGAGATGGGACCACCTTCTCTTTTCCATCTGCAGTTCTTTAGTGACTGAATGGGACCAGAATGCCTTGGGTCACTACTTCTGGCCACCCTTATGTGAATTTTTGAGTCAATTAGCTTATCTTGCCCCTGGTACCTGCCATCTGGAACAGAAGCCAAGAAAAAAATTAGCTTATTTATTTTTTTAAGGCTCCTGTCACTAAAGCAAAAAACCCAGATCCAGTATAAGTTTACATAAATTGGAGTTAAAATATTTTTATTTTGAAAATAAGTATGTTTCATATATTACCCTCTTCCATCAGAACACACAAAATACACCGGGGGAAGAGCTGGTTATGGGAAAACAGTTGAAAGTTGTGGTTTGAGCATCATTTTTTCTAATTTATTCATGAATCCTCTGGGACAAGAAGTACGATGTCATATGGAGATAATTAAAAGTCTACACTGAAAATGCTTTGCCAGAACTGTAAGAGTGACTGTTCAAGGGCCACATGTGAGTCTCTGCCAGACTCACCCAAGCATACGCTTTCTCCACAAGCCTCTGAAAACCAAGCACCAGTTCTCATCAAGCTCAACTCTTGTATTCTTGTATGGTTGACAGATGTATACAGAAGAGTACCCAAGAAACCAAGGCGGGCCACTGTAGCAACCTGTGTGAGCTATGCACTGAGCTCTTTCAGGGTTTCAGAATGCTGGTCCAGAAGTGGAGTAAAAAGGGTTGATACCTGGCTCAGGGAGACTTTGTCTCACGACTGTTTCTCTCATTCAAACCTGAGAAGGTACCGAGTTACGACCAGCCTGACATATGAACAACTTGGGTTAATTACATTAATGGAAGAGTCATCTGCCTCTTGTTATCTATAGCATGTACCCAAGTAAGCATCCAGATCTCAGCTGTATTAACTTACAACCAACCTTCCCTCAGGAACTGATTGAGTTTGTAAGTCACAGGTCCACTTTTCTTTAGGGAAGGAAAATAAGTTTGGTCTTGTTAATTACCCAGGGAGCTTAGGACCCTTTTTCTTTTCTTTTTTAAAATTTTTTTTGCAGAACCAGGGATCTAACTCAAGACCTTGTGCTTGCCAGGCAGGTGAGGTGCCACTGGGCTAAATCTCCAGCCCAGGACCCTTTTTTCTGAAGCAGCATGGCACAGTGGTTCTCAATCCTGTCCCTGTCACTTGACAGTGTAAACTTGGGCAAATTAATTTACCTCTGTACTATGGACTTAAAGTTTATGGGCTGAAAGTTAATACTCATTGTAGCAATGCTGAGAGGTGACGAGGTCACAAGATTTGCCCTCATAAGTGGTTTAATGCTGTTATTATAGGAGTGGGTCAGTTAGTTTAGGAGTGGGCTCCTGACACACAGATGAGTCCAGCCCTCTTCTCTCTCTCTTACCCATATGATGCCTTCCACCTCGTTCTGATAGAGAAGCAAATCACTGGCTACAGCTCCTCAATCATGGACTTCCCAGGTCAAGAATCACAAGCCAAATAAGCAATTTAGAAATTACTTAGCTTGTGGTAATTTGGTTATAGCAGCACATAACAGACTAAGACACTGCATCTCCATTTTGTCAATTCTAAAATGGGAATAGTAATTAAGCTATGAGAATTAAATGAATGTGAAGTGCTTAGAACAAGTTAGTGCACTGTAAATACTACATTATCATTATTACATATTATACCAGCTATAAACCATAGCAATATTTTTACACCATTGCTACATTTGCTATTTTTATATAGCAAAAAGAAATTTCTGTTGAATGTTACAGTAGGCAGAATAACGGCCCTCCACCAGTCAGTAGAAAGATATGTCAATATATGATTCTGGGGCCTGGGATTTAGGGCAGTGGCACCGGGCCTGCCTTGCAAGGGCAAGGTCCTGAGTTCGATCCCCGGTACCAAAAAACAAGACAAAACAACAAACAAACAAACTATATATTATAGCT
>NW_004624774.1:17151567-17226502 GCF_000247695.1 Heterocephalus glaber | reverse complement strand
TATATGAATGATTCTGTTTTCCAAGCTTTTTGACTGAAGGGTAACAATTACTTTAAAGTGCATAAAGTCTCTTGGCTAGAAAATGTGAAGTAGGGGGTCTTATAAGCTAGAGGATCATTACTTTGTTACTCAAGAACCTAGTTTCTAGCTGGGCGTGGTGGTGCATGCCTGTGATTCTAGGAGGGAGGCTGAGGAAAGAAAATTGCCAGTTTGAGACCGGCCTGGAACATTTAGCAAAACCCTGTTTCAAAAACATGTATGTCACTGCCTAGCATTAGTAAAGCCCTGGTTTAATTTCAAACCCAGCTTGGGGGCTGAATGACTTAGTTTTTTGCAGAAGCAGGAAAACAGGTTTTATTCTGAATGTCCACCTTCTTTTTCCAGGGGCTGCCTGGAGAACTGCACTGAGAAGGTTGTGAGGTCTCCTTCAGACCCACCTACCCACCTGGAGAGCAGGTGCTGCCATCATTCGCCAGGTCTGCTACAAACTCGAGTCATGAATGTCATTCCACCTCAGTGTTTTGCCATTCCAGAGAGACTCGTCACATCAGGTGGCCAAGGGTCAGTATCATTTGATTGGACCTTACACCTGGACCGGAACCTGCACAGGCCCATAGGTGGTACCAGAGCTCTGCACTCACCATGATGTTGGGGACCTTCACTTTCTATTCACAGATTCTGGCTTGTTTCCTTTCACTTCATTTTCAACTGTCCAAGTGAAGGGCAAGAAAAAACTTCACTGAACTATATAGTGTGTCTGAGGGTCTCTCCAAGTCTATTCCTAAGAAACGAATGGATCTCCATGTGGGAAGGAAATCCAAGTTTAGTTCAGGCACCTCAAAGAATTACCCATTCAACCAGTTTTCCCAACTTGACAGTTTTCATTCCAGGGAAAAATATTTACTTTTGAAGGCTGATATAAAACAACATTGAAAATTTATGTTCTGAATTGAGCCCTCAAATTGTTTTAAATTGACCTAATTTTCAACCTGTAAATACTACTGTGTTGAACTCTGCATGGCCCAGTTCTTTTTAATGAGCTGGTGATCTTGTCCAACTTTGTCTATGTTGCTGAAATGAGCGTCCTGTTATATTTTCACATGGTTACCAGCAGCTCTTTAGAAGCAACAAAAAACAAGAAGGCTCAGCAGCCCAGCTGGGGGTAGAGCCCAGGCAGGAGTTCTGCGCCTCCTGACAGTTGACTGTCAGGACTTTTTGGAGAGGCCGTTGCTATCATCTTTGGGATGCAGGTCATGGGTGCTGTTAAACAGGCCAGGCCCCCTAAGCAAAGAATTATCTGGTACAAAACAGTAAGTGCTGAGGCTGAGAACCATCCTCTACTTTCAAGAATGATTTTGTTAAGAAACTGAAGAAGACTCCATGGCGAAAGCCCTGCTAGTAGACTGTGGCTTCCCTTTGCTTCTCTTCTAAAGTTAAATGAAAGTAAACAGCATGTTTGTCTCAGGCTATTACAGGAAGCAGGGAATGCATGACTGTAGTTAGTGACAAAAACAATCATAAATGGCTTTGCCTGTCTTATCTCCTTTTCTGAGTCAGAGAAGGAATGAAATGACCAGTAATTATCATTAAACTGTTTTATCCTGTATCAATCAGAGCTATTCATTCTAGTTACTCACAGACCCTTGGGCTGAAACCACCCTAACTCAGGGTCACAGCCAGTGTGAATGTGTAAGGCTGGCCTTTTTACTCTGTAAGTGTTAATGACTTGGGCAGAACATCAATGGCAAGTTTCCATGAAAAAGCCATCTGAGACCCTAATCTAGGAATAAATGGCTCTGTAGAGAGTCTACTGCCCTATTTTTAATATTCTGTATTCGATGGGACTGCAGCTATAAACAATTCTTCACTCTCATTTCTCCATGAAGTTAATTTGCACTGTGTCAGCACTGCAGGCTTTTTGCATATGTTCAGGACAAGCTGATATGAACAGGCCTGGAATGAATAATGTTTAGCAAAATCAATAAACCCTCTTATTAGTCACTAAGGGGACTGATTTTATGTCTATAAAAGTAAAACAATTAGAAGAGTATTAATGGCAGTTTCATCATAGTAATATAATAGAGCCAAATATGCTTGTCTTTTGGGAATCTTAATTTACCATTTGGTTCTGGCTATACACTCAGCCAGAGAAATGGCACACAATATAAACATGCTCTGGCCTTTGGCAATTCATGTTATCATCAGCAAAGATAACACTGTAAAAGTATGAGGAAGGAACAAAACTTCATTTAGAGATTAATATAAAACAGTCATGAATCATGTTCCAGTAAAAAGCCTGGGAAGGGGGACCTATTCAAATCACATTGTGCTTTTTGTTCATGTATCTCCCTGTATTTATCAGCATTCCCATTTATTATAGTAGCAGAGTTAAGCATGGTCTAATGCATGTATTTACGATCTTATCTTTTTAAACACCTAACTAGAAGTGATTAAAATCCTGGCAAGTAATAAACATATACCCTGTGTATTTTGTAGCTTGTATATGTATGATTTAAAAAATATGTATTGCTAAAAGCAGAGAAATCATCAGGAATCTTCAGTATTGCCCAGTCTTTATCGATAACATGATAATTTTATATCTGGTGAAGATATAAATTGATCTGAATTCTGCTCCTGTGTTCTGGCAGTTAAGGGACTAGCCAGGAACTGGAGGACCCTAAAGGCAACTGAGACAGATGATGTGAAGTCTTCAAGGATATATAAAAATATGGTTTAAGAACTGAAAAAATTCATAGCTTAAAAAAGATTTTAAAATATTTGAAGTAGTCTTACATGTAGGAACAAACACCAGAAACAATGTCTTTATAAATGACAACACAGATGAAACTCAAAAGAAAAATGAAATAAAAATTGGGGACAAACACCCTCAATTGGCATCTAGGAAGAACATAATCTAGACTTGCAAGGCAAGAAGCAAATGCAACACTTTAAGGTGACCTTTCAAAAGCAGAGGAAATATTTCAATTGCAAAAAGTCTGTTCATTTATGAGGCAAAGACCTTTAAAGAATAACCAAATTGGGCTGGGGATTTAGCTCAGTGGTGTGGCTGCCTGCCTCACAAGCACAAGGTCCGGAGTTAGATCCCTGGTACCAAAAAAAAGAATAACCAAATTATATCAAGACAAATTCTGTCAATTTAAAGAAATCTTTAGTAAACAAAGTGATAAAACTGTCATTAGTAATTATAGTAAAGTCATAACAACCTACCTACTGGAAGCCAATGAAACCAACCATTCCAAACACAGGAAGAAGATTCCCTCCCACCTGAGGACTTCTGCCCTTACTTTTCCCCCAGGAAGAGCAAGCACCTCGCTGCTGATCTCTGCAGTGAAGCCTTCCCTGACCGCTCTGTTCACCTGTACCAACTCTTTCCTGTACATTCACTGTGCCCAACCTAGCCTATAATTTCCTTCATAACATTTATCAACCACCTAACATACTGTTATGACTTGTGTCTTAGATGTCCCCCAAAGCTTCATGCAGGCAGAGGTGGGGCTTTTGCAGGGTTGGCTGGATCTAGAGTGTGTGGCGCTGGGATTGATTCATGGTGCAGTGCTAGGATCAAGGGCACTGGAATGGAGCGAGTGCTATCCGCTCTAAGCAGCCTGGATAAGATAAAAGGGACAGAAAGAGGCTTATCTCATCCCTTGCTTCCTTTGCTATCTTTTGGCTGGCATGAACTGTTTTTCCTCTGTGACACCCCTCTGCCAAGCCACCCTGCCTTGGAGCCAGCCGATTATGAACTGAAACCTCTACAAACCATGAGCTAAATAAACCTTTCCTCCTTTAACTTTGGATGTCAGGGATTTTGTCTCAGCAACAAGAAAAGTAACTAAGACACATATTTTGTTATGTTTTTAACCCACCCACAAAATAATGAAGGTTCTATAATAGGACAGGAAGTTTCATTTGCTCCGTTCATTTCAATAAATTCCAGCACAATGTGCCAGGCCTAGGGGCACAGCAGGTGCTAAACAGCTCTCTGCTGGAGGTAACAAAGGTGGAAGGAAGGAAAGAAGGGCGGGAAGGAGGAAGGAAGAGAGGGAGAAGTAAAAAGAAAAAAAAGAATAATGTGTTAAAATTTGGTACAATATATTCTTGTAAATCAATTGAGTGACAGCAACAGGCTGACTTATTATCTGCTGCCCATATGATACAAGATTTCTTTCTTTTTAGTTTTTAAAACTTTTTATTAGTATATGTTTGGAATATCATTCCACATTACAGAAATCTATATACTAATTTGTAGTGATATGTTCCATAGTTGGAGGAAATACCCTATAAGTGTGTGTGATATATATATATTTTCACTGAATTATAAATACACTGTTGGGTTATTATACCCATGTATCATATAAGAAACGTATATCATGTCTTATGCACTTACAGTACTAAGAAATCCTTCTCTGAAAGTTAAAATCACTACCAGCCAGCTAGAGATAACACGAGACAGACAAGAAGCCATTATAAAAAAAAAAACTTTTTAATTCTGATTGCCAAATTATTTAAGGCAGGTATAAAAAAGGAAAGCATTCAATATACATTTTACATAAAATAAACTAGATTACAGCATAAAACAAGTAACCAGGCAATGGCGTTAAAGTCTTTCTTCTAAAACTGGAAAATTGTAAACATTTAAAAAAAAAAAAAAGGACTGCAGGACTATTCAAGTAATAGAACAATCACAGATGTCTCTGTTACGCAGGCTATTGGGTTATTTGCCATTCAAGATTATCAAAAAATGACACCTCAGTATTCACAGATGCTCATTATTTCCCCATTTTAATCTTTACATTATATACAACACAGTTTTTGTGGTACTGGCAACCCCATGCCTTCCAGAAGTATTTTTTCCCACAATGCACAAGTACAAACAGTGACTACAGGAACACTTTACACTGATGCGTCTTTAGCAGGCGCCACCGACAGACATCTAAACTGTACCGAAGTGTCATCATCACAGTTCGCCTTTCTGAGGGCTCACGGGAAATATAGGAAGGGTATGCAAGGGGCAGGCACACTGATACATAACGTTATTTATTTACAATTTAAAAGGAAAAAAGGAAAAGAAAGTAAGCAGCCTTTTGTGGCTAACACTTTTCAACATGACAAATACATTTTTTATTTCCTTTACTGAGTGGTTTGCGACTTGGCAGCAGACCCTGTGTGTGCGAGCCTGGTTACTGATACAAAAAGTAAAGAATATATATATATATATATGTATATATACAGATATGTATACGTATATATATATAAAACAGAAGTTTAATTACAGCAACATTTGTTACTCTGTGATAAAATCTGTAATTTACAAAAATGAAATGACTGGTTTTTGCCTGCCATTAAGGCATTTCAAATTAACACCATGGAACTGATGTCTGTATATAGCGCTTCCCCATGTGATCCAGTCACATGACACCATACTTCTAATTCTGTTATTCTCTGCAAAAGAAAAGCACACATTAGCATAGGACTCTATCAACATTTGATGCTGAAAACCTGGAAACACTGAGACTGAGAGAGTTATTTTAGTTCTACTCCACTCATGGAATTCAATGCTAGACAAAATGATTTGACATGATGTGATGATATAAATTTTGTGGAAAAATGTTAATGTTATGTTAATAACTTCTTTAAATTATTTTCCTTCTTAAAACAACTTAAGGGGTAATTGAACCATGAACAAACATTACTTTTGGCATTACGATAATAAATTTCTGTATTTGCAACTTTATTTGTAAATAAAACAAAAGGAATCATGGTGAATTACTTTAACAAAGCTGTGAGGAAAACCTAAAGAAATTTCAAGTGTGTAAAAAACTAACCGGTTCATTGACAATCCAGGGTACATTTAGAGAATGTGGTTCATGGAATCCAAGTTGATGTGAAGCACACAGCATAAGCACATTCGTTACAATGCTAGGAAACCTGGGGACCTAACGTTTTCATCTAAAAAGCCAATCCTGGCTTTTTCAAAACCACTATGATGTCTGTGTCTAGGACACGAATTTAAAATGAAGAGGACATTTACCTTCTTTGTGTAGGAAACATTCCTGATGCAGATGCCTGAGCAGCCACCTGCTGAGAGGCAACCAGGGCAGCAGAGGTCAAGCCTAATGGAGGAAGAAATGGGGGTATCTGAGACATTTCCACAGAGAAGAGTAGACACAGGCAAAGGCTGCAGACCCAGCAGCAGCAATCTGTCTTTTCCTAGGCACACATATGAAATGTTTCATGCTTCAAGGACAGAGAATAAACCATTTGGTCTAACCAATATCTATCCCTTTACTGAATACTCTGTGGTTTTCTTTTTTTTTGTTTATTTTTGTTTTGGTACTGGGGATCAAACTCAGGACCTTGGGCTTGTGAAGCAGGCGGTGGGACCACTGAGCTAAATCATCCCCCCTCACCGCCCTACTCTGCGGTTTTCTTAATAGCTATTCAAAGAGTATATAGCGTTTTCTCTGCCTCCACAAGGTGCTAAATGGTTTGCACATATTCCTGAATAAGAAGCTCAGAAGAAATAAGTGCCAGGTAACAACAGGAATCAAAAGTCATAGTAAAACATAGACACAACATGCTATTTCCTTAGAATGCAATACTTTTATAATAACTTTGATCACTTTAATATTTCTCCAAGTGATTTAACACAGTGCATCTGATAAAGTACGTGAAATCAATAAATCAAACTTAGAAATAGCCTCAATTTATAAGACAAAGGTAACAGAGACTGAAACAGCTCTCCAAACAGCATTAAGTTGCCTAACAGAGAACTCCTTTAAATTCTATAGAAAACAGTCCTGGGAAACATAAAGTAACAAAGTAAACCTAAAGAAGATTACTCACTTCTTTTATGTCCTTTATGTGGACATACTTTCTTTTTCCCAGTGGTAATGTAAGACAATACATAACAACAAGAACATAAGAGAAGATATTCTGCTCACATATACAGTTATGATATATGAGTAAGTTAGATCATAATGTGTTAGAAACCAAACCCACTTCTCTGCCAAGTTCCCAAGTTCACACTCAATACAAGCTGTTTAGGAAATTGAGATGCTTGCTTGACATCAAGTAATCAGAATTAAATAAATAAAAATGATGTTGCTCTCTAATCACACAGCAAGGTAAGAGGAAACGTCCCCATAGTTACAAACTGAATTGTGTCTCCCTGAAATTCCTACGTTGAGGTCCTTAACTCTAGTTTCACTGCGTTTGGAAACAGGGCCCAGGAAGAGGTAATTAAAGTAAAATAAGCTGACATGGGTCTCATCCTAATATGAATAATGGGAAAGGATCCATGTCCCCTTAAGAACAGACGCTCAGGTTTAGGCTTCCCCACAGAGTGAGAACACCCAGATGGTGGTGTACTGGCCAAAAAGCCTGTGAAAGTGCTCACCAGAAACTGAACCTCATCTCCAACTCCCAGCCTCACGAATTGTGAGAAAATGAATTTCTGTTGTTTAAAGCAATGTAATCCATGCTACTTTGTCATCACCACCCATGCTGCCAAAGACGGCAGGATCCCAGGCAGGTGGGACTGCTGGTGAACACCGGGCCACCACCACACCTTCTGAGGTGACGTGCTCAGCTAATACACCACGAACTGATGGCTCTGCAGGCCAAGTCTACAGATTCTTAAAAAGGTTTCTTTTGCTTGACCTTCGATCTTTACTGAAGGCCATAACAGTGAAGGGCTGTGAAGGGCCTTCGAATTAGATTAGATAGAAAGTGCTAAACTGAATCTCCTCACTCCCATCACTTGCATAGGAAAAGAGCAACTTAAAAGGCCTGCAGATAGGAAGACAAAACAAAATTTCACCAAAGCCTCCCACTATCCCTCCCTTTTCTCTACAATTTCCTTGAAGCAGATATTTGATCTTCTGATTGTTATATTCAGGGCCCCAGACCCCACCACCACTCTCAGTGGTGAGATAACAGTAAGCGCCTGATAATATCAGCCAGTGACAATTATTAAATGGGAGCCATTTCCTGTCTCAAGAGAATACAAAGATGTGGGAATAGCTTTGGAAATAGTAAGAAATAAGTGATAAAAATCTTCCCCTTCCCAAGCTGATGTTAATTCAAAGTTCAGTATAGTATTTTTAAAATCATGTCAGGTAGTTTTAGCAACAGTTTCCCAGAGGAAAATGGAAATAGAAACAATGAGCACTGAGCTGCTGACCTTGAAAAGGGTCATACTGGCCAGGGATCAGAGGGTAACCCATGCCAACATGGGTGTGGTGGTGCGTATGCAGGTGTCTCTGGCCAAAGGGGGAGTGGCGATCCCGTTCCCGCTCGGCCTCCCGTTCCCGCTCGGCTGTCGCCTTTTCCACGGGCTGCAATCAAAAAGAAAAATATCCCCTACTTAATTCTCTGAAATACAATGAGTAGGAGTACTAAACCACCTTTGTCCCTTCAGCAATATGTGTAAATGATTAAAAAGTAGATCATACTCAGAATTCTGTTTTAGTTGGCGATAATTTCAAAAGACATGCATTAGTTTCCACTGGAATTAAACCAAAAATAATTGCCTCACCCAAACTGAACCAAGTAGAACAAGGCTTCTCCTCACAGTCATTCATAATTGCAGGTTTAGAATCTACCATTTTCTCACAAACATAGGGGTCAAGGAAAAGAAGTAGTTTTGAAGATTGTATTCAGGTCAATTTTTCTAGTTACACTTTTATTTGTATTTTGTGAGAGAACCTCTCATAACTTTAAGCATATCTGTATCCAATTTGTTCCAATGAAAATATACTCCCCAGTTTCATATGTCAATGTCCATAGTGCAGTCTGCCCTCCATACTCATGAGTTCCATCTCTGTAATTCAACCAACCTGGGATCAAAAATACTGCAATAATTTGATGTGCTAAATACATACAGATTTTTGTCATTATTTCCTAAGTATACAGTAGAAAAACTATTTACATAACATTTATACTATATTAAATATCTGAGATAATTTAGAGATACTTTAAAGTACTGTATAAAGGAAGATGCGAGTAAATTATATACAAATACCATGCTATTTTATATAAAGGGCTTGAATGCCTGGCTTTTGGCATCCTCTGGAACCAATTCCCTGCACACATCAAGGGAGGACTGCACAGGAAACCATTATGCTGTGTCCACATCTGGAATCCTCCGATTTCTGAATGCTCCCAAGCCATACTTTCGTTAAGGAATGTATGTTTCCTATACATTTCTACCTTGTAGAACCTAATCACCTTTTCACTACAGTTCTCTTTTCCACCTGGATTTTAAAAAATCTATTTATCAGAAAGAGGACTCACAGATAATGACTCTTCAGCCGCCTTTCTAGTTTTTCTACTGAGTGGACCTATTTTCACTGCAGGTAGCAGATTCTAAACTTCTCTTTTCTGATCAACAACCATGACATCCTTTGTTTGGTGTTTTTGTAAACAGTCACTAGGACCAGCTAGAGACCTGCCTTTTGGAGGGAGAGCCTTTCACAAAGTCACACATTTGCATGACTTCCTCAGAGTTACAGGGACACAAAGAGTCAAGGCCAGAATACAGCAGAGGTGGCCCTCCCTCCTTAGCCACATGACTGGCACACGAGCCTCCCACTGTGCACCACTCCAATCATGTCTGAACAAAATTAACACTTCTTCTAAATTATGGGTCCTCTGCATACCTCGTGATGAGCATCCAGGAACGGGCAGTGACCACATGAATACCACTGATCCACAGAGGAGCGTAAAACTCATGTCCACAGAAGCCAGGCTCACAACAAAGACGAGTGGTGCAAGATGGGCAGGTTTTATTTTATATGTGCTCCATGGATGGGAGGCCAGACACACCAGCCAGAGGGGTCTACTTCTTCAACAATTTGCTGCCAAGTGAATTTTCGACCAGATTTCCTGTTGTCTTTTTTCTTTTTGCTTTCTGAGACAGGGTCTCACTATGCAATCCAGGCAGGCATTGAATTCACCATGAAGCCCAAGGTGGCTACAACCCTATAATACTCCTGCCTCAGTCTCCCAAGTGCTAGGATTACAGGTGGGCATCACCATGCCTCACTTTTAACTGTCTTCAAGGAAAAAGGATATCTGTATGAGAAAATCCTGATTGAGAGTTGTTCCCCAAAAAAGTTTTTTTAAAAGTTCCACAGTTGCCCAATAGGTCGACAGCTTATGCCTGACTGCTACTTAATTTTTCAGTGTTTAATCAACAGTACTTTGCACCAAAAGTTGGTTCCTTTTAATTTAAATTCCCACGTGACATGCATCTTCCTGGTTAGCATACCATATAAATAAGGCATACCATATTTTTCAACAGAGAAGTTCACTACCACCACACACACTTTAACAACTGTCTCTCATTTGTAAAAGCATCTTATTTTTCAACAGTTTATTCTTTATGTATTAAGGATAAAACAGCATCCTGAAATCACAGCTGGATTCCAAGATTGTTCTATAGCTGTCTCCTTTTCTCCCTAAAACACTTCCTTTTAAATAGCAACAAAAGGAAACTTACAGCAGGAGACTTGCTGCGGTACTGGTTGGCATGCTGCTGGAGCAAGTCCAGTGCTTTAGATTCAGTGGTTGTCTTCGTGGTGATGCTGGGGCTGGTATTGACTTTCTCTGCCTCGTCTCTCCCTGACATCTTCCCGTAAACAGGATAATGAAATCCTGGAGAGAGATAGGCCCCTGCAGATAAACAACAAATGCCACATCAAATTATGGGCTATATCTTTTAAAAAGTCATTTGGATTACATGAATTTGTGGTAAGAGTCAAGCATCTTAAAATAAGGGGTACATTAAAAATGGGTTATATCATTGTTATACTGTATCTAGTCTCCAACTTTCTTCTCCAGTTAATTCATCCTGACGAACGAAGGTTATAAACAGAACTGAGCTTACAGCCACTTCACACATTACGTGTCTGCTTAAGTGAAAGGAATAGTAACTATAATGATTATGACAGTAAGTGCTTAGAATATTTTCACAGGCAATAAAGTATCTGTCAGTCTAACATCTACAGTAGACCATCAGAGACTATGGAAACTACAGCTAAGGACTCTTGACATTTCATTTCCAAAAATCTTCTATCAAATCAGTTTCATTTTTGGGACTTTAACCAGCATAAAAACAAGCAAAACAAATGTCATTCTTGAGGCTTCTAATTTATCTTGAGTTTTTAATAGCTAATATTTGAAGACCACCTCTTCCCTCCCATAGAATCAGAACCCGCAACACGTACCCGGGTAACTGTGCATTAGGACGGGAGAGACAGCCCGGTATGCAGGGTGGCTGGGGTCATACATCTGTGGATAAGGATAAGCATGCAAGTACTGTATGTATGACTGATGCTGACTCATGGGTGAGGACACCGCCACTCTGGTCCCCCGAGAGTCCTTCCAATTCACAGGAGTCTTTCGGTCATCATTCTTCAGTTTGTTCTCCTCCACTGACTGTGAGTCAGGACGCTTGGCCTCTTTGGGTTCTTCTTTAATGCTTGTTAATGACACAGGAAGGCTGGACACACCACTCTCTTTATTAGGAGTTTTTCTTGGACTATCTTCTTTCAATTTCTTCTCTCTATCAAGTTCTTCTGACTTTTGCTGATCCAGATATTTGGGCTGGTACACATAATGATGCCATGTCCTTGAATCTGGATCCTGATTTAAAAATACATATATTTGTTTTAAAATTTCAATTTTTAAGGAAACCCATTAGTCATCACGACAGCACTATTACTATTACTCTGCATACAAAGTTAGCATCTATTTATGTGTTAGGCACTGTGGTATTACACCTTCTCTCATAAAGTAATAATGTCTGGGGTTACTATTGATTCCTTATACAAAAGACAAAGACAAATCTTTCATAAGTTCATGCAATATCAAGGTAAGGTCACCCTGCTGCCCACTTGAGAAGCCCAGCTTTCAGCTGTTGGAATTCAAAGCTGGGCCCTTAATGTCACTTCTGAATGTTAAATAACATCCTCAGACATATTTAATCCAACCCTCATTTTCCTTTTAATATCTCACATAGGTAAAAAGGATTTTAAAAACTCCAGCGCAAGCTAATAATAGCAAATTTAAGCAATTACTAAAGCTATAAACATCACGTAGAAGGAAAAACTCTTGGTTTCCTAATACATTTTCTTCATTTACTGCAGCTGAGGCTTAATATACTGGCTTACTTCTCGTTATGTGTTAACATCTTAATCAAAGCAAAATTTCAAATTCATAGCACACATTATGGCTTCTCTATTAGAAAACAAAGCCATCTATGAATGTCCAAAACTGTGTTGTTCAAATGCAGTCCTATCAAGCAACAGCCTGACGTGGGCCTCTGGTAGAGGGGAAACTGAGAATCCCAAATGGCCTTTGTGGCACCCACTCCACTGCTAGTGTAAATCCTCCAGGAATTCAGGTTCTGAGTGGACGTTCAAAATTGGGATTCAGCCCCAACTTTGGGCAGAAATGTCATGGAGAAAGGGCTGCTGCTCTGACTCACAGGGACCCTCTAAGTGGGGGTGTAGGGTGGGGGCGGCAGTGTTAGGCAGTATCGGAGTGACTGTTCTGGAGGCTGCAGTGAATCATGATGTCTGAACCATGAAAGAAAGTGCTACCACTCTTGTGGTTTCCTGGTGACGGGTTCTCAGGTGTTCCCAAGATGGTTGCTCTGGAACAACTGCTGAGGCCCCTCTCCTCACAAATGCTCAGCATTGAGCTCTGCACTAGGCACTTAACACAGGGTGTAGAACAGGAATGGAGGCACCTCACACCCCAGGTGACTCTGGGCCCCCTTAGCGGCTTAGCCAGACCCTGTCTCAAAATTTTGAAAAGGGCTGGGGATGTAGCTCAGTGTGAAGGCCCTGGGTTCAACACCCAGTACCACAAAAAAAGAAAACGTTGGTGTGACATTTCACTTCACACTCAGGGTGAGAAAGAACAAAAAAAAAAAAAAAGGAAAAGAAAAAAGTAGGAAATATCAATTTAGGTGCTCAGTTATAATATTCCTAGACGATGCTAATAGAAATTTATTTAGCGATCAAACTCAATCTCAGAGCTTGGAAGGAATTTCATGTCCCTGTAGTGGAATGCCCTCACCTCAGGCTCAGTGAAAAATTAAGGGACAGACTTAGAGCCACAGAATTAAATATAGTGATCACATGGAACACAGGTCTACAAAGCACATGTCTGGAACTCTTTCTACTACAGAACATAGTAAGAAAATAGCATGCCATGTACATTTTACAGCTACACAACAACTCCTGAGACTCTTTTAAGATATTTTTCAAGAGAAAAAACAAAAGCCCTGCTGTTGATTTCTCCTGTGAAAGAAGTCTAACCAGATCAACCCCAGACATGTACACATCTCAGACTGCTCTCTCTCTGTCGGGGCCACGATCCACAATCTTACTTGTTTAAATCTCGAGGTTGGGTCTACACCTGTCTGCTTCATAGAGTCCATGACAGACTTCATTTCTACAGCCTCCTTAATAAGCTGGTGGTTTTCCATCTGCTTAGCTTTGAAGCTGTCGGCCTGAAGCTGCTGCTGGTGATTGGAGAGAAGCTGTGATTTACCTGTCTCCTCAGTTTTATTAGGCACTGACGGCCCTAGTTTAGAATGGTTTTTGTTAGGCTCCGGAGCAGAGGGAGCTTTTGAGACTGTGGCTGATGGCGCGCTTTTCTGCTTACTGTCCTCCTTGCCCAGCTCTTTCAGGGGAAGCTCAGTCTTCCTCTCACAGTCTCCTCTTCCAGCCTGGGCCATTTTCTGCTCTGCCAGCCTCTGGTCCTCATAGTACTTCTCATACTGCTGTCTGTAGGCAGGGCTGGTGGCCATCAGAGACTTCTGATCCATGTAGAGCCCGTAGGCGTACTGGCCGTAATAGAGTGACTGGGCCAGGGCAGGGTGCCTCTGTGTGATCACCGACTGGTGTTGTGGTTGCAGGGATGCAGAACTATGGTCCACTTTCTTAGACTCTAACTGCTCTGCCTTGTCTTTTTTCTCTGCATCTTCCTCAGACTCCTTCTTGATCTTCATGGCCTGTGAGCTCCCACAATTCCCAGCCACAGGGCCACCGACCTGGCCGGGGTGTATGTAACTTGGGGAATAATAAGGGTCATAGCTGTGGTAATAGGGGGAAGGGGACTCCTTCAGTTGAGACGATGGTGCCATAGTGGAGGAGTGCCCTTTCACAATACCATCCTTGCTAGAAATGATATCTGACGGGGAACTGGCCTTTGACCTCATACCCTCTGACCTGCTGTCAGATCCACCATCGTCAGCAGCATCGGAAATGTCTGAATAGGCTGGGCTGCTGGTCTTGGCTGCTGAGCTCTCGGCGCCATTCTGGGTCAGCACATGCAACGGGCCCATGGGTGCCTGCCCGTTCACCAGGGTGCTGCACTCCATCCTCGAGGCACTGCCTATGGACGGGCTGGGGGCGTTGTCTGTGAATGTGTAGACCTTGTCGGCCTCAGCTTTGATACTGGCCATGCGGCTCTCCTGAGACTCTGACAGTCCGTTAGCGAGTCCTTCATTCTTGCTGAGATGCTCCTTTAAAAAATGCCCAGATAAATCTTTGCCAGTCCCTTTGGCATCCTCCAGTTTCCCTAGCTTTGCATCCATTTTCGGGCTTCCCGTGTCTTTCCCTTCTTTGTCCTTTAGCTTGCGCTTTTCCTTTTTCTTCTTGTCTTTGAGTGACACCAGAGCTGGGTTCACGGTGATGGGCTCTCCCATGATTGTGGGCTTTGGTTGGATAGGCTTTAGCGGAGGGCTCTTTGGTGTGGCCTGGACAACAGTGGTCGTAAGGGAGGGCAGGCCAGGTATCGTCCCAGTGGTGGTGGTTGTGAAGGCAGCAGTAGGGATAGCAATGAGCTGCGGGGGCGTGGGCGCTGGGGCAGGGGCAATGGGGCGGGCACTTTTCAGTTTGGAAAGGTTTTTGTCCATTTTACAGTTGTTCGCTTTTCTGCCCTTTTCTTTGTCTCCAAGATTTTTCTTGTCAACCAGCCCTTCTGCTTCCAGTTTGGGCATTTCAGCAGTCAGAGTGCTGTCTGCTGCTGAGCAGCTGTCTGAGGTGGCCGTCATGTTGGAGATGACTGGAAGGTTGTTCAGTTCATTGTTAAGGCCCTTCTTTTTGCCAGAGTTCTTCCCAGCTTTGGAACCCATAAGAGACCCTGGGCCATTGCTCATCAGCTCTCTCTTTCCTTTGGGAGTCCCAGGGGGGTTCCCGGCACCAGGGGATGTGGGTGCCTTTGCCTGGTCATAAGCAGACACACTTGTGCTTGGCTCGCTGCTTTCAAGCGCCACATTACTCAAGGCTTCCTCACAGTCTGAGATCTTGTCTTCACTGTCAGGCTCGAACTCCAGCTTGTTTTCTGGATCCAAGTGTGCATGAGCCTGGTGGTACCTCAGGCCATTAATGTGCTTGTACTTTTTGTTGCAGTTTGGGTGGGGACAATCGATTAACACTGGAGAAGAGCAGCCTTGGTCCAAAAAAGGAGTCTCTGGTTTCCCCTGAGGGGTGGTGGGAGTGCTTCTAGAATTTGTGCGGACACGTTTCCCAGGCTTATTGTCCTCAGAGCTGGAGTTCAGGTCCAGTTCCATGGGAGGCTTGTTTTTCCTCTTATTGGTGGAGGAAGGACTGGCTTTGATGTCTTCCGCAGCACAATTCGGGGGTGTTCTTCGCCCGCTGGCGTTGAGGCTGCCCCGCCTCCCTTTTCCATTGGCCCCTCCTCTGTTCTTGCTCGGCAGCCCTCTGGACTCCGTGAAGGTTGCCTCGGAGCCAGGGGCTGTGGCAGCAGACCTTGCTCTCTTCCCTCTGCCCCGGCCACCTCTCATTTCCAGGTCACTTGTCGGTGACTCACAAAACCTAAGGAAGCAAGGAACAGATGTCAAAATGAGCATCTCCAAGAGTCAGATGGAATCACGAGGTGCATAACGCAGGGAAAAGGAGTCAATACTTTGGTAGCTTGAGGAAAAACATTTTATTTTTCCACTGACAAGTTCAACACCTGCAAAAGAACAGGCCACCAATGGCTTATATTCTGCCTCAGAAAATAAAAGAAAAACAGCTCAGATAGCTGGCTTCCAATTCAGTTCAAATTCCCATTTTGAGAAGAGAAGAAAACAAAGGAGAGAGAGAACGGATGGGGGGGGGGGAGCAGAGATCTCCTGACAGAAGAGAAAGCCGGCATTTGACTTTATCGTGTTCAATCCTGAATTGCTCATTTCTCTTTTGCCTGGTTTCAATTACAAGCAGACTTTTATGTATTATTAATCTGTTCTCTAGTTTCCTTGCAGAGGGAGCACAGGGGAGGAGGAGAAGGAGAGAAATGAAAGGCCTGGGCATACCTGGGAGGGGCCCAGTCATGCTTGGTGCAGTCCAGCAGTGTCCCTACGTAAGTCTTGTTCCTCCACGTGACATTGACAACCAGGACCCCTGCAGGGAGAAAAGGATGAAAGGGGACCACACTTAACACCGATTACTTTATTTCTGCTTCACTTATTTTATTACTTTTATCAGTAAAATTCTATTCTCATTTGCTTTCAAAAGCTGTGGTTTGCAGTCTTCCTCTTTCTGGTTTCAGTGACCTCAAGTTAAAACCCACAGGAAATGATGTGTGTGTGTGACTTGGTGCGCATACGCACGTGGTACAAAAGGGCAAGACTGTGTGTGAGAGTGTAATCACGATACTGCTGACAGAAGGAAATGGTTTTTGCCATGTCCTGCTGTAAAACGGCAACACTCACCTCTTAATTTTTCTATTATTACACATAATTGCTTTCGTTTGGCAAGCAGCCAACATAAACTCAGCGCCAGTTACCAGTGCTTAAACCAGAAGGTGACTGAAAAGAATTGGTTTTGTTTCCAATTCAACAATATAAAATAATGATGACTTTTATTAAGAAAAAAATTATGCGGGTGCATAAAAATAAGCACAGAGGAGAAAATGGAGACTAAGATTCCAGAGCTGACAATCAGCTATGCTTTCTCCTTCTTAATCCTCTCCTCCTTGACTCTGTGAGACAATAATCAGCCTGGGTTCGGTGTCTGTTTCACTGTTTGGTCTTGTTTCATGTTAAGGGCTCCTAAAATAGCCCTCTTAAGAAAATAAATGTGCACAATAGATTTGCTATTGGGGTTATCTTTAGAATCAACTTTGGTAAGCATTTGCCACAGAGGATTAGAAAAGAAATCTCAAAACCAACACACTTGTTTCCTGCAAGCTTTCTGCTTTCCCCCACTGCTTTGCAGACAGACAATTTAATTTAGCACTGCATCTGTGAATTACTAAACCTAAGTGCACTTAGTATACCAAATGGCACAGAGAAACAAAATATAACACCCTCTGTATTTCGCTGGAGGACAAGTGCCACTTTTTAAAAATCATTTCTTTAAAGCATGATTTTAAAAGACCTAGATTTTGAGACATATATAAAATATTAGGGCAAACAAATGAAATACTTATGTGAACCTTTGTTTCCTTTTCTGCAACTTCCCTCCCTTCTGTTCTTTCTTGGAAACACCAGATGATAGGGCTCAAAGTCTGTTTCTAGCTGGTTTGTTCACTTGTGCTACCACTGCCATTCTGAATTTTACAGAAAGCCTGGGGCTGAGCTCCTTTATGGTAAGGGAAACCTCACAAGGTAAGACTCATTTCCTTTAGAACCTTCAAACATCAGGTAAAATATTTCAATGGCTGGGACTTTAGTGAAGAAGGAAGATTTTCTTTCACGAGTCTCCAAAGGGGGTTTTAAAATAGTTTTCCATATGGTCTGTGTTGTTATTACTTACGTGACAGCTGAATTTACTCACTGTAAATTCAGCTTATTGTAGCAATAGTCTAGCAAGGGAAGAAAAGGCAGGATGAAGCAATGCAAGCGTTTCCTCACATCGTGGCTGAGTCCTTTGTAATTCCCTCAGGATTTTTTTTTGCCCCGAATAAGAAATTTATATTGCAACAAGAATCAGTGGTAATTAGGCATTTGGTCAAAATTTGCACAAGACAACAATTGGAGGAAAGGGGGGGAGGGGAAGACTGAGCTGGTTTTCTCATCATCTGCTCTCTGGGGCACTGTGTGTGGTGTCAAAGACCTTTGCAGCTGCTTAAAATTCTTTAGCATGTCAGCTATATTTGCAGTGCGGGAATATATCTGTATTGCCAGAAGGTTACTGCATTTTAGCTTTAGATGCAATGGGCTGAATCACTGCGTTCCAGAGTCCCTGATGTAGCACAAATGTATAATTAAAATTGCTTGAAAGGAAACATGAAAGAAACAACAAACCCTCCATTCTTGCAGTAATAAAATTAAAAACAGGAAAAGTCTGCACAGACACTTAACATTTGTCTGCAGTGAAAGGCTTTTGTTATTGCTTTTCCCCTAAGGGTTTCGTGTTTCCAGCAAAGGCTGGCCGCTGATTGGCCGGCGCCGGGTGCAAGGCCCGCGTCTGATTGGCAGGATAGAGGGAGGGGCGGGGCGAGCGGGTGGCGGGGCTGCTGCGCCCGGGCCTCGGTCCCGCGGCTCCGGCGCCAAGACAGCGCGGCCGGCTGCTAGCGCCGGGTCGGGAAGGCCTGGGATCCGGGCCCCGGGTGGGTCCTGAGGCCCGGGATCCGAGAGGCTCGGGCATGGCTGCACCGCAGGCGCCGCTCCCCCGAGGCTGCACAGGCCAACTGCTCGTCTAAGCACATGGGAAGTGGTTACTGTCGTGTGTACTCGCCTGGAGTAAGATTCCGGAAAGAAGAGCCCATTTCCAGCCTTAGAGGGCCTCAAAGTCACCCGTCTTTCTAGAAGCACTCGGTATTTAGCATGCTCCAGACAAACGCTCCTCTCGCAGGGAGATTTTGGAGTCTCCCCAAGGGTGTTGATGGGAGGCTTGGGCTTGTGTGTATCTTCCTTTCCGTGTGTAGGCGAGTCACAATGCCAAGGAGAATTTAGATCTGCCCAGAACCCGCGTGCCAGTGTGCACACCTGCGTGTCTACACCATCAAAGCCGCACTCCGGGTCGGAGTGAAAGCTTAAGGAATGTTCCTCGTGTAAACTGCAGGGCTGTTTCTCTGTCAGGTCTGTGTTTAGACAACATCCCATTATGAAGGGCCAACTATAAAGGTGGTGTTTTAGCTCTGAAACACGAAAATGGCTTATTTCGCAGAAACCTCAAATGGTGAACATTCTGTAACCCATGGCCGTGTAAAGCAAGCTATCCTGACTTAAAGGCATACATGCTCAAGATGAAAACCATTTCTCTCAAAGTACAAATCTGAATTGTATAGATTTGGTCAAAGAATTATATTTCTTAAAGAAATTAGAAATAAATGGGTATTTACTCCCAAAAGGTTTAATACAGTATTTTCTTTCAAGGCACATTCATTCTTCCAAACATCTAGCCTATGAGCTAGGTGCTGGGGAGGACTCTGTAGAAGTGCTTTTCATCTATATTTTCATATCATCTGAGTAAGGTGATTATCCTCCCTTTGCAGCATGGAATGGGCATGATCTTTCTCGAAGAGCTAATGGCTATCCTATAACATTTTATACTTGAAAAATACCTGAGCCTTATTACTGGTGAAGGAGGAGTACAGCAGAGACACAGGTGGAATAATATGAGTTTGCTCACTGCACATGGCTTTCTCCTTTGTACTGGTGACAGTTTGTCTCAGACACTGGTGCAGCATCTAAGCACTGCTCCCAAAGGCATAGTATCTACAGGACACTTACTAGGAATGCAGCATTTATTATATAATGTAAGCCACTCATCTCTACAGGCCCAAACCCTTAGACTTCGTAAGGATTCCAGTGCTCTATTTCCCAGGGCAACGGGCCCATCAAGCACTTACTGTGTCCTTGGAGTATTAGATAGCTATTTGGTGCTTCTGAACCATGCCCGTTTTGGCTAGAACTCTGACCAATCCCTGTATTTCAAGAGTGTAATCTTAGAACCAACACAGGCATACATGTCGTCCAAAAGTGGAAGTGTGGTTTTGCATATTGCCCACGTTAACAGAGCAGGCCCTTTATCCCATCACATTAAAAGAGACCCTGAGTACAATGATACTGGTGTTGGCCCTCAGGTCCTGCTCAGAGGGTAGCCTTAGAATGCAACCATCATGGGCACGTGAAAGCAGAGGCAACCAAATGGACTTATACTGGGTATCTGAATTAGCAATATGGAAGTTCCAGAAATTTGGTACCCAGAGAAGACTGAAGATCTTAAGGTAACAAAGAGGCAACGAGAACGGTGATGGGCCAAAGCCTCAAGGATTCAAGAGCTATGAGCTGAGGAAGCCAAATGCTGGTACAAAGCCCCCAACACTTTTATTTGTGTGGCCCCCTTTCTTCCTGGCCATTTTATTGATAAAGGATTTCAGCAGCATCCACCCAAGACTGCCTAGTTATTTCCCAGCCATTTTGTAAAGAGTTGTTCCTTGTGTTAAACTAAAATCTGTCTTTGAATATCCTGGTCCTGTTCTGGGGCTTCTGATATCCTGCAGAAGCAGTTCACCTATTCTCCACCCTTCAATCAAGCAAGAAAAAAGCCATGCTAGCATTCGCTTACTTCCAGGTCTTGCTCTCCTTTTGCCCTCCACCCTAGACGAGTATTTTCAGCTGTTCTTCGTGGTATGATTTTAACTTCCTTGCATGAAACCTTAAATAAGATTCCTTAGTCCAAATCCACATGGAAAGCTGAAGTTCATAATAAATTAGGACCAGAGACAAATTCCAATGTTTTCTTGTATGTGACTTCTCTCACTAGTCACACACATGTTGTGCACATCACCCCAAATGGCTGTTCTCTCCTGCATGCCCAGTTGGATTCCAAGCACAGTTCTCCCACCAAAGAATGCTCACAAGAACCCACACCTCCCTCTTATTTCTAAGTCTGAAGCTGGACTTTCTTAGCTTTCCTACTGGTGGCCTCTGAGTGAAGGCCTGTGGGCCTTGCCCATGAACTGCCCCTGTATGTTCTAGTATCTTTCCCTTTCTGGCTCACTTTGATGCAAATGACTACATCGGCCTTAAAGGCCATAAACTGAAAGTGGGAAGGTTCCTTTACCTGGGACTCTGAATAATGAGGAGATCTTCCCCTCACCAGGAATATCCAGCTCAATTTATTAGGTGAGCAACAAAATCTCTCATCATGTTTGAAGATGCTTAAGACTATTTCTCCTCCATTAATACCTGGTCCTTTACCATTTCACTCCATTCCTGTAAACAGTGAGCCTGTCTCCTCCAACTAGAGGACAATCTTTAAATATGGGCAGAGTGTGTACCCCACACCCATTAAGAGCGCAGTTCCTAGCTCACATGGAGAGTTCACTGAACACATAGGAAATAACCGGAATCTAGTCCGAATCCTCCTCAGTGGCTTCCACGCACTATTATCATATTTTTTCAATAAGTGTAATCTCTCACTAGCTTATAGGCGATTCATTTTCTGTGGGGAGATTTTACCTCAAAGATGTTATAAATGTGGCTTATGAATTATTATTTCTGGTATTTGTGAAGCTGTTTCCTCAAGAACTGGGCAAATGCCTGATTTCCCAGTGGATCACCATAACTCTGTTTATATTACACTTTAAAGACTGTCTTAGAGTCTTTAAAGTGCCCCATCCCTGGGACAGGACACAAGTCTGCCAAGCATTGCAAACGCTGAGTCTGGAATGTGACAGAAGTGTTTTTGAACTCTTACTCGGACTACCACATCTGGATGGACTTGACATGCACTCAGGCAGAAAACAGAAACCTCATTCTAATAACAGCAACTTGTAACCCATTTGTGCCATAATCCTTCTTTTCAAACTCTGCCCGTTTCTTTCCTTTCATACATTCTGTCTGCCGAAATGGAAGTGATAGTAAGAATGCCACAAAATGCTGTTTTCATGAGTATAGGATCAAGTTTATGTACTTCAGGTATCATATCACCTTATATTTTTATACAATGTGACTACTGCACAAGGTATGATTTGATTTATCAAGTCATTCCTTTGTTCAAAACTCCCTCTGCTAATTTTTTGTTGTTTTTGTTCTGTTGTATTCAATCCTCGAGCTTTTCTTGAAGCTGAATCTGACAGAGTACCTTTATTCACTGTTTTATAGCTTCAGCCTTCAAACAGATCCTTTTTCAAAGGACAAAGCTGAATTTGTAATTATCTGGTCAATTTTAAATGTACAACTAAGGTTGCCCATAAAATATCTGCCAGCCAAAAAGCAGAGGCACAGTCCTATCACCTAAACCAAGCACATATGGAGCACTAGATAGGAAAAGTGTGTGCTGTCACATGACTGTAAAGCTCAGTGTTTTTAGAGCTCTACTACTGGGCAGAACGTTTCAGGAGTCACTTTAACCACATCCTGTAATCACACCTTCTGGAACACAGTGCTGCGATTAGTCACCCTGAACATTGGGTTTTATCTGGACAAACTGTGTGGCGGTGGAGCTTGGGAGATAGGGCAGTACCAACAGAAGGAAATGTAATGAAACACTTCGTGCCCTACTGTGCCACCACCCCAGCCATAAACCACGGAGACACACTGCTCTGGTGTTAATATACTACTTTATGAAAGCACAGTGTGCCTAAAGATGAAAGGACCAGGGCTAAAAATTGTTGGTGTGGATAGAATGTCTCTGTTGGTGGCAGAAATCTATTAGCATCACTCCATCTGTGTTAATTAGAACCTCTCAGGCTGCAGTTCAGCATTCTCATTAGGGCTGGGTGTGGTTTTCCAGACACTGGGAACAGGGTTCATCTATGGAAGATGTGTAGTTGTGATTCTTTGCCAGAGGTTAATCTGAACACAGAGACATTCTTTTAGATTCATCCAAATACCATCCATAAATAACAAGGAAAAAAATGAAATATTAACCAATACCAAAAAACAATGGCAAAATGCTATTCTAATCTACATTTTTAAAGATACTATTTTCTTACTTGACTGAGCTTATCTCTTTCAGAAGTACACTTGAGGATCAATATAATCTATGGGGATCTTTTTTAAAAAAATCTACAAGAACCTTCCCCCCAAATACACTGAATAAGCTCCCCACCCCCCAAAACAGACACTGAAGAAACAAGCTAAAGACAAGCTAAAGAAACCTCGTTTCCCCATGGGGCCTATGGTTTAATACACAAAAGAACATAGAGTCACTTCCATCACTGTCACCTCACCCGCAGCCTTTGTTCTGAGGCCTGATGAGCTGTATTGATTTGGGAAAATCATTGAGCTTCTTGGAAAACTAGACTCTCACTTATTCACTGCCATCTATTTCTTTCCCATGAAGACAGGTGGTCAATATCCAGTTGACTGGTCAGCTAAAAGAAGCTCTTGCTGCTTTTCTTTTTCTTGCTTCCCTAGTAACGTTATCCTTTCCACTTCTAGAAAATACAATGAATGGCCTGTTAAGAAGTCTAGTGAGTAAGAAGAGAGACAGAAATAAGGCTTTTGTCAGGCACCACCAGGGACACTAAAATGTTGTCCCATATATTTGCATAGAAGCCTGTCCCATACATGAAGATGGCGAACAGGTTTTCAGAGACCAAGTATCACTCTTTTTTTTTTTTTTTCTCTTTTCTTTTTTGGTACCGGGAATCAAACCCAGGGCCTCACGCTTGTCGGGCAGGCGCTGCACCACTGAGCTAAATCCCCGGCCCTCAAGTATCACTCTTGTTCAAATATTAATGAAAACCCTGAAGCCAAGATATAGCTTCCAAAAATATAAGATCAAATCACTACAGAACAATTAATGTTTACTGAAGAAAGATTCTTCCAAATAATTGGATCCTGTGTTCTAGCAAACAAGTTTTCTAGTTACAAAATACAGGTGTCATTATAGACATTTTAGGTCACAATAAACATGAAAATAATCACACAGATATCTTTAGAAAGAAATTTAAACATGATCAGTTACGAAAGCATTTGAAATTAGGGAGACATACATATCTTGGAGTAACACTGCCATTGATTGTTGCGCAGATTAAGAAAATGTATACATACAGCATATTCACACCAGAGTAGTACTCCCGATTACTCGAGCAGTTCCTCTTAGCTTCTGCTAAGATGCTCAGAGTTACTCCTTGGGCACAGGCAGGAGAACGGGTCTGAGGTTAGTATTAGGAGGGAAGAAGAACATGACCCTGAGTTTAGGTCAACAGGGAAGCAAGCCAGAGACACTTAACTGGAAGCATCAGAAGCCACCTCCTGTACCCCTAAGGGGCTAGATTTTAGGCAGTGGTCCACCACACAGAGCAGGATGAAAAGGACAAAAAGGGTCAGGGCAGATGGCTGGGGACCCCACAGCCTTCTGAGACAGACATTTGGAGTAATTTAAATGTATAAACTGAGCACCCACAAGTAACGCATAGTGTGTCTGCAAGCATCTGCACAAAGAGGTTTCATTTTTTGCCTTTGGGTAAACTGTCGAGGAAGTAGCTGCCTCCTTCCAGGCCTAGTGGCATGGAGATAAGCCACAGCACCACTCTGATTTCTGATGCCAGGTTCAGAACTTGCATTCTCTAGGCACCCACTGATTTAGCTGACATCTGATGAGCTGAGGTGGTGATTTGTAACACAGGCGGTTTTCTCACACCCTTTCCTTTTCTGAAGCACAATTTCCTCATTAGAGGGGCAGATGATTTCTCATTTCCTTCCTCCTCCCATTCTATGGGTTCAAGGTCAAATGTTAAGGGAATTGACCCCCTCCTCCAATTCTGTCTCACAAGCTTTTATTATTAGCTCATTGGGAGATACTTTTATGTAAGTAAAAGCACTTAAAAGTTTGGGAAAGATATTTTATAAATATTTGTTAAAGTAGGCTTACTATGAGTCATAATAATAATTCAATTCTTATTGTATTTCCCCCAAGAGTCATTCCTTTCTTAAGAGTGTTATTTTAGGACACAGCTATGTGTAAGTGATGCGGAGCACACAGCACCTGGTCTACCCCAGCCAGAAGGAGACCCTCCACCCACTGGGAGACTCACAAGTCTCTAAGAAGCTACTGAGAGAATGCATGCACTTCCTAGCAATTCCAAGGTCTTTTCAGTTCCCAGCTCCTAAACCCAAGCTCTCTGTGATGCTGTGACTTCAGCTAGGAACATAGGAAAAGAGCACAGCAAAAATAAACATAAACTATCCTCAAGGCAAAAATCTCCCTCTCTGTGCCAATACCCCACAAAAAAGAGCCCTGCCGGGATAAATGGGGGAAAAGGTGCAAAATGGTGTGGAGGTGAAGTCATATAACAGATATCTGCCATTTTCCCACTTTAGGCACCAGGCAGTAGACTGCTCCGAGCTCCCATCCAGCAGCAGGGAGGGAGAAGCTGTTGGGGGAGGGGGGGCAGTAATTATCGAGATGAATGAAACTGAAAGATGCGAGGAAATAAAATGTAAGAATGAAAATCCTCATTACTTTGGGGGGAAGGGTAGGCAAGAAAAAGGGAAGGTGGAGATATTGGTCCTCCCAATTTCTAATCACCTTGTCTTTCTCAAACTCACCCTTCTCTCTCCTACATCTGTACCAGTCTAGGTCGTGGGTGATTAACAGAGTTTCAAGTTTCAGTGCTTTTGAATTGCTGTCAAAATGTGTGCAACACAACTATAAATTACAGGACTGTGTTTTACAGTAATTTTTTACCATCCTCAGTCCTTGAGCTATAAGGAGACAGTGGCAACCAACTGACAATTATGCTCCACATCAAAAAGCTGCTACTGATCCGTGCATCTCACTGGGATTGGAAAGCCAGCTTCCTATAAATTATGATGCTTTATTTAAAGTCAGAGCGCTTATTTGCTTTTGTGCCAGCTCTGGGCCCTTTTAATCTCTAGCTCACCGGGCCCAGGAGAGCACACATTCCTACAGCTCTGCTGGCCACCAGCTGTGTCCTCTGTAAATCATCAAAACTCTGAAGGAGCCACTCTTTGCAAAGGCCAGGGATGTTTACTGCAGATGATCACTCTGCTATTATTCCACTCGGTGAAATTTAAAATAGCAACTTAAAACAGCAGCTGAAATGGGACTGTTTCTCATAACTCAGTGTGTGTGTGTGCTGCTGTGTGTGCACATCCATGTGTGTGCATACAAAGAGGTACCTTTTGTGCACCACGACAAACCCACTATGCTGGCCCACATAGAAAGGGATGGCAGAGAAACTTTCCAACATAGGACAGCAAGGTGGATGAGGTCCCTGTTGGGGATCCCTCTCCTATTCTCACCTAGAGGGGCCTAGCCCTACAGGGAGCACAGGAAGTGGTGCAGATATGCCTTATTTCATAGCACAATGGGGACAGCTGAAAGGATTCACCCTACTCAAGTTCAGTCTGCAGTCAAATTTAAATTTAAAGACTAGCAAGGAAGAAAGAATAAGACTGTGAGCAAATGGAGCACCCTAAATTCCTGCAAACATGGCTCTGAAGAGGGACCCTCCTGGTTCACAGTCCCCTCTGCAGCTGCTTCATCTTGAGCTGACTAACCTCTCTGCGCCTCAGAACAGTAGGAGAGTCTTTGAAATATGATGCCATTTATGTAAGGCATTTAACATGGGAGTAAAGTAGTTGCTCAGCAAATGTACTTCTTTTTTCCTGTACTGGGAAATGAAGCTAGGGAGTGCTAGGTTACATTACCAAGTCTCTATTTTTATTTCAAGACAGGGTCTCTCCAATTTGGAACTCTACTGTCTCAGCCTCCTTAGTAGCTGGGATTCCAGGTGTGCACATACCCTGCAGCCTTCCTCATCTGTTAAACTCTCCTGTAACTCAGGCCACAAGCCAAGGAATGGAGGGAAATGCCAAAATACCAGGAATTGCACAGTGGAAAAACAGCCAACAGCAGTCTTCTGGGGCTCCTCAAGGTGAAACACCTTCCAATATCTGCACTGGTTAACCTATATTCCTGGTGACCAGGTTGCATATCTATCTTTCCAAAACTTAAGGGCTGCAAATTCCAATCTTAACAACCCTTTGTATCGCCTCTGTACCCACCACTAATTCCTAACAAACACACGCATTGTTTACAGCCAAGGTTTCTTCGAAGGTTTCTTCCTTTGACCACTCAGCACTGAAGCGAGCTCTCTGGGCTGTCTAAAGGCAAGGACACCTCACTTTCAGTTTTGGGGAACAGCTAACTAAATACCTGACCTGTGTCTAGACTATAAAAGGCAACACTGACCACAGAAGGGAGAAAGCACAGCACGGCTCCATGTGCACGCACTCACCTTTCCCATTCTCACATGCACTGACCATTTTCTGCAGGGTGGTCAGGGGCTGGTTCCCACCCTCCCCACTCCACATTCCAAAGTTCTTATCTTCAGGGAAGAAAAAAAGCCCCACGGAGTTACAAGTATTTCAGTAATGTGCTTAGGGACCAGCGCTTTTCTGTAAACAAGCCTAATGAAGTGTGACTAACAGTGCTCTCCTAGAGCAGAGGGAAGGGAAAGAGCCTTTGTTACCACTTACTGGAGCAAAGTCATTGTTTAGGTGGAGCAGAACAAAACTTCCACTGCTCACTCATTGACCGGGCCTGCTTGGTGTCACTGCTTTACTGTGTGTTTCTCAGTATTGTGCACATAAATACGCATGTTTATATAGACACAAACACAGGCACACAGCCATCTAAGCCAACTTTTGGTCCTGTTTCTCTGCAAACTGCATGAAGTATCCAAGGCATCTAGCTGAAATCTAATTCCTCTCTGACATCTGTGTCTCGTCCAGTCTTGAATATTACCTATCATTTCTCTCCATGTTGTCAGTACCATGAACCACAATTTCAGAGCCCAAAAGCCAAAGCTCCCCACGGACACTTGGTAATTGTTTCCGAAGTCACTTAGATTTCACCTGAACTGCTGCTGATTACAATCTAGAGGCAGTTTTGTTTTCTTAATAAGTTCAAAATTTCGGATGTTTCCTTTAGTCATTTTACCTAAAATATGGCTCCAAATGTTAACTGCTAAATAAACATTCCATAATGACTTCAGTTCTTATTAGTGCACACAGCAGTGATGTTAGCAGTTAAGATCTGAGGTTGGCCCCAACTTCTTTCTTGGACAGAGGAACTCAAGTCAGAACCAGCTTTCCTTGCAAATCTAAGCACAAATTTCTGTATAAATTATGGACTGCACTTTGGCCTCGTCTGACTGAAGCATCAGCCCCACAGGCTGATAAATTCTGACCCCAGGTAGCACGCCAGCCCCTCAGAAGAGGCAGAGACATTAGTGCTCCGCACAGGGGACTGCAACCACGCAGCCGATCAATCAAGCCTCTGACAGCTTTTATGGCCTCCAAGACTCCCTATTGTTCGAAGTATTCTCTTCTGCTCTGGTCTGATGAAGTTAGGGTTAAGTCCAAGCCTCCAGTGCCAGAGAAAGGCTATTGTTAGTAACTCAGTCTTTATTGACTCTGACCTGCAGGGCAGCTGGCTTCAAGTCTTTTCCAGAAAGTAATGCACTGTTAATTGCTGCTCATCATCAGGGTGTGTTTTATACACCTCTTTTCACTAAAAGAAGCCCTGACTAAACATCTCAATATCTTTCCACATTCGACATCTTTCCTGTACTTCTCTCCAGACTTTGAACACGCACACATACACACACACACACGCGCACACACACACACACAGGACAAAAATCTGTGAACACACACACACACACTGGACAAAATCTGATTTATATCTACCACAGTCCCTGAATCTCTAAATCTGATATGAACACCAACACAGAGCATTTGGTTGGACAGTGTTAACATGGGATTTTGCACATGGAGCAATAAATAGTTTTTTTCATGGCAAATAGCTGTTGGGGATTCATCCATGGGGAAGGAAAATGCCTAAAAGAGGAATGAGGTGCAACCCTATTAGTTCCTTCAGAGGTCCTCTGCTTAAAATAACTAAAGCTCTTTTTCAGTTGAAAATGGTTAGCTGCGTTTATGAGCAGTCAGCCTCAGGGTGAAGAGTACAAGGCTCTACTCAAGCTTCCTTTGAAGAATTCAACACTCCATGGAGACTGCAGAACTACTGGTCCAAAGGCTCACTGGCTTTCTTCGAAAGAAAAAACTGGCAAACCATTACATTTTCATACCCAAGCAGGCCTGTCAGAGCAGAGAGCAGAAAACACGAGTGGCTTAGTCCAGGTCCACTTCACACCACACCACCTCCTCACTAGGCCTGCTACACAGCAGCTCCGAAACACTCCTTTTGTTGAAAGGTAGCATTTGAGAGAAAAATCACATGTTGCCATTTTGGAAGTCAAATTTCTTGAGTATAGAAAAAAATACAAAAACTAAATGGCTTGGTTTGTTTTATTAACTTAGTCTTTTTAATGTTACGTATGTATGTACATATTCATGGTACTGGGATGAAACCCAGACCCTTGCATGTGCTAGGAAAGTGCTCTGCCAGGAGCAACACTCTTAATTGCCCCTCCCGCTTTGTTTTTGTGGTATCGGGATTGAACCCAGGGTCTTCATGTGGAGGTAAATCCACAGCCCTTTTTTATTGTATTTTTTAATCTTAAAACAGAGCCTCACTAAGTTGTTAAACTGCTCGAGCTGGGCTTGAACTTTTGATCCACCTGCCTCAGACTCCAGAGTGCTGAGATTACAGGCATGTGCTACCATGCCTGGCTTTTACTTTGGCTTTTGAGAAATTTTCAGCCTCTGACATTTAGCCCAGGATTATGAGTCTTCGTGTAGTACATCCCAGTGTACGAATTAGTATATATGCATGCATCTTTCCAAACAAGTGAGTAGAAAGTCATTTTACATTCTGTGCCATTTCTGTGCTTGCTAATGTATTGACTTCAAGATATGTGACAGTAATACTAAATTTGCTAAGCTTTTTTTTTTTTTTTGAAAAGGTGGTGGTTAAAAGAACAGAGCTTTCCACCCCAATAAAGTCACTTGGGGTTACACATTACATTCTCCAGTGCCATGCCACTCAGTCCAACTCTACTTTATAGCTGAGAGAATGAGATCAAGAAGAACTAAATTAGGGCCGGGGATTTAGCTCAGTGTTTCTGCTGCCTCCCTCAGAAGCGCAAGGATCCGAGTTCGATCCCCAGTACCAGAAGAAAAAGAAAAACTAAACTATGCAATTAACGTCCCTTTAAATCACAGTCTTGTACTTGTAGCTTAAATTTACTTTAAAATTTCTCAGTTTTTAAACTACCAAGAATAATAGTTATAGCAGATTTAAACTCACAAATACAATGGGATACCAAGACCAAAAAATATTTCAGGAAGTTTTCAAAAGGAAACTTAGTGTGCAGTCTGTTTTTATACAAAGGCTTCCTTGAAAAGTCTTTATTTTTTGAAGCCCAGAAATAAGTTAGGAAACAATTTAGAGGAACTCCATAAAAATATTTAAGTAGATGCTGTTTCAGAATCACCCCAATAACCAAAATCTGTGGGTGCTTGAGTACCTTGCATAAAGGAGTGCAGCATTTGCATGAAGCTATACACATTCTCTTGTGTTTCTTTATAATACCTGATCCAACATAAATGCTATAAATAGCTGTATTGTTTAGGGATTAATAACAAGGACAACAACTGGTACATGTTCAGATCGACTTTCTTTTCAAATACTTTTGACCCACCACTGGTTGAATCCAAGGATCCAGGACCTGGAATCTGCAATACAGAAGGCTGACTATAAATTATGGTCTTGAGTTAATAAAGATGGAAGCTGCTACAGTGTGAATGGATCCCCTCCACAACTCTAGCATGTGCTGATGTGATAATATTAAGAGATGGGGACATTAAGAGCTGCTTAGGCCATGAGGGGAACTCCTTTATGAGTGACACTAGTGGGATTATAAAAGGCCTTGGCAGAAGTTAATTCCCTTTTTACCCTTCTGCTTTCCACCTGTGAAGACACAGCAAGAAGGCCCTAACTAGATGCCAGAGTCTTGACCTTAAGACTTCCCAGCATCTGGAATTTTAAGAAAGTAAACCTGTTTATTATAAATTACCCAATCTCAAGTATTCTGTTGTAGTGGCACAAAACAGCTTAAGATCAGGGCAGAATATATACCAATAAAATTGTGAAGCATAAGAACAGACTGAACTCAAGATTCGCTTGCTGAATCTTGATAGAGCTGAATTTGGGGCCTTTCTGAAGCTTCAGGAAGGCAAATTAAAAACTCATAAAATACTATCATTTTACACATCAAGTAGTTGTTCCTGTCTCCGGGTGGCAAACATGGAAAAGAAATATAAGGAATGCTGATAAAGAGTTTTACTCTGTGTAGGTCACAAGAATTAGTGTTTTTTACACACATGATCTCATTTATTCCTCAGAGCCTATGTGTCAGCTTCTTTAATTAACACTATTTTACTGAGGAGGATGTTACTCTTAGAATGCTTAACTGACTTGTCCCAGGTTCGAAAGTCAGAAATTTGTTATCCTGCTCCTATATGCACCTTGAAAGTTTACATAAACCTAAATTTATAAACAACACAATTTTATAAAGGAACCACACTTGCACAGGATCTCTGTGGTGACCAGGGGCATGCCAAAGAGAGGTTTTCTGGATATGCGATCTCTTCCTGACTCCAGCCTCAGTGGGATTTTGCTTGGAGTTGACCATGGTGTTGATACACACATCACAGAAACAGCAGGCTCTGCAGGTCAGCCTTCTCTCCGAACTTCCATCCCGGGGCCAAGCGCTAAACACTTCCTGGTATGCCAGTGGTTCTCTAAGATTAATTTGTTGAACTGTCACACTCTCCTCTCACATGCTATACCTTATCATGGATAATCACAGTCTGGGAAAAGCATGGAACTTCAAAATCTTTCTGTATTTAACTGGTTAGAAGCCATCTACAACAGAATACTGAGGAATAATCCTAGAACTTACTATGGAATCGAGTTCTAACTTATTATGACTTTAGCTACAGGTCAAAGGAATCACAAGTTTCAATCCAAGGCTTCCCCTTCTGCTTACCCATTCACACTCCATTGGTATCAAGTCTTGTCTATTTGATTTCCTCTAAGTTCCGACTCCATCCGCTCCTCTTTACCCACACCACTGCTCTAAACCAGGTCTTAGTTAAGTCTCTATGGTCCCACACTCAACTTTCTGCCACCTCACACTTGAAGATGCCTTTAAATAAATGCCCCTAGGACACAGTAAACGATTTCATACGTCCCTGCTGTTTCTCTTTTGCTTGGAGAATGATGGCCTGCCTTGCCTGGCTTGATCTTTTGGTTCCCTGAACTCCAGGAAGCCCTTCCCAAAAGCATTGAGACTGTGGAGCTGCCCCTGTGGACATTTCTACTAAGCAGTCACCATGAGATTCAGGACATCTGACTTTTACTACCAACTCTCCTGGATGACTAAGCATGTGTCTTTTTAAATGCCTGGCAAAGAGTAGGCACTCAACAATTTGTTTTAAGGAAAAAGATATATAAAAATGAATGAAAGTATAAAAGAGCTCCTGTACTATAATTAGGCACATAAATACAAATACAAAAGTGAAAACTGCAAAACTGAGAGCTAGCTATCCGTCAGCTGACTGTGCCATCTCCTAAGTGAAGGGGCCCAACTCAGCTGTGTCCACTTTTTAAATAATTTGATAACATCCAGACATAGACAATTTGCTTTATGGGTCTTTTTTTGAAATAGAAATTGTGGTGGAATAAGTAATCTTACAAGTTAAAAAATCTAGGAACCTTCCTCTGGGATTTGAAAAGCCATCCACTTTTACTGAGCTACTGCAAAAGTAATTGATGAGGTACATTTGTTGCACACCTGATGTAGAAGCTCTGAGCACAGACCATAACCCACCCAGCCACAGCAGATCCAGACTGCTGGCCTCCCCTACTACTCCTTGCAATTTAATGAAGTCATATCCACAACCAATCTCCTCCCAATAGCCTGCCAGTAGTTATTCTCCCAGACTCTGGGCCCCAAAGAGAGATTCATCCTTGCTTAAATAAATTCCATAGATGTAATAGATAAAGGCAATAAAGAAAACACAGCTTTTATAAAACAAGGTTGACAGAGCAGAAAGCTATCTCTCTGTAATGGGCACATACGTTTGTGTGTACTAGGCTGCTTGTGTGTACCAGAGGGAAATAGACAATGAAGGTTAGGGAGCATGAAATGACAGCCTTTTTTTGCCTTTCAGGGTACGTAAATTTTATTTGCTGAATATAAAACGTTAGGCCATGGTTTTTAATCTGCATATGTGATCACAAGAAATTGATTTCCAGGAAATACAAAGTTATCAAACTCATTGCTGGTCAGCATAAACTACAGGTTACACATTCACAATTTTCCACAGTGGAAAACTCAGGTGGTGCTTTCCTGCTGTGACCTTTGCTGGAAAAGGTGGAAACACCTGCCTTCTGATTACTGTGTTCCTACTAGAAGTGGACACATGGATTACTTGTCCTCAGTAAGTGGTCTACAATCTCTAATAGGCACTGTTGTGGCACCAACTAAAATGCAGAATGGAAATTTTCTTTCCCAGTATACTTCTAGGTATCTCAGCGTCTCCAAATAATACAAATAAAGTAGTTTCTTTTGGGGCCAAAGATTTAGCTCAGTGGCGCCATGCCTGCCTCCCAAGTGCAAGGTCACAAGTTCGATCCCTGATACCAAAAAACAAAACAAAACAAAAAGAAATAAAGTAGTTCCTTTTTAAATGTCAGGTTATTAAGCTATTAGTAATCACATACCTGGCTCCTAATAAAAGAGAAGGATATCAAAAGGGAATAACATTAACATTCCTGCCCTCATAATTTTTATAGTAAAGGCATGCCCCAGAAGATTGGTAACTTATTTTGACTAGTTTCTTCACAACCCAAATGATTGAAATACAAATTAAGTTTGTTTTGTGTATGTTTCCTTAAATGTATATTTAATGTATTTTAACAAACTGTAGCCTTTATTACTTAATCCAATTTAATTAAATTAGTCTAATTTTATGTTGAAACATATTCTTAGAAAGAAACTTCGTAAGTATGTAGTAATCCCAGTATGCAGACATGTAGTCTACAAAATAAAATACTAAAAAAAATTTAATGAAGATTGCCATGCTTAAAAAAACATTGCCCTACTAACATCAACAGTGTAATGCAGATTGGATGCAGAGGGAATCTTTTGGAGCAGGAGATGACAGAGATGTAAGTTCTCATTTATTTAATATAAATTAACAATTCAATGCAAAGTAAAAATGAACTGCCTGACCTCTAAGTGCATGAGGTATTCAGGATCAATCCCTCAAGACTCTGTCTATTTAGGCTGTATTCACAACCCCAGCCATTACATAAAAGAAATAAAAGAGAGAAATTTATTGGTATGGGTTTGGCAGTTGAGGACACAGGAGGGATGGGAAGAACAATAAATTGTTTTTACAAAGCAATTACACATACAGCACTGTTCCCAACTCCATGTGTTTCTGTAGTTTACACTCCATCTGACCCCAGAGGAAAGCCGCATCTGACAATCAGTACAACTGGCCTCCCGGGAACAGGGCACAGTCCCTGCAGGTCTGGCGTGGCCTTCATCCTTGACACAGCTTTCGTCTCCCCTAGTGGCCATCTTTGTTGGAAGAACATATATGGCTTCATTAATGCCATGGTTAATCACTGTAATAAGACCTACAAGTATGAGGGTCTTCTGGTTGAAATCCCAAATTATAGAGAACATGCTGGCAGGCTAATGAAAAGCACACTCGGCTCTGGCTAGAAAAAATATTATAACCTGGGAAATGTATTTGCATTTGTTTAATTTAACAAAGGCATATAGTGCTGACTGGATGTCAGGCACTATTTGAAGTGTCTTACAAATGCTAACTCGCTTAATTCTCCTAACCACCCAATGAGGTGGTTATCTCCATTTCATAACTCATCTACAAAGAAAGCAGAAAGTTAATTGTCTCAGATCACTCAATCACCTGTGGAACTGGGAAATGGAACCCAGGATGTCTGGTTCCAGTGTGTGACAAGTATTCCCACACAGAAGACACTAGTGCAAAGAGAGTGAACAGAACATTCCTGGCCCTCATCAAGGGGCTGGCCCCTTGCTCTAGTTTGCCAAGGTGCTACCTATATACAACAGGGTAAATGACATACAATAAGCTTCATCAGATCATGTCTAGAATTCTCACAAAATAAACAAACAAACAAATCATAATGTTCAAGCACAAAAGAATCTTGAAGAACATTTATATCCCAAACTTGCTCTCTGTATCAAGCAGAAAACTTGATAAAAACCCCATAGAGATTAAATGGTTGGTTGGTTCTAGGTCCCAGAACTGAGAACAGAGCCAAAATCAAGACCAAAACCACAACTGGGTCTCCAACTTCTTCTCTTCCAGTGCTTTATTTTTTTAGTACCAGGGATTGAACTCGGGTCCTTGCGCTTGCGCAGCAGGCAAGGAAAGCACTGAGCTAAATCCCGGGTCCTCCAGTGCTCTTTTGCCCCATAACAGCATGGGGTGGGAGGCAGGGTAGATCGGAACACTAGTCAAGGGCTCTCAGTGCATCTCCACCATGCATGAGGAAAGGCCATCGAATATCTGGAAAGCCTGAGCCACAGCCAGCACCCATTTGAGAATTTTGCCCTAATGAGACAAATACCCAGCCAAGTGATGAGAAACTGCTTTGGAGAACAGGAGGTCATGAAAAGGCTTCCCTGAAGTACACTGGACAATAATCAAGGTCCTGTGGTAGGGGACATGGGAAACAAAGTCCGCTCTTTTAATTATATGCAAACTCCGTGATCTGATTAGTAGGGAAGCTAAACAGGAAAGTCTCAAATTTATAGCGTAATGACTGAAAAGAATGAACCCCAGAAGGCTACTTGTTGCAAAATACATACTACTAAACACACAGTCAGCCACATTTAGTGCAGAGAAACAAGCTGACAAAATCATATAAAGCAGTACTGAGAGAGAGGACTGCCCTCAGTGCCCATGACCACAGACCTACTGGGACAGGACAGTAATAAAACAAGAGGGGCAAATGACAGACAAGAACAAGCTCATTGACATATCACTTCGCCACTCAGAAATCCCACTATAAAATAAAGTTTATCTAAACTTGCATAGCAAGTCTGCTTACATGGTTTAACAGAAGGCTCAGACAGCAGCCACTGTAGACTGACAGGTAGGTCTGCATCCTTAGGCTTTCACTGTGTGCTCTTTCCAAAATGAGAGTAGGGGTGTTCCCAGGATGGCCATCAACAAGCATACAGCCTTCTCCCTTTCTCCTGGCAGGGGCAGGTGGGAAGCACACAATGCACAAGGCAGACAGTGTCACTGCAAGTGAACAGTATAGGCTATGAGGCTCTAATGGTTTCTACATGTTAAGACTGGAGATGGAGCGGTTGAAGGGAGGGCAGGGGAAGGGGGAAAAGATAAGAACCAAGAGAGATTATGTAAAGGTGCAAATTTCCAATGATGAATGTCATTATACTGTATACCTAAAATGTACCAGTAAAATTAATTTTTAAAAGGACTGAGGTTCCAGTGGGGCGTGGTGGCACATGCCTATAAATCCCAGCGCTCAAGAGGCTGAGGCAGCAGGATTGCAGTGATTTCGAGGCCAGCCTGGGCTACACAGTGAGTTCAAGGCCAGCCTGAATCACACAGCAAGACACTGCCTCAAAAAGACAAAACAAAAAAAATCAGGGTTCCATATTTTTAAAAAGTATATAGTAGGTTTCCAAGCCTGGGTTTCTGGATAGACTTCAGGAGATGTGAATCCTTTCATAGAAAAACACACACATGCACACACACTAGGGGATGGGGTGGGGATTTTGCGGGGGGGGGGTTGTTTGTTTGTTTGTTTGTTTCAAACCCAAGCATGATTCTAATGTGCTTCCAAATTCACTAAATAATAAAAATACCTGAGTGTTTATTAAAAATACTAATTCTTAGCTCTACCCCAAGGAGCTCGGTGATTTTTATCAGAGTCACTAGGCTAATAGGCTTCTAAAGGATGTACATCATACAAAATAAGATATACATAAACTGTGTTGAGTTTTCCAGGAAAGAAACGGGGACTTGTGATTTTGATAAAATACTTTCTGGCACTCTTGGGGACAGGGCTGCAGGTGGGGGAGGATGCATTTTGCTGCTCCTTTGAAAAAAGTCATAAGGAGCCTGGAACAAGGGTGAGAACTTTTTATCTGCCTGAGCCCTGTGACAGGAGTATTAATACAACAGCTGTACTTGGTTTAAAGAAAGAATTATTTCACCATCCACACTAATCTCTTCTGGCAAGAGGCAGAATTCAACTGTGGCTATTCACAGAAAATGATGGAGCCCAGCAATCCTTTCTTCATGGAGGGGAAACTGGGACTTTTCAAAATATTAATATAATCTCACTTATTAAGATAAAATGATGTGCTAAAGCACTGGAAATTCTCATACTACAGCACTATCTTTCCTTATTTTTTAATGGAAAGGATCTATAACCTGTTTTGCAGCCTAAAATATTAAATCTTTTCCTTTTCAATGAAAAGAATCTGTAGAGTATTTCACATCAGAACCTAAAATATTAACATCTTGATATACTATGTAATTGTGTTCTCTTTTACCATAAATCAAATATATGGACAGATCAGAGTGTAAGATAAAATAAACTGTCACCCAGAGATAAAGCTAACAAAGAGCCTGGCTTCTACCCTGTCTAGGCCTGGCTCCTCCAGCGACGCCTGTGCAGGAAGGTGAGGGTGTCAGGCAGCCACTCTGACTTCACCTCCTCACATCCCTGGAAAATGGTTAGCCAGGACCCTTTTCATTAAGTTTACCAAAGGCTTTTCTTTTCTTTTAAAAGGACAGAAGAGAAAGAGAAAAAGGGTGAGAGAGAGAAAGAGAAGCCAACAAGCCTGCCTTTTCTTACCCTGTTCCACCACAAAAACCTCTTGTGAGGTCTTCAGAAGTAACAATTCAGCAAAAAGCGACAGCAGAGCCACCACGGAGTCAGCCCTTATAAGTGCTTTTCAAAAAGCTGCTTTCAGTGAATCAATTTTCAATGTTGTTTCATTTATTCTTAGATAGAAAACTTTCTACCCCTCCCCTTCTCCTTTGGAAATTTGGTAACCATAGTTTCTGTATCCTGCTGAGACTTGATATGTAGAGCTGTATTCTACCTGCTATTAAGCTGCTGATAGCAGTGTTTCTGTTGCAATTTATGAGCAATGTCAGTTGAAGGCAGAGAGTATTGTACACACTATATTTTCCCAGCTGGAGATCTCCGTGAATGGAAAGCAAAAACATGAATACACATGCACTGTGGGCTTGAGGGAATAAAAAGCCAGAAAAAAAGTCAGCAGGCAAAATCAGGTGGGTGGTCTTGATTATAAACCACATAGATAATAAAATATTCAAAGGAAGCTCTAACTAAATGGCCAGGAAACAGATACACAACATAAGGAAAAGCCCAGAAAGGTCTTTTTCTGTTTGTATGTTTCGAGCCTAATTCAGTAATGTGCCAAGACTCACCTTGCCACCTGGGGTTTTAAATAACTTGCCATATTCCAGAGGTCATTTGAAACTGCAAAAGCAAATCCCATTCCACATTAAGTTTCTAGTAACTACTACAGCACACGGTGGGCAAGAGAGTCCATGCCCAACCTTCTCTTCAAAGGCCTCCACCCACACCCTGCCTCCAACATGAAATTTTACCCTAATCAAAAATACTTTATAGAAAAATTCAGTTTATTTTTGTGGTTAAAACCAGACATATCATACTGTCCTTGCACCTTTTAATTTATTTATGAAGTACACAGAAAAGCATATTTTAGGCCGGGGATTTAGCTCAGTGGTGCCTCCGCCTGCCTAACAAGCCCAAGGTCCTGAGTTTGATCCCTGGTACCAAAAAAAAAAAAAAAAAAAAAAGGAAAGCATAGTCTACACAGCAGTTCTACAGAGAAAGGATCAAATAATGAATCAATAAATTAACTAGCAAAATCATTAAAAAACCAAAAGTCTCATTCTTTCCATAAAACTCTACTGAGAAATATAACATAAAATATTTATAAGCACCTAGCTAAGTAAACTTGATTTAACTTTTCTGGCCAAATAAATGTACAATCTGTCTATGAAAGTGCTGTCATTCCCGATCCTGCTATATATTTTATTTGGGAGGGAAAAAAATTTAAGTAACTATGACATGGCCTCATCCCAAAATATAGTGATTCAGTCGATCTGATTTCAAAGCCACATTTTCAAAATGTGATTCAAATGTGTAGCCAGAATTAAAAACTACTGGCTTAAATTCTTCCTCCTGGAAATTTTAAACAGTTAAAGAACTAACTAATCCAACTAGACCCTCAATTATATCAGTAGGCTCTGCTGACTGGAGAAACCATCTCCAGGGACTAAAGGAAAAATGCATGTAAAATGAATCACTACATACAGCAAAAGGATCATTCATTTCTTTTCTGGAACATGGTTTAAAATGTTTCTCAAATAACACTGGAACATATCTGCAATCTAGGTGTTCAATTGTTTTCCTAACCTGAATTTAGATGTTTTTGATTCTGACACTCATCTCATAGTACCAACAATATAAAATAAAAATACTGAGCTTATTAAATTTACCAAGCCCAGAGCTAAACTAGAAGGAAAGTAATTACCATTTAAATAGCAACATGAAGTTCTTTGAAGGAACAGCCTTTTGATGTTAGGTCTCCAGTGCTAAAAGTCAAAAATCTCAGATCTTAACATTGTTCAGAGAAGCCTAGAGAAAACAAATATGTCTCCTAAAACTTCTTTCATCAGAAAGAAGTATGAACCCAAGTCATTTATCATAGACTTGCAATCAGTATGTGGTAATGACAGGAAGGTCCTACTAAATTAAGGTGACTCTAAGAAAAAAATAGGAAGAAAGTCTAAGTGCAATGGACTCACTACTCTCAAACTACAGAAAACAAGAGATCCTATATGAGATTAATAGATCTCATATTTATTAATATGAGCCCCCATATCCAATGGAAGGGTCATGACTATAGCACATGAAAGCTCCAACACACCCCCAACTCCCACCACTGATATGAGCACAGCTTGTGAGTCCTTTCAAATAGCTTGGGCACAGAGCTGGAAATGTTTATCATTATTACACACAGTCTCTTAACTCACACCAAAGGAACTTTTCTCTATAAACGATTGGAAATCCTTTACAAATGACTAGAAACAGTAGACAGCACAATATCTATCTACAGAGATACAGATATATCCCCATTCTCAATTAATGCAATTAATTTACCAGTTGATGGATTATACAGGTTGTTCATTACTGAGACTATAAAATATTTATATTCATCCTTCAATCACCATAAATCATTCTATATTTTTAATCTTTCCTAGTAGCTCACACAATGCTAGGCACATAACAGAATTCAATAAATTCTGTTGGATGCTCTTGACTTTTTATCTTTGCTTTTTTTTTTGCTATTTCTCTTTTCTCTTTTAATATAATGCTACATTTGAGTATTTCCGCAAGACAAACATCATGAAAATGAAGTAAGAGTGAAACACAGCCCAGACACTAGCTCCAAATTCAAAACAGACTCAACAGAGAGAGGGATAGAGAAGAGGGAGAACCCTCCAATACAATGAATCTTTTCATCTATTTTGGCTTTTAATTTCCGGTGATATTCCTATTCTTTATAACATAGTTAAGAGATTGTCATATTCCTATGATCAAATGCATAACTGTAAATGCGCTGTTTATTTCAAGAATTTACACAGCAGGTAGTTTATGATTATTTAACTACAGGAAGAAAGCAATTATAATTGTTCCCTGAAATGGCATAATTGACACCTTTTGCTGCTTTTATACATTTTCTCTAAATATGAAAGTCTTTCATTCTAATTATTTGAAAGATAGTGTGTGTCTACAAAGCAGGTGTCAAAGGCAAACCAGGTAAAGTATGAGAAAATTTGCTCATAACCATAATATAGTAAGAAGCAGAATATTTATTGGATCATGCTTCTAAAACTTGGAGCATTACCAAAAATAAACCTCTGTGGAAACTTGGGAGTCTGGCAGCTTTCTCCTGTGGATGCTGGAACAGGGGTCCAGGAATCTGCATTTTTGTAGGCATTACAAGTAAACCGTATCTGCAGGCCAACTTGGGGGAGAGGTAATCTATCTGGCTGGTACTGGGGTCAAGGAACCCACTGCTGGTAAACACCACCACACGAGGCCGTCTTTTAAATACCCCAATGCCTATCTCAACCGAAATCAGAACCTAAGGTATTAAGACTCAAGCGATGGCACATTTACCTTCTCCGGTGATTCCAGTGGACAGTCACAGTTACAAATTAGTGTTCCACTCTAGCTTAGTGGTTCTCAGCTCTGACTGCTCATCAAAATGAGCTGTAGGAGTTACAGACTAATTTTTTTAAATGCCTAGACTATCTTAAGTCATCTGAATATTTTACTCTAAAATCTGAATCATGGCATTTTTTTCTGTTTCTAAAATGATTTTAATGTTCAGTCTGGATTGAGAAGAATTGAGTGTAGCAGACTCTATGGTTAATAAAAAGTACAACTTAGTAAGCTTTTATCCAAACATCCTTCTATGAAAAGCACATGACTGTGTCAGCCAAATAGAGTAACAAATTATACAACAAAACAGGCTCTCCTTTGAAGGAGACTGTGACACATCTGGTCAAATTAATAACACACTGAGATGAAAGACCAAGAGAATATTACAAACTACGGTACCAACTACGGTAATACTTACAAAACTCTGAACACCGTAAGTGTTGAGAAGAAAACTGAGAGTCTTAAGGTTCCAGGTTACGTCAACTACATGTTCAAATCATCTAAATTTGCAGAGTCTCAATGAAAATTACAGCTGATTCGGGACTTGAGGGTTTGCGAGAAATAAAGTCTGCTGAGGCTAGAGGATCGCTGCAAGTTCCAGGCCACCTTGGGCTACATAGTGAGTTCTAGGGCTGCCTGAATTTCAGAGCAAGGCTGTGTCTCAAAACAAAACAAAATGTCCTGGAGCCTTCCAACTTGACCACTGCTTTTATCACACCTTCAAGCCAAGTTGCTTTCAGGGCTAGGATTGCCCCTGGCAATTTACCTAATACATAATAATAACATCTTTTCCATTTTAAAGCCATTTTTGTCTACTAATGTTTTATTCTTGCCACTTCTTAAACTCAAGGAAAATGACCTAGTTGCTTGTTACTTGCTTAGAAGTCTACTGTCCCTACAACATTCATTCCATGACACTACAGGCAGGCATGGTTTATTTAGAAGATCCTTAATGTGTAAGTTATTTAAGGAAAATTAATTTCCTAAACCCATTTTTGTGCACTGCTCCCCTGAGGAGGTAGGCAGTAAAGTAGTGAACAACAGACTCCATGTCCTTAAGGGACAACACAGACAATAACCAAGGCAACAGGTGCAAGTCTCGGGCTAGGTCCTTGATGAAAACAAAGCACTCCAAGAGAGTGAAGAGACGCTAATTGGGGGTGAGAGCCAAGGAATGCTTTTCTGGAGGGACTGTATGTGAGCCCAGAGCTGAAGGACTTGAGACAGAGAGCTGTGCAATGGCCAGCTGGGAGCAAGGAGGGGAGCTGCAGGCTCAGAGGGGCCACATTCTGCTCACTCAACACAGCTTGAGGCAGAAGAGAGACTTGAAGAGTGGCACATATTTACTGAGAACCCAGTGTGTTTTCAACTTTACACAAAGTCAAAGAGATGTCATCATAGGCCTTTGGTGAATGCCGCTGGAGAGGAATAACCAGAAGCCCAGAGATGTTTGAGAGGCCCGTGCAAACAGTGAAGCACTCCAGGAGCTCAAGGAGAGGACACCACAGCACCTGGAATGCAGTGCACGTATCTTGTGGGAGGTTTTCTTTTCCTTTTATTTATCTTTTTGATCTTAAAATTCTACTTGACTCCTCAAGTTGTAGTTTTAACAAATATTAATGAAATGCATTTTGCAGCATCAATGACTTTCATCTGAACCACTGTGAAGAGCAGAAAAACAAAGCTACTGTTCCTTTATAATGCTTGTGTAAATGTGGGCTTTTCTTTGAAGTGTGTAATAAATGGCCATTTTATAACCTATAATATTTGAAATACTTCGTGCCGTACCCTCTTAGCAAAACAAACCTTAAAAAAATACCAGCATACTGTTTAAAGTAGATTGGTTTGTTTAAAAACTGGCTTGGAAACCAGGAGACAACGTTTGAAAGAGCAGAGAACTGGTCACAATCCAAAAGTCTATGTGTACAAGAGTGAATAAAGAGTGCCAGTGTGATGCAGCAGGGACAAGAGACTCCACCTTAATGCTGAGGGAAACAAGCAAGCTGTGCAAAGATTCCACATATGATTCAATTTACGTAAAACTTAGCAATGTATATTTAGGAATTGAGAGGTGCAATAAAACATGGGAATAAAAAATACAAAATTCAAGATGGGAGAACAAGAAGCTGAATAGAGTTGAGGAAAGGTCACCAATGGGTTTCAAAGGTCTTAAAACTGAATATGTCTATGTTTTAACCTAAGTGGTTCAAAACACATGTTTGTTTCCATGTTGTTCTCTATACCCTATGCATGTTTTTAAATATTATTTTGCATGTATTCAATATTTAATAAAACAAAATTTTAACTGGTTTAGAAACTCAGATCTTCACCTAAACACCACACTTGGCTTATTTCATGTTTATATATAAATTCCTTGCTTTAAACTTGTTTAACATGGTTTCTTGCATTTATTCAATATTTTGGCGGACATAGCCTGAAGAAAGAGAAACACAATCCTACCCTTTGAGAGGGAAATATGCTAAATGTGAAGTAAATTGTGAATGAAAATACTTTTCCGCTGAAAAGCCATAAGGAACTGAAGTGTGTCCTGCCCTCCTTGACAGAACAGAGAGCCTGTGGGGTCCTGAGCTAAGCAACACACGACATAGCACCAGATCTACAAGGAGCTCAGCAGCAACATCTGTGTATTTTACAGGAAACCAAGGTTTAATTTTCCCAAGGCTCAGAGGCAAGTACTTCCAAAAAAGGGAAAAATAAAACTATTACATATCTGTGCAAATCAAAATTCATAGAACAGTGGCAGGCAGCCAACCCAACTATTTCAGATCTGCTATTCCATCTGCTTGGCCTGTTAACTGTCGGAAAATACAAGCAAATCACTTCTTCTGCAACTAATTCTCAATAGGGCTCCTAAAACCAGACTCCATGATGCAACTTTAATAAGACAGAACAGCTTATTATGATCAATAAAGCAAAGACTTCCAGTAGTTGCAGAGCCAAAAACTGGCTCAGATACTGCCACTTTGGTGCACTCAGAATACAGACACCAACCTTGCCCAGCACTGTGGAAGGCCTGGGTCCACGAAGTGCTCAAAGACCAAGAAGCAGCCCTCTGTCACGATTCCTGTCTGCAGATGAACCTAAAGGCGTTCTTTCCCTGCTAGATTTTATTACCCCAATATGTGGTAATTAATTTACTGCAAGCTCTTAATTCATAAATGGATCAAATAAAGCCTTGCATGGCTTTTGGCAGCCAACCTTTACTAAATTATGGTGACTAGAACTTTGTTCAAATACTGCCCATTAAGTCAGCTCCTTCAGCTTGTAAAGTTCAATTAGAGAGCTCTTAGCTTATTGTGTGCTTTAAACCTTCAAAGAAGGCATTATTCGTGCATTTTCCTTTGCCAAAAAAGAAAAGCTGGCAAAGACGCAATTCCTAGAGTGTTGATCCAGGCATTACCAAGAAATTTTAAAACTCTGACTCTCAGTACATAAGGGCCTCTACTTTGGGGAAAAAATCCCAGCGAACTGTAATGGACTAAAAATTAATAGAATTAAACAATGGAATTCTACATAATAACAAAAGTTCTAACCAAGGGTGCATAAACATAACCACCCACTATTTTCTTTTCCTATGTTCCCCTTCTAATTGTCAACAATAGGTTTCTGTAAATGCAGTCTGAAGAGACTTGGGAGTTCAGTGGAGGCCAGCAAAGAACAGCATGGAACTCCCATCCCCACCACAATAGTTGGCCTCCTCAATGCTCAACATGTATTCGGTGATGGTGAACCTTCTAGAGCTTTCAATGATAAACAGCCTGCTGCGGCACATGTGCCATAGGTATGTCACCACTGATTAGACCATCCTGCCAAAGATTTGAGTCTGTCTAGCATTTTCTGAGGTTGAATGTTAGCAGATGTGTGTGTGTTTTCTTTGTTTGCTGTCTACTTCTGGCTGGGCTAATGACATCATCCAGGACTAGAGGACCAAGATCTTTCCCTCTGGTGCTGCCCTTTCCCTTTCCAGCAGATAGGTGCCTGGACTCATACTCCCATCTGTGGGCAGGTCTCTGGTTGTCCTCAGACATGAAAAGGGTATGTTTTCCCAACAGTTCATCATTAAGTCAGAAAAGTCCTGGGCAACAAATTTCCATGTCTGTCTATAAAAGAAGAATTTGGTCCTGCCAGTTTGGTAAACACCACAGTCTTTCCCATTGCTGTGCAGCAGACTTAGATGAACTAAGAGCAAGAAAACAATTCCACTGTAAGCTACTGCTAGGGAGGCCAAGGCCCTAAATCTCCTTGAAGCTGAAAACAAATTAGCAGCTTTGCCTGTTTGGAACTGGCCAACTGAAAGGAGGCTTCTTTTCACATCAGCATTACAAACTATGCTCCTTGAAGACAGAACTTTTAAGGATATAAAAACATTTTCTTCAGCTTATTGCTTGTCACCAATTGACTCAACTGATGGAACAGTACAAACCCCCACAAGCACCCTCTCAGTGCCAACACATGCTCTGAACATGGGTGGGAGGGGACTGGATTTAATCGCTATTTTCTAGGTTGGAGGACAAAGTCTCAGGTTGATGACCTCTTTTCTCTTCATCCATTCAGAAAACAGTATTTACTGGTTGCTGCCATGTACTCTGCACTGGGATATACTTGTGAACAAGACATAAAAGCATGTCTACCGCTGAAAAAGCCATCAAAGTGATGCTTATAATCATAATTTACAGTCTTTGTACTCAAGGAAGGACACCACATATGTCTTATTATTCTACAGTAGGTGGATTAAAGGAAACAATACCTTTCTAGGCTGAGGACAAAACCTTGAAATTACAAGTAACTGCATGAGCTCTGGCTGAGTGAGCAGATGCTCTGGGACACTGGTGAACACACCCTGCCCAGGGTGTGGCTTAAGCACAGAGCACAGCAGTGGACAGGGGTTTTCATGAGGGGTTTTTATTGTTTTAAATTTTTTTTAATTTTTTTTCCTTCCATTAAGTTTACTGGTACATTTTCGGTATACAATACAGTTATATTCATCATTGGGATCTTGTACCTTTACATGATGTATCATGGTTCTTATTTTTTCCCCATTACCCTGCCCTCCCTTCACCCCCTCCACCCCTCCCTATTTACAAAGACTTTGTTTCCATGTTTTTCCTTTTCTCATATTAATTCCATTTCATGAGGGGTTTTTTGTTTTGTTGTTTGTTTGAGTTTTTTTGGTACTGGGGATCGAACTAGGGACCCTGCACTGCAAGGCAGGTGGCGGAACCACTGAGCTAAATCCCTGGCTTTCATGAGGGGTTTTTAATGCACCTGTCCCTTGTAGAAGGAAAGTCTCAACTTGAGCTTCTTAGAAATGGAAGTATTTAAGGGTTGGTCAAAGAAGAAATAAGTTGGGCTGGGGATTTAGCTCAGTGGTTTCGCCACCTGCTGTGCAAGCGCAAGGACCCGAGTTCGATCCCCAGTACAAAAAAAAAAAGAAGAAGTGAGTTTTGGTACAAACACTAAAGAGTTTGTGAAAAAGGTAAAAAAAAACTCCTGTTGCTTAGTAAAGACAAAAATAATAGAGCCCAAGCCCAAAACAATGATCTGGCAAGGACTCCTAAGAGATACGGGTAAGGGCGGGGTGAGGAGCGGGCCTGTCCATTCCAAAAGCTACTAAATTTACTTTACTTAGATATGTAATAGCCAAACAAAAAAAAAAGGCAGTTTGTGGAGACCCTAGAAGTTTCATTTATATGCCACTGTTTAAATTTCCAAACTTATTAGTCTGTCTGAAAGCCAAGCATAACTGAAGCCACATTTGAGGGTGGTGGGAGATCAAATAAATTATAAGTGATATGATTTGATCTTTCTGTAGAAGTAAAGTGATATGACAATGGTACATTCCCTATCAACTGAAATTATCTCAAATTGTAACTACCAAGAAATCTCCACAAAGAACTTAAGCTCTCTAGAAGTTTTCTCATGTAGAAAATGGGGATAATATTATAGTCACTAGAAAAAAGATTGCATGAAAGTTTGTCTTATGGAGAGTAAAAACCTTTGCCCTTTTTTCCTAAAATTGGCACCAAGAAAGATAATAGTCAGGTAATCAGAGAAAACGTTTCTAAGGAACTTGATGAAAACAACACACAAGAGACACAGAAATCCACTGCTCGAGGTCTCGCTAGAGAAATCAGCCATCCAGATCATCTTCCATCACCATCATCATCAGTAATTCCAGCAAAGCCATGGAACTTCAAACAGCTTCTTAGCACAATATTGTCAGAGCAGATAAACAAGGACCATTACACTTTTGAGGAAAAGCTGCCGACACAAAACACAGAGCCAAATCACAAACAAAAACAGGAACTCAGAGGAATTAGAAATTCTTGAGAGAAAAGGAAGAGAGAGAGACAGAGAAAGAGACAGGGAGAAAAAGAAAGAAAGGGTAATTGAGCTGGGGATTTAGCTCAGTAGTGCTGTCGCCTGTCTCGAAAGTGCAAGGTCCTGAGTTTGATCCCCCGTACCAAAAAAAAAAATGGGCAATTAATACCCTCAGAGAAATGAGGAGAGATGACATTCATGGAACTAGAATAAGAGGCTTCTTAAAAAAGCAATTACAATAATTTTTTAAAAATTCTTTAGAAATTAAAAATATATGAAGGGCCGGGGATTTAGCTCAGTGGTTGCACTGCCTGTCTCGAAAGTGCAAGGTCCCGAGATCGATCCCCGGTACCAAAAAAAAAATAGTATTCAAAAATTTATGAGCATAGATCTGTCAGTTAAAAATGACAAATTGAAAAAAAATCCTAAAGTCAGACAGTATATAAAAACCTATAATCCAGAGTTTGGAAAAGGATACAAAAGATGAGGAAAGATTATTACCAGAGGTTCTAAATAAAAGTTCTATTAAAAAGAGAGAACATGGAATGTAAATCAAATCTTCTCCAAAAATATTATGTATAGCATTTCTAAAGCTACAGAGGCTCTGCTTCCAGGCTCTGCACAACAGACTTTAGAAAGACTTCTGTGAAAGGATGTCCCTGAACTACGCCAAACACTAGAGGCAAAAGTTGAAGACTCATAGGACAGGACACCCAGGAATAAACAGCAGCTCTCAGATCAGGATGGCTTTGGACTTCTCTGAGACAGCAATGGGGAACATAAAACAAAGAATATCACTTTCAAAGATCTGAGGAAAAATGGCTTTCAATCACTTCTTCATCTAACCATATTATCAACCAAGTGTGAGGTAGAAGGAAAAACATCCTTAGGCATCCAAGATCTTGAAAATTTTACTTTTCTATAATGAATAATTGATAATTTGAAATAGGAAAAGGTCCAAAGGTGTAGGGATGGTGGGAGGAGAAGGGGAAAGGGAAGAAAGGAAAGGAAAAATTATGAGAAAGAAAAAAAAAATGGAAACAAAGTTTATGTAAATAGGGAAGGGTGGAGAGGGTGAAGGGCGCACAGGTAATGGGGAAAAAATAAGAACCAAGATACATCATGTTCAGGTACAAGCACCCAATGATAAATGTAAACGTATTGTATACCTAAAATGTACCAATAAATATATAAATTTTAAAAAAAGAAAATTTTACTTTTCATGAGCCCTTTCTTATGAGGCTATTAGAAGAGGTGCTCTACCAAAATGAAGACTACGAAGATCCAAGAAACAAAGTCCAACATAAGAGGTGATGGTCTTCTTTACAATGGGATGTAAGAGATCTTGGAATTTTATAGCTATAAGTAATGCCTAAGAAATCAGCCCAGATTGGAGCATGTCAGAAGACACTAGGACAAAACTATTCCAATAGAAACAATAGAATACTGTACTTGGTGTTTTCCAACACACTGAGAAGCAATTTACAATTGTGACACGATAGTTCACAGTGAATTAACAATAGGTACAGAAAATGCTAAGCAAAAAAGTAAGTCAAGTACTAACTCAGAGGGAAAGGCAGGTATGCTATGCAGAACATATTCATAGTATATAATGTAAACATAAATATTTGAACAAAAAAAACTTGTGGGCTGGGGATGTAGCTCAGTGGCATTGTGCCTGCCTTGCAAGTACAAGGTCCTGAGTTCGATCCCTGCTACCAAAAAGCAAAAAAATAGACTTCTGGTAAGCAGCCTCTAAAATAGGCCCTGAAGACCCTGATATTCACACCCTTCTCTGATATCCTTCCCTTGACTCTGGGCTGGACTTTTTTTTTTTTTGGTACCAGGGATTGAACTTGGGTCCTTGCGCACTTGTGAGGCAGGAGGCGGAACCACTGAGCTAAATCCCCTGTCCTCTTTTTTCTTTTGACAAGGTCTTGCTATATAATCCAGGTTGCCCTTGAATTAACTATGTATCTCAGGTTGGCCACGTCTATTATTTCCCTGGCAGACTCCTGAGTGCTGGGATTCCATGGGTGCACCACTATGGCCCAGCAAGGAGCAAAGGCGTGCACCCCAATGGCCGACGAGGGACTACACCTGCCAGAAGCCATGGGAGTGAGCTCAGAACGGGCTCCTTCAGCTCGGGCCAAGTCTTCCGCTGACAACAGCCACGCCCACAGCTTGACTGGAACCCCACTCAACAACCTGAGCCAGAAGTACCCGGCTAAGTTGCTTCCAGATTGCTGACCCACAGAAATGGTGACATAATGTATGTTTGCTGTTTAAGGCACTCTGTTTTAGGATAATTTGTTGACAGCAACAGACAGCACATAACTCATAACCATATTGGGAATATAAGTGGTGGTAAAATATATTTGTGTTGGGGGAGGCAACTAAGAGCTAAATCATTATCTTCCAGAAAAAGAGGCTTATAAAATGCCTACCACTGAAAAAAAAAAGTCAAGAATATTCATATAAACATGTATTTTAAAATACAAAGGAAAATGCCAGCTAAAAGAGATTAAATTATTTCCTCTGGGGATTAGAAACTAGGTGAAGAGGAAAGGTAAAATATGAAACTACTATGATTTGTTATAGGCTTTATAAAAGTTGGTAGTCTTTTTTAAACTATGTACACATGTAACTTAAGTATAAGTTAAAAATAAAATCAAACTGCATTTATGTGTTAACTTGTGTACATCTAATACCGTCTGCACTTCACAGTGATCTTTGGGGCAGGTTAATAAGGAGTCCCTAAGAAAGGACATAGGTAAGTTGCTGTGGGAACAGCTGGCACTTGAGTAAGCGTGTTGGACCAGTTGAGGTTCAGAGCCCTGCACATGGAAACCTTATGACCACTTCTTGGGAATCTTATCCTGAAATGTCATTGGTGGGCTCATTCTTCCTTGGAGGAAATTGGAGCATAAAATAAGGGTCAGCCTACTCAGACAAACCCCTCCAACCTGCAGAGGGCGAATTAGTCCATAAATGATTTGTGTAAACAGAGTCCTAGGAATGGATCTATTTTTTGGAGACTCGAGTCTTGCTTACTCATTCGACAGGACTTGGCATTAATCCACAAGGTTATTTAAGATTAATACCATCCTAGATGACTATTTGCTGAGAATCTTTTTAAGTCTGAAATGATTCTGGCTTGAAGAGCACTTTAATATCTTTTTACTCCCTTGCTACTTAAACTTCAGGTATCTTCAAGAGATTATGCACACCAGCCCTCTTTCCCTCTTACACATGAGGAAAGTAAGGCCCAAAGCCATGGAAACACAGCAAGATGGTGAGGAAAACAACTACAGCCTGGTCCTCTTGGCACCTAGTCCAGTGCCACTCTCCAGCACTCTCCTTTTCCCTGGTACCTTATCAAGCTTCTGCACAAGTCCCAAGGCATTTCTGACCTATATCATATTATTCAGATTTTTGAAAAATACATTAGCTTTAACAGTGAATGGGGAATCATGTCAACAATAGCAGACTAAGCTGCAGAATACTCTGAAAGAACTTCACTGGTCATTGCATCTATCTATCTATCTATCTATCTATCTATCTATACATACATATATATATATATATATATATTTTTTTTTTTTTTTTTGAGACAGGGTCTCACTATGTAGTTCAGGCTAGCCTTGAACTCACTAGGTAGCCCAGGCTGGCCTCAAACTCACAGAATCACAGCAATCCTCCTACTTTGGCTCCTGAATGCTGGGGTTACAGGCGTGCCCCACCATGCCCAGCACAAATAGGAGTGACAGGAAGTGAGAGGTCCCAACAAAAATGCAATGTCACATGGTTTTCCTTTTCTTGTTAACTGACTTCCTTTTCTTCTAAAACCAATATACTATAGTAACCTCAGTTACAGCAACTGTGCCACATTGTTTTAATTTATTCTTTTATCATGATTTAGCTATAGGTCTTTTCTCAAAAGTTTGTCCAGTAATAATCATGAGTGTAATGCAAGCACTCAAGGATTCGGCAACTATACATTTTTTTTTAATCTACTAAATGAAGAGATATTAGAATATTACAACCAAAACAAAAAAGATTTTGAATCAAAGTCTGTAGGTGCGTCTTGATTTATGTAATCATGCCCTTTCAGAAGGTCTTGGAAAACACAGTATTTTGTATGAAATAGAAAAATGCACCTTTTGCTTAGTTATCATGGGGGATTATAAAGACATAACTGCTCATGTGCTTTCATATTGTTTATACTGTCACTCAACATACTTCTCACTGTTTAGGCACCCAAAAAAAAGAAGTTCATGTGTAACAGAAGAAAGGTTTTGGCTGTCTTCAAGTGAATTTCATGTTTTCATTTTGTGTTCTAATCAATCTTATTATGTTTACCAACCAGCCCGGCATTTTTCTATCCTTGTGTCACTTTTTATTAATGATCAGAATGAAATAAACAGGGGAGTGACACCAAACACTGAACCATTAACAAGTTGGGCCGTCAAAATTCACAGCATAAAAGAACACAAAATAAGGCTCCCTGACAATCTCCTAATATTCTTCTACAAACACCAGACTACTTTTTCTACTTTCCAAAACAGGCTATCAGTACACTATGAGTGAGAAATAAGGGTTATATACCAAGGGTTATGCAGAATACCTGCAACTCCCTTGGGTAAGGTGTAGTATAAAGCCTGACTTTACTGATTAAGACATGTTAGGGCAAGAGTCAAATGTAGAAGGAAAAACACAAGTTTTTAACAAGCCTGAACTTGAACTCCAGGGGAGCCAGCTTAGCTCCAGACCTGATTCACCAGAGGAGCCTAGCACAGTGCATGCAGCTCACCCTGTGCTGTAACTCTAACCTAAGTGTATGTGGGCCAAACAACGAGCTCCCTCCCAAGCCATCACTACAGCCATGGCCTTTTCAGGTTTCATTTCTTTGTTAGACCCTGTCTTCATTGCCACACAAGTCACAGATTCCCCATACCTTGTTTTCTGTACTGAGAAGATATAGATGGTGATACTGAATCACAGCTTCAGGTCCTTTACGGTTATACTGAACACATGATGTGCTTGCTCACTGGCTCTGGGATCTGCCCAGGGACCGGTGGAGCAAGACTCGGGGTGGTCTGAGTGGTGTGTCCTTTGTCCTTGCGCTCTGGTGCTTCTCTCCTGATCTGCTTCACAGCTACCATACACTAAGCCGCTTAGCTCCACCAAGCCCTTCCATCATGATGCTTCTGTCTTGGAGCCAGTAGATCATGGACTGAAACCTGGTGTCAAATTAAACCTCTCCTTTAAGTGCTAAGTGTTGGGCACTGTGTCCAGCAACAGGAGAGCTAAGCAAGACACACACTCGGAAATGGGCTACTTACAAGAAACTGCAAGCTCGGGGGACTGGTACAGATGACGATATTTATTTTAACAAGACATTTAATTCAAAAGCCAGATAGAAAGTAAGATATGCTGGGAGATATATACTTCAGAGATTCTCTAGTAACTGACTAGGGGTTTTGAGGTAATTCTCTCCTCTTGAATCACTGAAGACTAATGTGTAGTTAATATAATTTTAAATTGCTCACTTTATTCTGCTCCTTTCAAAACTGACTCTATTCCCTGATTCTTATTAGATTGTTTGTCCTCCTATCAATGCATAACAACTTAAAAAAAAAACTTGGTCAATGTGATAATGCCTTTTAGTCACCATGCAGGGCACAGTCTATGTCAAGTTCAGCACAGCTCTTGTGCTTTGCAATGGAGATTGTCTTGGTTTTTGCTCTGTGGCCTCCTGATTTGTTTGCCCTAGAGTATCCAGAAACATACTGAACCCACAGCACCCCTTCCTGCTTGCCTACTGCAGCCAGCTCGGTTTTAGGTTCAGAGAACAGAAAATCAATTTGCCAGTCCCAACTATGCTTCTGTCCTGCTTGCACTATCCAGGAAGTAAGTTTTTCTGGACAAGAAATAATGTATAGCCTGACATGGTGGCGCACCTCTAATAATCCCAGCTCTTGGGAGGCTGAGGCAGGAGGATTGCCACGAGTTCGAGGCCAGCCTGGACTATAAAGGGAGTTCAAAGGCAGCCTGAACTACAAGGGAGACCCTATCTCAAAAACCAAACAAACAAGGAAATAATGTGCACATGTGAGGTGCCAATAAGAGCAGCTAACTGTGCGCTGGTGGACCAGACGGCTTTCCACACAGTGAGAAGCTACAGGGTCTGCTCACAAAGCTGAGGGGTGCAGAAAGTAGCCTTTGTCAGGTACCTCACACAAGCCCGCCTGGGCAGCTGCCACATGAAGCAGGATGTAAAAAGTGTTCTCAGTCAGCTCTTTAAACTGGCATTACTTCAAAAGTTGTCTGTCAATGTGGACACCAAGAAGAAGACACCTACATGACAGTATATAAACTCTGCCGATGTATGCGGAGCCTTGAAAAGCCAGCAGGATCCAAGCCTCCCACTGTGGAGAGAGGACACATGGCCCTTCCTCTCTGAGGCCCGGCCAGGGGCTGGCTGGTTGTTTTTTTTTTTCTTGTTATGAAATACAAAACTGAAAACTACATTTTTGGTATTCTTGTAAAAATATTTGGTGAATATTATATTTAAAAAACATTTTACTCTATAAGCAAATCTGAGTTCCCACATTTCAGTCAAAACCTCAAACTGACAGGCAAATGTTCGCTTGCTTTGTAGCATATTTTTAAAATAGCTGGTCACTTTCATCTACACATCCACATATCCACAGACTCAAAACTAGAAAATGCTGATCTCCTTAGATAGGAACCAGAAATTCAGAAACACACATTCCCCGTAGTCATTTTATTTAGAGTGCCAGGACCTCAGTTTTTCCATAAGAATAACAGGCTTAATTATGGAAGTATTCCACATAAATGAGAAAATGCTAATTAGATGGTGCTGACAGAGCAGCAGTTAGGTTCCCCAGACAAAAGTGTTTTAATAGTTTGGGCACACCAAGTGTGTCGTGTAGAAGCAGCTACATTTCTAATGTGCAGGGATGGAAATACTATGGAAGTGCCTCAAATACATATTCATTCAGAAGGTTTAATTACAAAATAAATATATATATGGGTATACTGTGTATATAATTGCTCAATTTGCTATTCAGTTTTAAGAAATTACTGAATGAGCAATAAGGGTCTTGCCTACCCCATAGCACTTTTAATCTGACTCCTCTGGGGTCCCCTGACTGAGCTGGTTCTGTCAGACCCCGCTAGACACTTAGTAGTTGTGCTCGGGAGCCCAAGTGCCCCAACTTTTTTTTTTTGCTGAGAACAGCTTTTTGAAACCATGATATGATTTTTCCCTTATTATAGCTTATTTTCCCTTTGCCAGGGAAATATCAGCCAAACTTATTTGAGAACAGAAAGGCTGGGAAAGGGCATGTGGGAATTCTCTGGCAAACGAAACTTTTCAAACTATAGGATAGGGGCGGTCCTTCCTCCTGCCAGGGGACTGTGAGGAGCAAGCGTTAGAGGTGGAAGGCAGGACAGGGCTTGGGCGTGCCAGGAGAGATTTGAGCACAGCTTGCAAGCCTCAAATAACAAGACATGAAGGTTTCTATACAAAACCTGTCCTTCATCCTTCCTTATTTTGGAGGAGCAGAACCCAAAAGAAAAATGTCTGCAGAGACAGAACATGAGTGGCCCAGATTCCTCTCAGTTCAGAATAGTCGCTTGACAGACTAATGTTCTCCCCCGAGTGTCTGAATTCCTTATATTTAAAAGTCTTGTTTAACTTCCTTCACATGGAGGGGAAAAGCTATAAAGCATCATTACAGACACAAACAGAAGTGAAATCCAAACCCCTCCATGAAGACAGAGCCCAGCAAGTTTTCCCCGGAACATCACACACACACTTCCTTTCTCTTGCAAACAACTTCCATGCTTACCACAAAGGGAAAGTTTCATTCTCTTTCCATTGAGAGCAGGAACCTGGATGTGGACACTGCAAGCTATGCACAAGACTTACAACCTCACCCCTTTGTCACTGAGCCCCAAGTTGTTAAGAGTGAGATAGACATGCTCATCCAGGAAGAGTAAACCAGTACAGCTCCTCTGGGAAAGCGGCTAAGCAATAAGGGTTCCAGTATGTTAAAAATGTTTGTATCCAATGACTCAGCAATTCAGTTTCTTGAAAATTGATACACATAATTCCAAATCCATAAAACAAAAAAAATCTTCATGCACAAAAACACACTACGCAATGTTACTTATATTTATCTAAGAAGTTGAAAGCCATGTAAACAGGCATTATTAGAATTTAAACTAAATGAAGCTTTGATGTGTGCATTTCATGAACTATTTCATATCAAAAAATGTTTTATCTTAAATGCTTGTGTTTTAATGCCAAGATTAAATGAAGAGAAAACCACATTCAAAAGTGTAACTACTGTGAACTAATAAGTGATTATGGTAAGGTACATCTAAGGTCAATAAACAAAAGTCAATCCCTTTCCTATAGACCAGTAATAAACAAGTAAACATTTTAAAAACACAGTACCATTTGCATTAGCATCCCCAAACAGGTACATGTGCAACAAAATGTGTATAAGAGCTACATAATAAAAACTACAAGACTTGGATTAAAGAAATCAAAGAACTAAATATAAATGCACAGATATTCCATGTTCTTGAAAAGACTGAATATTATCAAGACGTCATTTTTCCCTATAGATTTAACACAATATTACTCAAAATTCCAGAAGTTATTTAATAGATATTGGCACATGGATTCTGAAGTTTATATAGACAGGCAAAAGAGCCAAAATAGCCAACACAATATTGAAGAAAAACTCGGAAGACTTTGTCTGCTATCTGACTTCAAACTTATTTTAAAGCTATAGGAATCAAGACAGTGTGGTTCCTGAATAAATACCGAATAGTTTCTCTGGTGTGAGAAACTGAAAGTGTAAATAAGGACTAAATGTATAATAGGTCATGTGAAATAGGAAGAAAAGGGGCAAAGGGGAAGGAAGTCGGAGGGATAGGGGAAAGGATAGAAGGGAATGGGATTAATATGAGAAAATGGAAAAATAGGAACAAAATCTTTGTAAATAGGGAGGAATGGAGGGGTTGAAGGGAGGGCTGGGCAAGGGTGAAAAATAAGAACCAAGGGAGACTATGTAAACGTGCACATTTCCAATGATGAATGTTATTATATTGTATACCTAAAATGTACCAATGATTAGAATGAATAATTGATAATGTAAAACAGGAAGAAAAGGTCCAAAGGGGTAGGGGTAGTGGGAGGGACAGGGGAAAGGAAAGAAGGGAAAGGAAAAATGATGAGAAATGGAAAAAATGGAAATAAAGTCTTTGTAAATAGGGAAGGGTGGAGGGCGTGAAGGGAGGGCTAGGAATGGGGAAAAAATAAGAACCAAGATGCATTATGTAAAGGTACAATTCCCAATGAGAAATGTAATTGTGTTGTATACCTACAATGTACCAATAGAAGAATTTAATAATAAAAAAAACCCACAGTGTGGTAACAGCAAAAGAAGAGATAAATAGATCAATGGAGTATAATAGACCCCAGAAATAGACCCACATTAACATAGTTAACTGATCTTTCACAAAGGAACAAAGGCAACAGCACAGAGAAAAGACAGTCTTGTCAATCAGTGAGCTGAAACAAATGAAAATTCTCATTTAAAAAATCTAGAAATAAACCTTTTACCTTTTACAAAATTAACTCAAAATGTATCATAAACCTAAATATAAAATGCAAACCTATAAAACTGAAACTAAATATAGAAGAAAATCTTGATAAACTTGGGTTTTAGGATAGTTTTTAGACACAACAAACACCAAAGGCACAATCCCTGAAATAAAAATTGATACACTGAACTTTGTTAAAGTTAAAGTTGCCTGCTCTGCAAAACATGCCATCAAGAAAGGAGAAGAAATGTCATGGAGTGGGGACAAAGTATTTGAAGGACCTATCTGACAAAGGATTGTTAGTTAAAAATATACAAAGACCTCTTAAAATTTAACAAGAAAATAAACAACCCTGTTAAAAACTGGGCCAAAGTCTGAATAGACACTTCACCAGAAATGGCATAAAGATGATATAGGCCCAGGAAAAGAGGCTCCACATGCTCCATCTTCAGGGAAACTCACACTGGGGTACTGAGATGCCACTGAACACTTCCGAGAACAGCCAGGAGCCAGAGCACTGAGGAGTGCTCTTGAGGGTGCAGCCCAGCAGGGACTTGTACTCTTTACTGGGGGATGCAAAGTCACACAGCCTCTTTGGGAGACAGAAACTTCTTACAAAACAGAACTCTCACCATGCAATCCAGAAACTGTACTCCCCAGCATGCAGCCAAAGCGATTTTTGTTTAAAGCAGCTTTATTCATAATTGTCAAACTTGGAAGCTACCGTATCTTTCAGTAGGTGAATCGACATATAAACATTAAGACATCCAGTTGAATATTAGTGCTCCAAATAAATGAACAGCCAACTCATAAAAAACATGAAGGAAACTTAAATGCAAGTCAGAAAAGCCTATCTGAAAAAACTTCCCATTGCATGATTTCAGCTGTATGGCATTGTGGAAAGGCCAAAACGATGGACAGAGTAAAACATGGTGAAAATATTCTGTTTGATACTATGAGTGCTGTTGTACACTGTTCCAACTCATACACTGTACAAAAGTGAACCATGACATAGACTATGGGCTTCGGGTGATACTTCTGTGTCCAGGCAGTTCATCACATATGATGCATGTACAACTCTGGTGGGGAATGTAAACGATGGAGGAGGTTATGCACATGTAAGGACAAGGGTTACACAGGAAATTTCTGTACCTTCCTTCAGATATTTGTGAACCTAAAAAGTAGTCATTAAGAAAAAAAGTACATTGGGCTGGGGATTTAGCTCAGTGGTTTCGTCGCCTGCTGCACAAGCGCAAGGACCCAAGTTTGATCCCCGGTACCAAAAAAAAAAAAGTACATGCATGGAATGAGCTCAGTTGTTTTGTAAATCCATATTTAAAATCTAAGATACAGGCAACAAAAGCAAAACTAGTCCATTGAAACAATATAAAACTAAAAAGCTTCTTAACAGTAAATGGAACATTAACAGAGGGAAAAGACAACCTGTTCAGGCTTATATCTAGATGTCCCTCCTTAAGCCTCATGTGCTCAGAGGTGGGATTTTGGGGAGGTGATTGAATCATGGGGGCGTGATACTCAGTGGACTTGTTTCCTGATGAGTACATATAGGTAAATGCAAGGCTGGGAAGTGAAGCCTGGGTGGAGGAGTTGATTCACTGAAAGTGTGGCCTGGAAGGGTCCATCTCCTTCACTCTTCCCACCTTGATCTCCCTCTCTGCTATTTGTCTGCCATTCCAGGAAGAAACCTCTTTAGCCAGGCCCCTCTTCCATTCCGCCCTAACAGGGAGATGCCAACCATGGGCTGAAACTTCTACAAACTGTGAGCCGAAATAAACCTTTCTTCCTTTAATTGTTCTTAGTGACAAGAAAGTAACTAAGACATAACCTAAAGAGCAAGAAAAATTATTTGGAGGTCCTGTATTTCAGAATAGATTAATATCCAAAATATATAAAGAACTCCTTCAAATCAGTAGCAAAAAGAAAAAAAACTCACCCAATTTTTTGCCTAATGGGCAAAAGACTTGAACACTCACTTTCTAAAGAGGAAATACAAATGCACATGTGTGCAAAAAGAAGTTCAAGTCACCAATTATCAGGGAAACACATCCTGATAGGATCGCTGCTGTCAAAACAATAAAATAATAATAATCCTCTTGCTAAGCACCTCTCAATGGATAAGTGAGGAAAGAAAACAAGGTATATACATGCAGTGGGATATTACTCAGCTTTTAAAAAGACATAAATCCCACTATATGTGACAATGTGGATGAACCTTGAAGACATTATACTATACATGCAATGATTTATGAGTATGTTCTAGTCATTTGCTATATAACACTGTACCTGCAGTTAACAATCTAAAAAAATCTTAAAAAGCTAAGAAAGTTAATCAACATGTTAAGTGATCTTCTAAATAATGAGATTATAGATTGTGTCACTTCTACATTCCTACTTATCTTCTCAAATGCCCTAAAATAGTCAGGTACTCCTTTTGTAATTAGAAAGTATGAATGATTTAACAGAAAAGCCATGCCAAACGTTTTGTTTCTTTTTGTTCTGATTACTCTGATAATACCATGGTCAGAAACTGAACTATATATAATAAAAATATAATCAGATTTTATAATGGGTTAAAGAACCAATAACAAACTAGATTTCTGGAATTATTTTTGATTGTCTACCAAACTTAATTTAAAAGAAACACATGCCTGCCAGAAAGCTGCACTACTTAAACTTACACAGGTTTCACAACCATATTATTCCATGAATTTACTCAGCAGTCAACAAATAACGTATGGCGCACTTTCTCTGCATCAGAGGCTGGGGTCCAACAGCAAACAAAATAGATGGGGTCATTATTCAGACGCTCACAGCCTAGTGGGGCTGAAAGGTAAGGCTTGTGCATATTGACCCAGTTGAAGCTGATTTGTGTACAACTGCTAAAATCTGATTTTAGAACTACAAAGAAATTCTTACTGTACACTTAAAATTCCAGTTATTACATCCACCAAGCACCGCAAGAAATACACGTAAACTTCTGCATGGTGTTGGACAGTAATCCAGAACCTGGAGGGAGTGTGAAGAGGAAGGGCTTTGGAAGTCCCACTGCAGGGAGTTCAAATTCAGACTGACCCATTCACCAGCTGCCTGGCACAGGTGAAGGCTCTTCTTGGTCTGTTATTAAAATGCAGACAATGATATTGAGCTAACTTCGGATTTTGTTCTGAGAGTTAAAGAAATCATTACTTGGGAAGCATGCTCAGCACAATGGCTGGCCCAGAATAAGTGCTCAACAAATCAATCCTTCAGTTTATCCATAAAATATACATGCTTATACATAACAACAGACGATCAAGGACAAAGGTGTAAAAGTCAGTGAAAGGAAGGGGTGCAGTAGTAGTACAGAGCATTGGTTTCTTCAGGGGTGATGAAAATGTTCCGAAATTAATATGACTCTTGAATACACTAAAAACCAATGACTTGTACTTTTAAACAGGTAGATTTTACATTATGTGAATTACTTAATAAAGCTGCTATAAAAATTTTGTGAGGGTCAAGGATTTAGCTCAGTGGTGCCGCTGCCTGCCTCACAAGCACGAGGTCCTGAGTCTGATCCCCAGTACCAAAAAATAAAAAGTAAAACTTGTGTAAAAATGTCAATGAAATACTTTAATCAATATGCCTAGATGGCCCAAGAGCTGTTCTTTGGAATCAATGCGACCATTTCCAATTTACAATTTTGGAAATACATCTTTAATTCAAAGTCATTACAGTATTGAGTCTTTCAAGATTTCCTTACAAATTCCTTTACAGGAAAAAAAAAAATAAACAGAGTACAATACCACTCACAGTCACACACTGTCTTACAAAACAACTTTAATCTTACTATACCCAAGTTCTAAGAAAAAGTTACTCTTAAATGTTTTTATATTTTATATTCACATGAAACAGCTACAATATCAACCAGAAAGAAATGGTAACAAAATGTTTTTACATGTCAAGTTAAGATTTAGTGCTCCATTACTTAATACCTAATGTGACCATCAAAATGTTTATACAAATAAACTAAAAACTAAATATATGGCTTAAAAACAATAGCTGAATCCTACTTAATAGCAGCTTCTTTTTCCGATGGGCAGAGGTAAAGTGCCTGTTGCTGCTTTCCAGCAGAACACACCATCACCAATCATATTCAAGTCCTTGCCACATTACCCTATCACGAGAGCATAAAACAGATACGTCCAGGAATGAGGCAAAACTTAGGAAAATGGCACAAAACCCATGAAAACTCCCATTCCTTTTCCTCTCTTTCATTCAATAAATCTTTACTCATTTCAATAAATCTTCATTATATGCCTATGTGATGATCCAGCCTCCATTTCTACTTTCTATGAGCTGATAATATTAGTTTTATTAATCTTAAAAAAACATTTTGATGATTTTTGTTACTGGTCATTATATATTCTTAAATCAATTTTATTTTTATTTTTTTCTGGCATGGTGGTGTACACCTATGGTTCCAGCTACTCAGGCTGAGGCAGATGGATCACTTGACCACAGGAGTTCAAGGGCTTAGTTGTCTAGGCTTAGACCTAGACAACTAAGACCCTGTCTCAAAAAACAAAACAAAACAAAACAAAAAATCTCTCACGTACTCTATTTGATCAGAGGTAACTAAGGCAGTGTACAGTCCAATAAGTACACAGATTTCAGTTTCTACTTGGGTTGCCCTTTCCATGGGAAAGACGATAGCACGTGAGCTCTTCGGGACACAGCCAGTCAGGGCTCCTCAGCCACAAAGGTGACGCTCTCAGGAGCCACCCACTGCCAGCCCTGCACTGGCCCAGGACAGTGAGGTTCACAACCAGTGTGAAGTGGGGCAGAGAACAGGTAGCTCTGACCCTTAATCCTGCTACTGCAGTATTTAAACAACTATGCTCGCTGACGACCTGACTTACCTCCATTAACACTGATGGAAGGCAACACCCATCAAATGCCGTCTTAAAGTTCCCTTCAATTAAATTGTTTTAATTGTCATGAATATGGGGGGGTGTAATAAAATACCCAAAGTGGTCATCTTACTTATTCCTCTTGCGAATAAAAGTTGAATTTATAAAATCACAGCAAAAGACCTCAATAAATAGTATCTCACGCAGTATTGTGCAAATTCTGCTGTTACTGAAAACACAAAGTAAGTCTGGATTAATGTTTAATCCCTTCTCAAATTAATGAGAATTTTAAAAGAAATGTTCTAGTGATGTAGTAAGATTGATAAGTAAATACTGCAAAATAGGAATAACAATACCATGTGTTAGATCCATCCTCCATTATACAAGATCATCCACCTTTTTTTTTTTTTTTTTGGTACCAGGGATTGAACTTGGGTCCTTGTGCTTGCGAGGCAGGAGGTGGAACCACTGAGCTAAAACCCCAGCCCGATTATCCACCTTTTAATGAATTAGCTTGAAACCCTATGTAGTGCACATTTATGACTCTGGAGATAGAGGACAAGTTGGAGAATTTAAGAGTATCTGGAGGTTTAAAAGAGAATCACTTATTTCTCCAGTTAATTAACTTTAAAACATTAATTCCCCAAATCACTTTTCTTTCCTGAGAAACTAAATACATAGACCATCAGGTGAAGAACTTCCTATAAGAAGCATTCTTTCTCTCACACCTGATACTAAGTCTTCTCATTAAAATCACATTTCACTATCCTAAGTTGCCACTTATATTTCCATTGTCCCCTCTAAAAACTGTCTCTGATTCTCTGAGCATAATTCTTTATTTGCTACATTAACCATTTTTCCTACTACTTTGGGTTTCTAAACTGTTTGAAAAATAATTTAGCAGAAACCACACAGAAATGAAACTACTGTGCCTAGCTCATTTGAGAAGTCAGCAGTAAGCGCCATCCCCACCATGTCACTATTCTAGGAAGAGTGGTGCCAATTAGTTGTTCATGAAGCCCTGCAAATCGTTGGTTGCTCTCACCTTGTTGGAGATTGGACCCACTCTCTCATTAGAGATAAAACAACTATGCTCGCCTGCACATTCCAGCATCCTGATAGGTACTATCTACTCTGCAAGGTAAACAAGGCAGGTACACCTGTCCATCTCATACCTGGGAACCTGAGACAATAATACAGGAGACTTCTTTAAAGGAAAAATGTCAAAGACACTGCAAAGGGCGGGACATCCACTCTCCTGAGACAATGTTTCTCAACCTCCTTTGCACATTATCACCCCGGGAGCTTTGCCAGGCCACCAAACAGACCCAACTGCCGACCCAGACTAGTTAAATGCTGAGGGCAGCACCCTGTCATCTGCATGTTTTCAGAGCTCCCTAGGTGATTCAAAGGCACTGCACTGAGAATCCTGTCCTACTGCCTATAGATTTTCCAAAGGCCACCACTGGCTTGGGAGTTGTAAATATCGGTCACAACACACAGGGGGACACAGCTGGACCAAGCATCACTCGGGTGTGACCCAAACAAGATGGGCCAACATGATCCAAAACAATTCAGAATGAAAAACACACTCATGGGAGTTAAAAGGCCACGTCCAACACGGACATACACACACCGCTATATACATGTATACCATATTTTTTCTGATGTTTTTTTCCTCAAAAAGAGCAAATTTCCAAACAAATAGCTATACACAAGTATATGTGTCCCAATGTCTGAAATGAAATGCTGATGAAATTCTTTCCAATATTTGTGAGTAATTTTGCACAATACACCATTGCTCTTATGTATTCACCTTAAAGAAGAAAGATCAGAAGAACCAAACATCCAAAAGCAGTAAAAGTGTTTCTTTCCTATTAAGCATGCTCTGAAATCCACTACTTTTTTCCAGAGGGGATTTCACTAGTAACATATTATTCAGGGGACAAGAGGACTTCATATACTGGCAACGGTCACAATGGGGACAAAGACTGATGAAAAGTCCTCTCCTCAGATGAGGAGTTCCAAGCCCAGGAGGCAGTTACTTAGTAAACAGGGGTTTCACAGTTCAGTCTTGCTGGTCCCTATCACCACCAAAAGAAATTACTAGAGTCAATATTCCCCACAGACTGCAAATATCAATACTTAAAATTCTAGGATTTAAAACACACAAATATAGCCTTCACCCACACATGCAGCAAATCAGAGCTGTGAAAAACATCACGACTCTTATAGTGCCCTCAAAATAAAAATACCAGGGAAGGAGTTTTACTCAACTCAGTCTACAGGGCATGAGGCAAAGGCACCTGACAGTCTCATAAGCATTCAACTCAAAGCTCTTTGTTTAGTGAAACCTCATAGGAAAAAACTACTGTATCTTACTTTCCCCTCCCTTTCCCACTAAACCATCTTCGAGCTCTGCCAAATTATTGGCTCCCAATGTGTTTCGTGTGTCTCTTTGTTTTTCTTGAAAGAAAAATTAATGGTCAATTAATTTTTAAATTGGTATAAAAGCTTTAAGCACACTGCACTGAGAGAAAATGCAAACAGGAATGCTTTTGAAAATGGCTGCACATTAAACACACACCTTATAACCCAGGCCTCAGCCAAGATGAGTTCTTAGACTCTGTGGAGGTCAGAAGTTTAGCTTTCTTGGGCAAAAATGACTCCATTCACAGCTCCAGCTCCTTTCTGCCACCATGGTAAACATCCACATATTTAAAACCCCAGAAAACATGAGCCTGTAACGGCAAAGTGAGAGCTCCCTGAGGCTCTGCTCCTTGCCTGGTAGCCTTCTAAAAACCCAAGTCTGCTGTGTGAGTCAGCAGAGCCAGCCACGGGCAATGAATGACAGATTACAAAGTGGGAACGTCAGGATCAGGAGACCGATTCTTCAGAGCAAGGGTGGAACTGGTGAGGCTTTACATGTGTCATTATCAAATAAAAAATATCTTACAGCTCTTTAAACATTTGACCAGAGGATCAAATTCCACTTCAACTTGTATACTACTATAGCTTCTAATCAGATTTTTTTTCTAAATAATCCTCTCTTCTTAGAGGCTAAGGTTAAAAGTCAAAACTAAATAGACTTCTAGGCAAACTGAAAAATAACCCAAGCTGTCCCAGAAAGTTTGTGGCTAATTTAATAACATCCACCACCCAATGAGGTCATGCTGCAAGAACTCTACCCCACCCTACACTTATATAAATAAAATCATGACAAGCAATGAGCTTACAGGCGCTAAGTCATAGCAACGAAATGGTGGGCAGTGCTTCACCCTAATGCATAAACTGGCCAAGGACAAGCAAATCTCACTTTCAAGTTATGGCAGTTAACTCCATTCTACCCAGGTTTTATTTTCTGTTCCTGAAAATGTAACCTAAACTAATTAAATGGAACTGTATTAATCCCATGACTCTTCTTCTATATTTTCTACACTGAGATAACAGCGTGCAACCCTTCTCTACTACTTCTGCTCTACAGGAGGTGAAATGCACAACTCAAAGGTGTCCTAAATGGACCAACAAGGCACAAAAAGTTTTATTCTGACTCCTGGTACATCAGCTCCTCCAATATGCCATCACAGTACTGTTTTAAATGAGTTTCTAGGATATCTTTTTAAAAACAAAGTACAAAGATGGAGAAGATGCAAAAACTGTGACATTTCTAAAGCCAAAAGTAAATTTAACTATCATTCCCACTACAGCAAGGAGGAGAGCACAGCAGCTACTATTTTCATTTCCTTTTCTTGTATAGTTAAGCCTTTTTCTTCCTTACTGGCACGATATAATTTTTTATCTAACTATGAAGCATATCACACAAGAGTACAGTCTATAGGTAATATAACGTGAACAGTTCAAAGATTTCTCTAAAATCTTTTTCTATCTTGAAACAATTTCAGCTCCTTCTCGTCCCCCACCACACACTTCCCTTTCCTCCCCATTAGCCTCTTCTGCCATGGATCTTACCATTTCCCTTGGAGTTTGCACCCTCAGTTTCTTCCTCCTTGATTTAGAGGAATCTGGTGAATGACTCTGAGTTTTAGACCCTTCTTCTGACTCCTGTCCTGTCCTCACTCTTCTCACAAAGTAGCACAGTATTCACCTTGTCATCTCCTTTACCCTGACCAATCTAGCGGAAAAGGAGAGAAAGCGTTCTCCCAGTTTTTCATTTTCCTTTGACCCTCGTCGGTGTGCTCCTCCCCTACTCTTTCCCTCCTCTACCCATACTGAAAGGGTCAGAGCAGCTCTCAACTCTTGGCAGCTGGTGTTCAGTATCTGCTGGCCTGTTAATGACACAGACCACTGAACCACTCTGCTCCCAAGGACCATGTGCTATGAGACGTGGCCAACCTGATCTGGATCCACTGTCACCACGGCACATTCTCTGATTTATACTTCCAATAGCAATGACAGATTGATCCATTTCTCTTGTACCTTGTCTCCCTTGTGACAAATGGACTGTGCTTGCCAAATGGCTTGCTGAGCCAAGGGGCAGGAAAGGTTCTGGCTCTGACCATAGAAGAAATGACTGGTTCCACCAGGGCATGAGCCCCTGACCGTGGCTTCATTAGCTCAGCACCAACCAGCCACAATCACATCACGACAACAGTCCTTGCTACGTGCAAAGACACTTTCTCCATTCCTCAGATAAACAGAAGCCACCACAGCACAAAAACAACCAAGCCAAGACAGACAAACCAGTTGGCACACCAAGTACACAATAAACTTGAGATCTAGCTTCCTCCTGAGCTTCCACAATATGTTATAGGACCAAGTCCCCCAACACCACTTCCCACAGCCCTTCCATGTTAGCACTTAAAAGTGGCAAAACACTTTTTTTTTGGCAAAACACTTTTAAGGACACTGACTCACCCTAAATGCAAAACCACCGTGAACGAGAAGGTAAACAGTTCTTATTTCCACAAAAATTCCCAGAGCCTATAAACTGCTTTTCTTCCCTCTCTGAATACCACCAAACAAATTCCCCTCACAGGTGGACAGAAATACATCATGGGGTAGAAGGCATAGGAAAATAAATAAAAATAAATTGTATTTACCTTCTTCTGTTTCATGCCACACGATCCCTTCCAAATTCACACTGGTCCCAGGTTCACAGGGCCCAAGACACTCTGGCTCTGTCACTACTCCAACTTCACATGTATTGACACCCACAGACCGAGTCCGAACCAAAAGCTGCTCAACGGGTGCTGCAATATTGGATGAAGATGGGGGAAAGTAGGAGGGTAGAATCTGAGGCGTGAGACTGCTGGAAATCGGTGGCGGTGGTGCTGGCACTGTAAACAGGGGGTCAACCTGAAAGACAGACAGGCTTACTGCAGTGGTGCTGCATTCTGCAATGGAATCTGCGTACATCGCTTCTAGAACACATCATCATTCCAAATTCCATTTGCAATTATAATAACGCTTTGAGCATTTCATGAGCCAAAATACAAAGCAGATTAGAATGAGCATTTTATTTTTTCATGCGAAACAAGGTAAACATAAGAGCACTAGTTTCCTCGATTATATGTAGGCCTTCAATAGTTTTCTAAATTCACCAATGGACGATCTTTTAGTCTCAGTGGATATGAATGAAAAACGCTTTGCAAAATTGAGAGTATTTCTGACTTCTACTGAAATCTTAATTTTCAAATCTATAACATTTTTCCAAAGGAGAAAATCTAATAAATACCAATAAACAATAATATTTACATCACTAGACACTTAAGTACAGGAGATGGACTAAAATTGTTTTCAAAGTACTTTATAAACCATAATGAATTAAATCACTATTAAAATATATTAACTTACTCTCCTGAATATATAAAATATATAACTTGATTACATACACTGAAACACATAAACTGGATATCACTAGCATGTATTTAGTATCAATTCTTAATTAAATATTCTGTTGTAAAGTTCAGCAGAATTCATATAGGGGGAGAAATAAAGGCATGTGTTCCAACATCAACAGAACATGAGTTTCTCCAATACACAAATCCTTTAGGGGTTCAACTGGTCAAGATCCCTGATGGGCCTGATTAAGACTCAGCAATCTCTCTAAATCCAGGAAATAGAAACAGTTCATTTTAAGATATTATGGAGCTAGGGCCGGAGATTTAGCTCAGTGGTGCTGTGCCTGCCTACCCAAGAACAAGGTCCTGAGTTCGAGACCCAGTTCCTTTAAAAAAAAAGAGGGGCCAGGATTTACCTCAGTGGCGCTGCACCTGCCTCGCAAGTGCAAGGTCCTGAGTTCGATCCCTAGTACCACAAAAAAAAAAAAGAGAGAGCGAGAGAGAGAGATCTTATGGAGCAATGATAGCTCCTTTGCACCCCTATCCTTGGAAGGGCAGCGAAAAGAGCATGACACAGGTTTAGAAGTTTGGCCACGATGGAACAGAAGCCTATGAGTGTACTAAAGAGACAGGTCACCACAGTGTACTCATTGATTTGGTCTACTTCCCAACTGTCAGGAGTGCTGCTACAGAGCAGCTTTGACTCTGCTATGCATGGGTTACCTGTTGTGAAAAGCCACTCAAACACATCTGTATCTGTACTAGGACTCTGGATTATCTGTCTTCGTGTTGTCCACAGTCACTGCCTGCACATGAGGGACCCAATCTTGCATGTATTATCAGTTGGGTTAACAAATTGTAAATATTAAGGACATACAGAAGGTTATTCTGGCAAAATACCCTCCCTCTTGTTGTTCAGATTTTTATCACTAGTTATCCTTTGTAGCTGCTCAACTATAGGTATATTATAACATTTTTGTTGCTTAAAAAAAAAGAGTATATTTCCAGCAAATGAGATGAAAAAGTATGGTCCTAGTTCAACAGCTGAAGCAGTCATCTGTGTGGGCTCCTTGTTCAAATGACTGCAGGAACTACGTCTACAGTTTGCATTGCACCAAAATGATGTTCACTTGCCAAAGTGATACAAGATGTCATAGGACAGCCCTTCACCCATCTGCTTGCTAAAGAAACTTAATTTCCTGCTCTCAAAGCTCCCATAAAACTTCTTTTGCTCCATGATTTTTATTGTTCTGCATTCTTTTTTTTGGTACTTGGAACTGAACTCGGGTCCTTGTGCTTGCGGAGCAGGAGGCGGAGCCACTGAGCTAAATCCCCAGCCCTTGTTCTGCATTCTTGATCACAGAGCCCAAGAAAGAAAAGCTTTTGGCAGCCCAACTTCCAGATTTGGTGATTTATATTTTCATGTAAATACAGCTTAATGTGGATCAAAGTTCTCACTGATAGTTCCTATTTAAAATGGAGTTGACAAATGGAAGAAAAGGGGTTCTAAGGAAGGAAATTTAAACAAGGAAAAAATGTAGTGCTACTTTGTAATCTTTATCACAACCAAAAAGCTATCTGAAATTAAAATCACTCCTTTTTTTAACTTTTTAAAAATTATAAATCAGTTAATGCTGTACTTTTTTTTGCACTCTTCCCAACAAATCTTCATATTATAGTTAGTTGTAAGCTGACTGTAATTTAATGCTATGCATATAAACCAAAAGGACAAAATGGAAAAATAGTGTTAAAATATTCCTTATGTGACCTGATCAAGAGAATATTAACACCAAGACAACAAATTTAACATCCACGTATGCATAGGAAACCAAAATAAAATCAAAGAGGTGAGTAATCTTAGAAAGTATCAACTCTGGTTTTGGCGAAGAGGATACACAATGGAGCGATGAATGCTACAGAGCTATGGGAATGGGATATGCTGACTCCAGGATTCGGGCACCAACTCCAACCCTAATTATCTTGTGACGACAGAGAGTCACTTAACCTCTCTGAGGCCCACTGGCATCAACTGGAAAATGTATTCTCAGCCTTTTAATACTGATGATAAAAACCTATCACGACAGTTTCTAGACTAAATCCCTATTTCAATATAACTACACTTATAGATATATTTGGATACAGATACACCCACCCATACTATTTAGGATATTTATGTAATTCCAAAAATCAAGTTCCCCTCTCCCATGCCCCCCTCTCTTCCTCCTCCCTCTCATCCTCCTCCTTCTTTTTCTTTTCTTTTCTTTTTTAAAACTGAACCCAGGGTCTTCCTTATAGATGCTAAACCCACACACTACCACTAAGACACTCTCAGCCCAAAGCCAAATTTCTACAGAATCTGGGTGGCTTGAGGGGAAAGGCCTTGGTACCCTAGGCCTACGAACAAGCTAACTGCGTTTATTTCCACTTACACAATCTAAATATAATTATAAAAGTTTCATCAATGTTATCAAGCAAAGGACTGTGAAGCCCCATCCAACATGTTTTTAAACGAGAAAGCTAAGGTTTGGAGAGGATGACTATAAACATTAACTTCATCATTAGTAGTACCACAACTGATCGTATTCTAAAAGCCTTAAACTTGATAGGTAATACAATCTAAAAGATTCAAATCATTGATTACACAAGTGAATTTCTCCTTTAGTTTTCTGCTGTATAAACTTCCTCATGTAGTACAAAACTGCCATTCCCATGGGTACTGGGATCAGCACTACCAGTGAGAGAAAAGGAAACTCTGCCTGCTCTTCCCAATACCTTCGCTTCCCACAAGACTTCAGGATTGAGGGAAGACACCAAATGTTAAGGGGGTCTGAGGGCAATGGAAGGAAGTAGGGCCACTCTCAGAGGTGTTTTATTGGCCAAATATGCTACTCATAAAAACATTCCAATTTTTTACCAATACTTACACATTAGAGAAGAGTCTGAATTTCTCTTAAAATAGTAATTGGGTAATATCCTGTTCTGGGCCCACACTTCTCGGCAGAACTTATCTTAGGCCTTATTTTCCCACTTGACCTGCTCAGGGTAGGCAGCTTGAGCTTGTAAATTGGCCTTTTCCAGAGACAACCACAAAATGGTTCATCTAGAAGGCCACCTACTCCAGCCTACTCATTCCACGGAAAACTGGCTCATATCTGTGCAAGGACAGTAAGTTATCCCTAGCAGCAGTGAAGGTGAGCATAAAAAGAGTGGAATATTGAGCAGAAAATTTACAAGAGTTCAACATACACTGGAAGACAAGGGGGATGAAAGGGAAATAATGCAAAGAATGTGGCTACCACTTTCTGCCAGCTAATACCCCAGTGGAAGATGTTCTCCCTAAAAAGTTTCACTTCTCTTGTGTTGCTCACAATGTCACACATGAAGCGACATGTACCATATGTAAAACAGAATTTTAAAGGATATTCAATAATTATTTCTGCCTTGTACAAAAGATCAACTCCACCACACCTTGATTTCTCAGGTCACTGATCCATGCACTGAACCATAATCTCTTCAACCAAGCAAAGCTTGCTAGGGCAAAGAAGGTGGCACCAGTTTCCACAGCACTTCCTCCAGTGAGGAGGCAACATACTGTTATAGTTTGGATCTGAAATGTCCTCCACAGGTTTGTGTGTTAAAGGTGTGATCTCCAATGCAGCAGTGTTGATCTGGGGCTTTGGGAAAATGTGGGACCAAGAGGGTTCTGACCTCATCAGTGGGTTGACCCACTGATGGGTCCATAATTTGATGGGTCATTGAAGGTGATGGGAATTTAGAAAGGGGGACCTGGTTGAAAGGAGTAGGTCCTGGGTGATATACCTACAATAGTTGATCACAATGTATGATGTACATTTACATTTCAAAAATTTATTACAATAGAAAAACATAATAACATTAATCCTCCTCAAAATACTCTCCTTCCCTTTCAAACACATTTATTCTATTGTTCTTTCCACTTTCTAAAGCAGTTCTAGAAGTTCTCTTCTATGAGTGTCTTCACAGTGCATAATCAGAAATACAGTAAATGCTGCTGTCAAGTACTACCTAAAGAAAGGTAGGCATATAGAAACACTGCAGTGTGCCCAGCGCCTACGAGCAGAGCCACCCCCAGAACAAAGGAAGTGAACCTTCCAGGCCAACTTACCACCACCCTCAGTGACGAGGAGGTGGGCCATGTGGGAGCCAGCAGCAAACATCACCCCCCCCTTGAAATGAGAAGACACTTAAACAAGTCTCAAAACCAGACTTCCACATGACCTAAAGCAACCCCAATGGGAAACAAAATGGAACAATCTGATACTCAACCACCTGGACTCCCTGAACTGGCAACAAAACAGGATCTGGAAAAAATCAAACCAGAAATAATTTCTCAGATAACAGCAGAGATTGTGCCCATAGTGCAAGGTATGATTAATAAATCTATAGAGGACACAGATAAAAAAATAGATGAGCTGAGGAACATGATGGAATCCCAACATAGGAAACAAGTGAATCCATAAAACAGATGCAAACAGATTTCCAGATTAAAAACTCCACTGAAACTTTACACAGCAGAATGAGCCAACATGAGGACAGAATTTCAGATATAGAAGATAAGATTGCAATTAGTGACCAGGAAAGGGAAAATTTCTTTAAAATTGTAGGGACCATAAGAAATCAATCCAGCAGCTGCTAGACGATGCAAAGAAAAATAACATAAGACTGATCAGAGTCAATGAAGAAACAGGAGACAGTGCAGATGACATAAAAAAAACTGTTCACAGAAATGAGGGCAGAAAACTTCCCAAGCAGGGGGAAAGAACTTGACATACTGATAAGTGAGGCATATAGGACTCCAACTAGCCATGAGCAAAAAAACTCTACACACAGGCATATAATAAGTTAAGATTCCAGAAAGCCAACAGAAGAACAAAATTCTACAAGCAGTTAGAGAAAAGAAACAAATCACATACAAAGGAAAGCCCATCAGAATCACAGCAGACTTCTCAATGTAAACCCTCAACGGAAGAGCTTGGAGTGACATATTTCAATCCCTAGAGGAAAACAGCCTCCAACCCAGACTGATGTACCCTGCAAAACTATCTTTCAAAATTGATGGAGAAATAAGATACTTTCATGATAAAGAGCACCTTAGGAACTTCATGAGTACCAAAGAAGCACTCCAAAAAATTTTAGACAATATCCTAGGAAAAGACAATGAGGATCACAACCCCAGGAAGCCCAGCAAAATGAATCCATCTGGCACGACAAGAAATTAAGCACAAAGAGGGGGGAATCCAACAAACAGAAAAAGTCATGACAATAATAAGTCAGTATGTATGAGTTATAACCATCAATGTTAATGGTCTCAATTAACCAGTCAAAAGAAATAGACTGGCAGAATGGGTCAAGAAGCAAGATCCAACAACATGCTGCATACAAGAAACGCACTTAATTCAGAAAGAAACTCACAGGCTGAAAGTTAAAGGGTGGAAAACAATCTCCATGCAACAGGAACCCGAAAAAAAATCAGGTGTAGCTATCCTCTTTGCAGATAAAGTGGATTTGAAACCAACACTGATTAAGAGAGACAAAGAAGGGCACTACATCCTTGTAAAGGGAACAATTCAAGAGGAAGAGATGACAATCATAAATATATATGCACCAAACACTAGTGCACCCAACTGTATAAAACAAATACTAACAGACATGAAAAATGAAATAAGCACTAATACAATAGTAGTGGGGGACTTCAATACCCCACTGTTACAAATAGATAGATCCACTAGACAGAAAACAAACAGCAAAATACTAGAACTCAATCAAACTCTTGAACAAATTAACTTAACAGATGTTAACAGAGTGTTTGTTCCACCCCACAAAATCAGAATACACATTTTTTCAGCTGCACATGGGTTATTCTCCAAAATAGACCACATACTCGCTCACAGAACATATTTCAGTAAGTACAAAGAAATTGAAGGTATCCCATGTACATTATTAGACCATAGTGCAATGAAATTGGAGATCAATAGTAAAAGAAACCGCAAGAATCTCATAAACACATGGAAATTGAACACCACACTTCTGAATAACCAATGGGTCACAGAGGAAATTAAAGAAGAAATCAGGCAGGGCCAGGGATTTAGCTCAGTGGTTCCGATGCCTGCCTCGCTAGCGCAAGGTCCCGAGTTCAATCTCCAGTACGAAAAAAAAAAAAAGAAAGAAATCAGGCAGCTTCTACAGTTAAATGACAATGAAAACACAATATATTGGAATCTATGGGACACAATGAAAGCTGTCTTATGAGAGAAATTCATAGCTGTGAATACTCATATTAGGAAAACAGAGTGAGCCCAACTAAACAACCTGATGCTGAACCTCAAGCTTCTAGAAAAAGAAGAGCAGGACAAACCCAAAGCTCATACAAGGGAGGAAATTATAAAGCTCAGAGGAGAAATCAGAGACTAAGAGAACAATACAAAAAAATCAATGAAGCAAAGAGTTGATTCTTCAAAAGAATAAACAAAATTGACAAACCCTTAGCCAACCTTATCAGAAAAAGGGGAAAAAAGGCCCAAATCCATGCTATTAGGAATGAAAAGGGTGAAATTACAATGGAACCAGCAGAATCCAGAGGATCATCAATACCTACTTCTAGAACCTATACACCCAATAAGATGGAAAACACAGAAGAAATGGACAGATTCCTAGATACGTATGAATTACCAAACTTGAAGGAAGAAAACCTAAAAATTCTAAACAACCCAATATCAGTCAACGAAATCAAAAATGTAATTGAAAACTTAACAACTAAGAAAAGCCTGGGTCGTGATGGCGTCACTGCTGAATTCTACAAGACATTTAGAGAGGAACTACTGCCACTCCTGTTTAAACTCTTCAATTAAACTGAAAGGGAAGCAATACTCGCAAATTCATTCCTGGAAGCAAGCAAGCATCACCTTGATCC
>NW_004624774.1:17104599-17150173 GCF_000247695.1 Heterocephalus glaber | reverse complement strand
CCCGTGAACTTGCACAATCAACAAGTGGGATCTCTTCTTATTAAAAAGCTTCTGCACAGCAAGAGAAACCACCAACAGCGTGAAGAGACAACCCATGTGGGAAAAAGTTTTCACCTGCTGTTCCTCAGACAAAGGTCTACTATCTAGAATCTATAAAGAACTTAAAAAAAAAAAAAAATCAGACCTCCCAAATTTAAAGACCCAGTCCAAAAATGGGCATCTGAAATGAATGGGCATTTCTCAGACAAAGAAGTAGAAATAGCAAATAAACGTATGAAAAAATGTTCAACATCACTGGTCATTCAAGAGACGCAAATGAAAACAACACTGAGATTCTGCCTCACCCCAGGAAGAATGGCTGCTATCATGAAATTAACCAGTAACAAATGCTGGTGGGGCTGTGAGGAAAGGAACACTGTTCCACTGCTGGTGGGAGTGTAGACTGGTGCAACCACTGTGGAAATCAGTATAGAGATACCTCAAAGAACTAGGACTAGAGGTCCCATTTGACTCAGCTATTCCCCTGCTGGGTATCTTCCCCAAAGAATTAACATACCACAGTGATATATGTGTAGCCATGTTCATAGCAGCACAATTTTAATAGCTAAAACTTAGAAGGAGCCCAATTGCCCATCAACTGGAGACTGGATAAAGAAAATTTGGTTTTTTTTATAAAATAGAGTACTACTCGGTCATAAAGAATGAGAGATTAGAGGCATGTATAGCTAAATGGATGCACATTGAGGTGATAATCTTAAATGAAATCAATAGGACACACATGTGGAAATATTGAATAGTTTCTCAAATGTGAGAAACTGAAAGTGTAAATAGGCCTAAAGGGTATAATAGATAATGTGAAATAGGAAGAAAAGGGCCAAAGGGGAGGGGAAGTGGGAGGGGTGGGAAAAAGGAAAGAAGGGAATGGAATTAATAAGAGAAAATGAAAAAATGGAAACAAAGTCTTTGTAAATAGGGATGGATGGAGGTGTTGAAGGGAGGACAGGGGAATGGGGAAAAAATAAGAACCAAGAGAGATTACGTAAAGGTGCAAATTTCCAGTGATCAATGTCATTATATTGTATACCTAAAATGTACCAATAAAATTAATTTAAAAAAACATTGGAGTGTGTCCCCATCCATCTTATTCACAGGATCTGGCACCATGTGACTTCTGTCTCTGCCTCAAAGTCACAGTGACCATTCAAAGTAAATGTTTTGCATCAATTCAGGACATTGAGGCAGCCACAACAGTACAATTAAAGATACTCATCAAAGAAGACTTTCAGAACTGCTTCAGAAATTGGCAAGAGTGATGGGATAAGTGTGTTTCAAGGGAAGGGAAGTATTTTGACGGGAATTAATGGTATTGTGTCTTTTACTGTAATAAAATTTTAAAATTTAAACATTCACTGTGTTTTGTGATCATATCTCATGTATCTTGTCCCCAACCCCTTCTCATCACCCCTGTCCTCTGTCCACCAATGGTGAGCAGCTTTGCTGCATGACATGCTCTCCACCATGATGTTCTGTCTCACCACTGTGCCCAAAACCAACGAGCCAGGGGACCATGGACTGAAACCTCTGAAATCATGATCCATACCAAAACTATCCTCCTTTATGTCATTTATCTTAGGTATGTGTCATATGTGGTTGGAGGCACAGAAAATTAACACAAATACTAAGGGGGGTCCAGGGACTTTGCTCAGTGGTGCCACGCCTGCCTCACAAGTGCAAGGTCCTGAGTTCAATCCCTGGTACCAAAAATAAAAAATACTAAGGGGGTGAACCTGGGGTTCTGTTTGAAGACAGCTTGGGGTTCAAATCCTGGGCATACCAGTACTTGCTATGCTGGAGCCTGAAGAAGTCACTGGGCTTCTCTAAGGCTCCATGTATGGATCTAAGAAATGTGATTAATAATAATAGTTACCCTCACCATGTTGTAGTGAAGAATCCATGAGGAGAATCATGCAATGTAAATGCTCAGCATACTGTATAGCTCACTAAACACTGGCTTTAAATATTTAAAAAAGAAAGTCCCTCATCTGATACTACAGTTCTCTAACCCCACACACAAGGTTACAAAGCTCTTTTTTGCATCCTACTATATTTAAAATAAATCTATAATCCCTTCCAAATGCATGGTTAAGTACAGTTGAAGTGTGTTAGAAGTGTAAGAAAATGAGGCTTAACCCAGAGAAGCTCAGCCTTGGGAAATACTGCTTCTTTCATACACTGGCATCTGGCAGCAGTCAACTACCTTAAGCCATCCCCATTATAGTTTTATAGCAATGATGGGATCACTACAGAGGTCCTGATGAGTCCTAGAGTACTACAAATCTCCTACTAATTCCAGATGCACCTCTTTTTCATGTACTGCCACCCCAAAAGTCTACTCCTAGTCACCTAAACTCCATTACACATCAACCCAATAAATAATGACTGTAATCACAGAAACAGAGTAAACTTACAACTATAATCACAGAACTGCATCCAAAGTACTGTCCATGGTGGTCTGCATGCAAAATACCTGACCACTAGCTACGTAACCTCGGACAAGACACTTGATCACTCTGGGATTCTGTCTTCATGTATAAAATAAAAATAGCACCTAGCTAATGTGACTGCTACACGAGATCATACCCCCTCCCCACCCCCCCAAAAAAACATAGCTCAGGGCCTGGTTCAGAGTAGCACTCAATAAACAGGAGCTATCTCCACTGTCAACGTTATTATCATTATTACAAATATATTTCAGACCTGAACTAAAAAGAAATCGATAGATGGTTTAGTCCCATAGGGCCAAATGTTACCATTTGCTACATTCAAAAGAAATTCAAAAGAGCCAGTTATGAATAACTTTCTGGGAGGGGGAGAAAGCCTAATATAGTTCTAATCAAATATTCCTCATTTAAAAATCAGTGGGGCATTACTGGTCTAATAATGCTAATAACTAGAGTAAAAAATCAGAATAAAGAACTGGCCAGTTTTAGCAATGGCTTCTTTATCAGAGGTCTTTTCTGTCATCTTGATAGGACACTGATGTAACTTATTAAGAGCCCAAAAGAGGAAAGCAGGAAAGCAGCCATCTCTAGTAGGAGGAAAAAAAAAACACCCATAAGTCTAACAGCTGGTGGTGGCAGCCTGTCAAACTGAGGAAAGTTAATGTCAAGAACAGACGCAAGGCAGTCTCTCACTGTTATTTTTGCATGATTATTCCCAGGTGTTGGTGCATGCTGAGCAGTAGCCTGGCTATTTATCACGCCAAAGAGTCTAAGAGCTTGGGAGGAGGGAGCAGCGAGGGCCAGGGAGGCAGAGAAGAAAAGGTTATTCACACAGACAGCAGTACTTAGTGTGTATAAGTAGAGAGCTGGAGGAAAGAGTCTGCAGAGGTCTTGGCAATATTTCCTCTTTCCACCTTATTTCAAGGGCTTCCTGAGGGCTGATGAGCAAGAAAGGCTCCAAAGCTACAGTGCTGGTGGCAGCAGCTTTTCGTCACTAGAGCACTGGGTGCTGTCAGCCAGAAACGGTTTTCAGCATCCAGAACACGACAGCCCATGAGGAGGGGTCTCTAGGGCAGGGCTGGGGAGCACCCCAGTGGGCACTCCTGCTCCTCCCAGATGCAACAAAGACAGTCAAGTGGCTCTGCTGCCTGAGAACTCCTGTTTCCCAGTGGAGGGAGCAGAGGAAGCCCGGAGCTGCAGACAGGTGACACCCTGATGAGGAGCTTGCCCCACGTTCCTTCCATCTGTAGCCACAAATCTCCACACTCAGCCTGCTCTTCACCCCTCAGTCCTGGGATTCTCAGACTATCAACAAGCAGTGGGGGATGGTGTTGCATCTGCACAAACTGATACTTCCACATTCTCACGAGCATGCTGGGACACGCTTACTTTAATGCCCATGTGTTCTCCATATCCTTGTATGTGGCTGTTTTATGAGACTGCTCGCAGTCACCTCTTAATTTAAAAGCATTAGGCAGAGACTGTACTACCATAGAAGTCAAGGCTCTTTAGAGATGACCACTGCCACGGTCTCTACTCAGCCTCTGCCTAACGTCAATGCTTCATTAGCAAAGCAGGAAAGGCTTATAAAACTCCTTCCTTGAATTAGGCACTGGTCTTTTCTCCAAAATTCATCAAGTATGAATTTCCATCCCTGACAGACAAACCTAGAACAGCTGAATTTTTGGTCATACCTAATTCTTCCTCCCCTAAAGGCAGTGGAGGACTTGCTCCCAACCATGGTCAAAGCAATTTATGTGCAAACATGGGGAAATTCTCATTACAGGTCTACAATACCAAGCTTAGGCAGGATTAGACTGTCCATGCCCTCCTCTGATCTTCACAAAATTGTAAAGAAAGAATGTCACAGATGACACTGGAACTTGGGAAAAAATAGGTAACTTGACAGGTCATTTAGGGTGGGGAACCAAACCAGAATTTGAACCATATTGGTCTAACATCAAAGGCAAACTTTACCATGTTAAGTAGGACACAAGATACAAAGAAAACCTCCTCCAAAGCTACTTTCTGACTCTTTTCAGGCACCACACTCCTAAACTCTGTTTTACTGTCCAGTTTAAGAGTGCATCTCAAGAGTTCCAAACAAATACTGTGATCAGACACCTTTCTTCAAAGAACCACTGAAACCAAAGCTCAGATTTGGTTCTGTTATTGTTGTGGTTCTAAAACCATTCCAGAGCCTGGCATGGTGGCTCAAGCCTATAATCCCAGCACTCAGGAGGCTGAGGCAGGAGGACTGGAGCAAGTTTGAGGCCAACTTGTAATACACAGTGAGTTCATAGACAGCCTAAACTACAAAAGGAGACCCTGTCTCAAACAAACAAACAAAAAATCATTCTAAAAGGTATGACCATGTATACTGACTGAGAATTACATCACCATCTCCATTTTTTTTCATTACTGGTAATACAACACACATTTGGGGGGGAGGGTACTGGGGATCAAACTCAGGTTCTTGAGCTTGCAAGGCAGGCGATGGAACCACTGAGCTAAATCCCTGGCCCTCTTACAACCAAGGGCTTAACTGCTAAAGTGCTGATAAGTTCTGCAGATGGCCTGCTGGGTTGGGCCTGGGGACACTCAGGCCTCTGGCCCCACAGAGCCAAGATGATGCTTCCATCCCAGCCAGGACCCTGCAATCACAAAATGCCACCAATTCACAGTCTCCATGGGGTTGCTTGGGACAGTGTGTCACTGACTATTGGTGATATCCTAGAAGTGGCCCAATGTGCAGGTCACAAAGCAAAGGCACATACAGCCACCCCCAACATGTGTAAAATCAGCTTCAAACAAGAGCAACTATTTTTAACTTCATCCTCTTGATAGTTTGCAAAGCACTGCAGAAGGGACTGAATGTGTAAAGGCAGAGTATAATTAAACTACCAGACTCAACGCCTTACATTTTTTTGTTTTGGAGCCAAACAACATCTCCCCTAGAAGGTCCTCAGTGAGACACTGGTAGAGGCAGAGCAGATGCAGGGACTCCAAAAGAGGACTCTTCCACAAGAGCCCATCAGTTGTCACATACTTAGCCTCATTTGTGCTGTCTCAAAGAATTCTGTCCCACCGCTGAGGTACAGATACTTAATCTGTTCTAAAAGTGCTGCTGACATCTTCCACTACTCAGAGCTGGGTGTTCTTTAAATAGTAGCAGTAAATGATCAGCATTTTCCTATCTCATTCAAAGGACTTCTCTGATTTCCTCTCACCATATTTCCAAAGACACTTAAAACACAAAAATAATCCACAAAGAAAGGAGGCCATATAAAGGTACTAGAAAAGCCTGTGTTCTTGGATTAATCCTTTTCACAAGTTCCTTTGTTTGTACAAAGCTGAATTTCTGAAAAGTTCCACACAAGTCCATTGTTATCAATTAGATCTTGTTCCCTATCCCTTAAGAGTGAGACTTTAAAAGGAGAGCTCAGCAGATGTTGCTTTTGCAGGAGTGCACCTACAGTAGCCAACAGATCAATGTCAAATCACATGAATGATGCGTGTACCTAGCAGATACTGACCAGTGATGAATACACTGCCTGTCTCTGCAGGACTCCTAATTTCTCCTTGAGGTCAGCCTGAAATCTGGAAATCACTGGAGGTGACACAATTTTAAGGGAAGAAAGAAAGAGGACAAGAAAAGCCTGTTGGGGAAATTCATCTTCTTTCTATTCCTTTTAACTAAAACAATTTTTTTTCTTACCTTATATTTGGCAATCTTACTTGAGAATACAACCAAAATCTTGACATCTGAATTATAAACATAATACATGCTGCTCATAACCAATTAAACGACAAAGGAGTGTCTGACTTACACTGTGGGAACCAGGGAAAGGGCCAAAACTTGCTTTTCCAAAGCCACACAAGGGACAATTGTGACTCCCTGCTGAGAGTACTGCCTTGGTACCATTTACTTTCCTCCCTGTGAAATGTTGACACTGAGCTAAAAAATCCAACATATGTCTAAAAGGCTCGCTGTGCATTTATTGTTTTGTCCCTCTTCCTTCCCTACCTCCTAAATCCTAACCCACTGGGGATTTAGCTCAGTGGTTTTGCTGCCTGCTGCGCAAGCGCAAGGACCCAAGTTCGATCCCTGGTACCAAAAAAAAAAAAATATGGTGAAAGTTTAAATCCTGACCCACAAGACTGATCCAGTTCAACAAATTAAGGAAATGTTTTATTTTTTGGACCGGGAATCAAACTCCGGACCTTGCACCTTCAAGGCAGTCGTTGGAATCACTGAGCTAAATCCCTGGTCCCAAGGAATGTTTTTAGACTTTAAGTTATTAATATTACTGACCACAATTTGGCAAAGCTCTCCGTAGTTTATCACAGAGCCAAAACGATTAAAAAGAGAGGTAAAATCACAAAGTCCTACTACTTATTTTCACACATACCTATGTCATGTATGTGCACCATATTGTCATACATACATGACACCTATCCACCTGCTATCCTGTGCTCAAGAACACTTTAAAGATACATTCACTCTTATGACAGCTCTATAGAAGGGCTGAGGTGGGTTCTCTCCTCTGATTTTGAGGAAGAGGGAAAGTAAAGTCTTCCGAGAGAAGTTACCTCTCAGGATCAAGGAGGAGAACACAGCCATTGACCAGTCCAGGAGGTCTGTCATGCCACACCCTCTACCAAGTTCAATGCCACAACCCAAACTTTTAAATGTCTTTTCTTGAGTATGGGGTTGTGGCTCAGTGGTAAAACAATAGCCTGGTATACAGTAAAGCCTGGGTTCAATTTCAACACCATACACAAAACAGAAAAGTTTCTTTATATAGAGCCCTACACACACAAAAAAATGCTGCTCACAGATCCAGAATGATTTTCCCCTCTGAAGACAGAGCAGGTTTTAAAATCCGATAGGTCACTTTCCAAAGGGAACTAATCTCTCTTTTATCAGTTTCTTGTATATTCTTTCAGAAATCTTATCACTATGAAAACAGAGGGAGCCAGCAATGATGGCACACGCCTGTAATCCCAGAACCAGGAGACTGAGGCAAGAGGATTACCGAGTTCAAGGCCAGCCTGAGTTTCACAGCAAGTTCAAGGCCAGTCTGGGACACAAAGGAAGACCCTGTTTCAACTCCCCTCCCAAAATAAAATTTAAAAAAAGCACAGAGAGGAGGGAGGGAATCAGTTTTCATTAGAGTCTTCTGTGTTACCTGAATGTTAACATGTATTTCTTATATCATTTAAAAATTATTTTTGAGGCAGGAAGATCACTGCACACTCAAAAAAAAAAAAGTAGTATTATTTTAAAGAGGGCACATGATCTGAAATGATCATTTCAACTCTTATGCAAAGGTTTTAAAATCAACACAAGCCAAAAGGGGCATCAGGACCCCATCTGTGTGACAAGGAACCCTGCACTGACCCCATACCCTTTCCTTTATAATGGTTGCTGCTTAAAGTGCCTCACTGTTAGAGAAGTCATTCTGTCTTTAAACAAATTTCTGCCAGGTGCCACTATGTGTCACACATTCCTCCTGGAGCTCTCTGACCCAGAGACTGGAGACAAATGGAAAGTGCAGAGCACAGTGCCGTCAGGAGCAAGATGGTCAGTTAAGCCCAGGGCATTGTGGGAGGATGGGGGGGTGGCCTGGTAAAAGAATGGGAGGGGCAGGCAGAACTGAACTGTATACTGAATTCAGTTAGGGGTTGGCAGTTTAGTGAGCTACTGGGTAAGCTGAGGCTGAAGACTCAGCTCACAAGGAAGCCCAAGTCAGGCTAAGATTCTGAGGTTCACTGTAAGGTTAGAAGACAGCAGTGAGGATTCTAAAACAGGGGCATGGAAAGATCAGGCGATTTATCTGGCACAACAGAATTTGTGAGAAAACAGACGAGAGAACAAAATTGGAGGGAGAAGGGCAATGAGGAAGCCATGATGGAACTCCAAGGAATAGACGGCACACGTGGTGGGCAGAGGAAGGAGAGGTTGGACTTAGGAAGGTGGGGAAAGAGGGTAAGCGCAAAGGTGAGTTCCAGGAGTCTGTTTCAGCTGAGTCTCATTCTCTGGGATGGGGGGCTCAGACAGGATTCCAGTCACACATGGGGCACTATCTACCAGGTAGATGAACTGTCTGGAACTCAAGGGAACACTCTAGACAGGCACAGAGAAAGTGATAAAGCCAGTGAAACGGATGAAATGGCTCAGAAAGCAAGAAAAAAGAGTGAGGTGACTTGGTGAGATCCCAGTAATAAGGGAGCGAGAGCTGAGTAGCCAAAACCAAAGGAGAGCAGCTCAAACAGCAGAGAGGTCTGAGGTCTGGTGGCCAACGCCACCATGGAGAAATCAAGAGGAGACAGCCCAGCGCTTCCTCCTACCCTCCACAGAAAAACAAGACTTGATGTTTTAAAACTCGCCAAAGCCTAACATTTCCCTTAATTTAGCCCTAACAACCAAAGGAAGCCCCACAGTGGTCCCTGAAGCAACCTCGAACTACCTGTCTCAAGCCAGGTGAAGAAATACCACCAGGCCTGCACTCACTTTTATTCCCTTATGGTCTTAGAACTACTAGATCCCACCTCTAAATGCCATGTCCCTCTCCACCTTCTGTGTGTCCCTGGCCATCTAGAAGACAATGAGGCCTTCACTTCAGGAGGCTGAATTACAAAACCAATCTGGATCTTGAAGAAGCTTTCCTAATTAACCCTCACACACAGAGGGTACTGGCCCCTCCCAGTGACACCCAGGCACCAAGCTTGCACAACTAACATTAAAACCAACATGTTAAAAATGTGCCACTATGATTACTGAAAACCAAATGATGGGTCCAACAGAGATGAAAAATAAAAAACTTCAAAATATCTGGAGATAGGTGAATAAATGAATATGTACTATTATTTAGTATCAGATATATATCAAGATTTTATTTTTTGGAGGGGTGGGGAGTGATTTTTTTTTTTTTTCTCTTCCAAAAGCTGGTCTTAGGAAGAATACTAGCCTAAGAATGAGATCAGGATATGCCAGTGTCAACATCTATAAAATGGCAGTAGGAATGTTTCAATAGTTTCATAAGAATACCTCAAGAATCAAATGAAATAAACTCTAAGAAAATGGTATCAAAAGAATGCACAAATGTCAGGCATGGTGGCACATGCTTATAATTCCAGCTACTCTGGAGACTGAGTCAGGAAGATCACGAGTTTGAGGCCATGCTTATCAGACTTATGGAGACCTGCCTCAATGTGGAAAAGAACTGATATAGGGATATAGCTCAGAGATAGCACACTTGACTATCATGCAAGGCACTAGGTTCTATTCCCAGTACTGTCAAAAAAATTTTAAAAATCACAAATGTAAATAAAAATGAGTATTACTAGCCATACTTTCACAGTTACTAATCCATTTTATAAACATAAGGAAGGGTGAGGGGTAGAAGGATCAAATTCTCTTAGGATTCATATCTCCAGAATAGTCACTTATTTTTACACATACGTTTCACTGAAAAACTGATTCTGGCCGGGGATTTAGCTCAGTGGTTCTGGTGCCTGCCTTGCAAGCGCAAGGTTTGGAGTTCGATCCCTGGTACAAAAAAAAAACCTAAGTAGAAAGGCATTTTGGGCCAGAGATTTAGCTCAGTAGTTTCGCTGCCTGCTATGCAAGCGCAAGGACCTGAGTTCGATCCCTGGTACCAAAAAAAAAACAAAAAATAAAAAAACTGATTCTGGATAGCTGTAATAAATATTTAAGATTACTGGGGTGGGGGGAGGATTCACACGAGTTCATAGCTATCAAATAATGCCACCTCTAAATCTTAGCCACACAGCACTAAAAGAGATTAGCTCTGAAATAAACATGAGCTCCTTTCACAATGCATATTACAAGCTGTCCAAAATGTCTCAACCAATGAATAAGACACTTGATATAATTTGAAGCCCAAACAAGAGATGATGGGGATTATATGCTACATGCTAATCTCAAACTATTAGTACTCTATAGGCAACAACATCCCATAGCTACATTAAAATGTTTATTTCCATTACTTTCCTTTAATATTACAAGAAGTTCTGGGCAGTTGATAAAACACCTGTGAACAGTTTTAGCATTATAGTAAGCTAAATTTAAATCAAGTTGATTTGAATCATGACTTAAATCACTGGTCAAGAAAAACTGGTATCTTTTAAAAATAAAGAACACATGCTTATTTTTGCCATAATAGTAATAATATACTTTATAAAAACTCGTGAATATATGCATACATACTGCTTTTTAAACAAAAATATTATTTAAAAGTATCAAAAATCTTTTAAAACGTTTTAATTATTTTTATTAAGATTACCATACAGGAAAAAAAAAGATTGCCACACAGCCCTTACATACACATACATATATAATAAAAAGCATACTCTATATATCCTAATACATTTCTTTTTTAGAGCCACTTTAAAAACTCTAATATAGTTGCTTTATATATCAAAACTAAATGAAGCATCTATTTAAATAACAAGGACTATCTTATCTAGATTAATCATTGCTATTTTGCTAGTATACTAAAAGCTAATAAGTAATAACCTTAAAACTATATAAACTTCTCTGTAAAGCATCATTTTTAAAACGCATTTTAAAAATCAGTTTCTCAGCCTGATGTAGGGCTGCATGCTTGTAATCTCAGTTACTTGGGAGGCTGAGACAGCAGACTTGCAAATTTGAGGTCAGCCAGGACAATTTAGCAAGGTCCTGTTTCAAAATTTTAAAAAGAGCTGGGTATGGAGCTCAGTGGTAGAGAACCTGCTTAGCATATGCTCATATGCTCAAGACCCCAGATTCAATCTCAGTACGACCACCATCACCACCACCAAAAAAAAAAAAATCAATTTCTTAAAATAAAAATTCTTACTTGTTTATTCCTTTGAAATCTAAAAGATTTGATTTAAAATTAAGGAAAGATTAATGTTAGCAAAAAGGCTCTGAGGAGCTTTAGAACAACACAGCCCAAGAATATGCAGAATTACAAAAGAGCAGCAAAATGGCCTTAGACATTTAGTCCTTTTGGTTTTTACTTTTGTAGATGGCTTACATCAACTCAAGTCCACAAGAGTTTGTGGTCAAATAAAGACGTAGGACTGAAAGTAAGTTCTCAGTCAAAGCGTACTACATCTATGTAACACATCACCTGGTTTTGTCTCCGCAGTGAGCAGAGTTCTGACCAGATAGGGTATTCTGTGGCCAGCCAAGTATCCTCTCATGGGTGGAGAAAGAAAGAGAACAACAGACAAAATTTTACCCCATCTGCTAAAACCTTTTTTCTTTTTCTTGCTTCTATAAAAGAAAGTCATGCTTTGATGCATGGGTTGAGCACATATTATGACTGAACAGGAAGTGCAGTCTCACAGTGTAGATGGCCTACCCTACCCATGTCACCATCTGAGTACAGGCCCACATTCTGAAAACAACCTCCCCAAAGTTATCTGCCCTTGCACAGTGACATGGCCACAAATACCATGGCTTCACTCATCATCCTGGAGTAAGTAGCTAAGGCAAAAATATGACCTGTCATCCCAACCTGTTCTTCCTTCCAACGAGAACAGGTAATCTCTCTGCTTACCATTCTGCAAGTGCCTTGTTAGAGGAACAAAACAAATTCTCTTTCATATGTGTTACAGAGTCTAATATTTTGTCAAAGAGAAATGAAAAATAAACCTAATCTAAGCTGTCACAGAATCATGAAATGCCTCTGGCAGTTCTATCAAAGTATGTGGGCATGTACAGACTCTTTGAAGAAATGATACTGCAGTTTATCAAGTGTGATTTATAACCAACACTGATTTAGCTGGTAGATAACACTGCTGTCTAATCATTAGTAGTCAGACAACAGCCATGTGAACACATCAATTATGGGCCACTGCCAAAAGCCCTTGAGATCTTGGGAGATTAACAGCCAATCCTCTGTTTTACAAGCTCACATCAAAAAGAATATTAATAAGAGGAGGGGCAACGTGAAAGCCTGTCAGAGTAATTCAGCCACTAAAGCAAGGCTTTTTCCCCCTCTTTCTCTTCTCTGTTGAATTGGCCCAAGGAAGGAGCTGGCATCCGTTACAAAGTGCAATGCTGCCAACTCCTTGAAAATGTTTTTCACTAACATATGGGAACTTGTAAGGGTCTGCAAAACTGCTACTTCGTGAGTAAAGACAGACAAGCCTTCACTCGTCCCTTTTTAACGCGGGAATGACAAAAGATGGAGTCAGTACTGAATTATTTTTAAATTTGCATGCACAGTAGAAATATCCACCGGCTTTTTCTCTACTCTCAAAATCAGAAATTTCATAAAATCTCACATGTATTCCATTTCTAATACTTCTGCCATCCACCAAATTTAATTATGTGAACAGTAGTACTAACGCACACATTAAAGAATTTCTTCAAATTAACGTTTTATTCCATTGTAGAACAAAATCAAAATGTGTGCTAAGTACTTAAATTTCTTCTTTCCAACTATCTCAGGAAGACAGATATAAATCCTACTGATATTTGTGCAATTAAAATTAAACCAGTTATCACAACTCATATATAGAGAACATTTGCAAAAATTTATGCCACTGCCACAGCATTCATTTCCGTTACATCAGTATTTAACACACAAACCAGTGAGGATTGCTATGTTTTTTGTAAGTGATCAGATTAAAGCAAACAGCTGGCAACTAACCATTCAGTGGGGTTCCAGCAGGCTCCCTAATATATGAACATAAGCTATCACAAAATGTGTGGCCTGGGTTTCCCTGCCACTTACAGATTTGTTTGCATTTGTATTTGTAAAACACTCTATTTTTACAAAGTGTTTTCGTATTTTTTCAATTGTTGTTCATCATTTCAAAATCACCATGGGGTACTGGGAAAAACATTAGAGGAGAAAAAGAAGGATGGGGTTGCTGTTGCTTCTCAGTAGTTAGGCTGTTTGGCTCCTGAGCAAGGCACTTAATTCAAGGGCTTGTTGACAAGAAACTGTTAAATCAAAAATTCTGTACATGGGACTCAAAGATATTATCGAGTCTGGGAAACCTCATTATTACAGAAGCAAATATTTATGTGTTTGTGCACTTTTTCTTTCTTCTTTTTTTTCCCAATTTTTGGAGAGAAGATCCATAGATGCTCAGTAAAACTCTAACAAAGAGACAAGAACTAACTTGGTGGTAAATCCAAGGTCAAGAGCTGTGCCTCCTTGTCATTATACTTACTGCATATTTAGTGAGCATTTGCTGGACTCTACCTACTGGCATTCATCTAAACTTCAGGTTCTCTGCCTGTAAACCAGAGCAATAATATGCTGTCTTATGACCTTTGAAAGCTATCATAAAAACCAATAGGAATCTCTTTGGAAGTTTCACATAATATAAGGTGCTACTGAATTCAGCAAAAATTTCCTGGGTAGCTAGGTGTTGTACCAAATTAAAAATTATTGATTTCACTTTTTATATTAGAAAGGAAATGGTCTTTTAAGTAAATAATTTATCCGGGGAACTTATGGGGGAAGGAGAGAGGTCTCAAAAAGAAAACTATTCCCATGCTTTGCTGATGCTATTTAGAAACTCATTCCTCAAGATGTTAGATTTCCCACTAATGGGTGTCGCCAGTCAACTTTTATAATTTATCTGATGAGATTTCTTTTCTCGACCTCCACTCCAGAAAAAGTCCTACAGTTAAAAAAGATACCACTTAGTAGAGGTTCTACAGAACCACAACCATGCTATGGCTAACATCAACATCAGAAATGGTTCAGGTAAAGCAGACTTTCACAATAAATATGCATAGTTTCCATAGACTGAATACATACTGGCAAGAATATTTTTTAGAAAAAAATACTGTCATACACGTTTAAGGGCAACTTCAAAGTAAAAACAAAACTGTTCTGGGCCGGGGATTTAGCTCAGTGGTGCTGCCGCTTGCCTCGCAAGTGCAAGGTCCCGAGTTCGATCCTCAATACCAAAACAAAACAAAAAAACCCCAGACTATTCTTTTTAACAATAGTTACGACTATGAATGACAAATTAATCAATGATTATACATGGGAGTCCTCAAAATAGGTTTTTGTTTGTTTTTGGTTGTTTGAGACAGGATCTCCCTATGTAGTTCAGACTGGCTTTGAATTCACTGGGTAGCCCAGGCTAGCCTTGAACTCACAGCAATTCTTTCACATCAGCCTCCAGAGTGCTGGGATCACAGGCACACTTACAGCTTTTGTACAAATTTCAGCAGACTGTAGGTGTCAAATTCATGCCTGAGTTTCCCTGATCTTACCACACTCCAAACTCCTAGGCTAGCTGTTTGTTGTTGTTGTTTTGCAAATTCAACTGTTAACTTGATATAAATTATCCTCTACACACTTTCTTTCTTACTTTTGAATAATGACTTTTTTTCTTTATGAAGAGTAGCCTTCTATTTTGACCCTGAGGGTTTGGTGGGTAACAAAGCATCAGACAAAAATCTCCCAACAAACAGGATGTCATTACAATCTGCAATTCTGACACAGCATACCCCTTCTGGGGAAATCGTCTTTATTCTTTAAAATTCAACAGATATGCTCTACCAGATCCCAGAAAGCAGGTGCAACATAACTGATTGTACAGATGATAGTATTTTAAAGAATTTTAAATGTCATATAAATGAAAGATTGAAGAGAATTTAGACAATTCCCAGAAGTGTTTTTGCTTGCGATCTCTATCTAAAAGAAAGACAAAAGATATGGGACCAGTAGGATCAGTCTTAGGACTCTACTCTGTAATCCTACTAAGACAATATTTAGTTCAACAAATATTGACTGAAATAAAAATAAGTAAGATGACATTCATGTCCTCAAGAGTCTTGGGTTGGCAGGGAAACCTGCATTCACATACCACAGAAAAAAACAGGAAAGTGTAGATAAAAGACATCTGGCTCCAGTGCAATAAGCAGGAATACAGGAGATTACAAGGCTTTTGGAACTGGAAGGATACTCAGAAAATGCAGTCCAAGAAGAAAACAAGCCCCAGAAACAGCAGCTCTGTCCAGGATCAGAGAAGTCAAGGCCCAGCTGACCATGCAGGGTAAAAAACTCCACAGACAAGGCAGTAATACTTAGACTGCATGCTTTACATACTTCCAAATCATTTCCTCCACAGCAATTATTCACATTCTACTAATCAAAATGCTCAACAAAGCAATGGCTCATCTTTACTACTTAAACAGTTCATTTATGCAGAGATGTTTCTGCCCTAGGATTCTAAAAAACACTAGTGTGTTTTCCTGAGTGTAAATATTTCTAGGACTGGAGCCACAATCAATCATTAGTCCTGCTTTGCCTCCCATTTGACCGAGCACAATAATTAACCACCTGTAAAACTCCTTAATGAAGTCATATTTAAAGCAATATTGTGGTAATTTTTCTATAAAAAGCCAGCTTTAAAAAGCACGCTAATAATCACTCTTAATACTTGTCTTTTGAGAGAAAGAGAGATAGAAAGAAAAAGAAAGAAAGGAAGAAAGAAAGAGAGAGAAAGAAAGAAAAAAAAAGGAGAGATGTTCAGATGAGTTGTCTGAAGCTTTTGCTAAAGGCACACAAAGGAGCTAGAGAATCAGAGCAAGGGTAGGGGATTTGGGACTGAGTATTTGGGCAAATAAAAAAAAAAAACCTTAAGTATTCTTTAGCTAATTCAGACACACAGCTCTGATTGAGAAACTATATATTAATGGTGCAAAAATTTGAGGTACTGGGTCAAAAATTATTTATATAAAAATATAAATAATTCAAAGCCTATTAAGGCAAGTATCAGGCCTTCCATTAGAGACCTTAAAGACAGCTGAAGTGTCATGAAAGCAGCAGCACCAAAAAATAAAGTTTAATAATCTTGGATTAATCTTCCTAAACCAATACAAAGTGCAGCAGCCATAAAGGAAATGAATTAGAAATCTGAATGCACAATTTAAAATATCTAGGGGGCAAGGGGATTCAACTAGCATAAAGAGAATTGAGACAAATGAAGAGATGGAGATAAACAGTGGCAAAGCACATGAAAAGTGTTTGCAAAATATAAAAAGTGGATTTAGGGGCTGAGGATTTAGCTCAGTGGCTCCGCACCTGGCTTGCAAGTGCAAGGTCCTCAATTTGATCCCCAGTACCACCAAAAAAAAGTATTTAATTAATATACACTGAAACAGTTTCAAACCAAAAGAAAAGGCAAACAAATCACAAGAAAAATAGTCAAAGGCTAAAGATTACCAATATATAGGAAAATAAATGCAATGGCTTATAACAAATTACAATAATGGATTTCTATCAGAATAGCATTAATGCCAGAAAATTATGTTCTACGTGGGGGCCAGGGATTTAGCTCAGTGGCACCACACCTGCCTTGTAAGCTCAAGATCCTGAGTTCAATCCCCAGTACACACACAAAAAAAAGTCTACAGTCTTAAACTGGAGGAGCCCAGGCATTTCCTGTACCAGGGCTGGTAGCTAGGTGAACCTATGCAATCAACTTGGAGGACAATTACATTCTGAAATGCACGTACATAAAGATGTCCACTATAACATTTTTTGCAACTCAAAAATAATAGAAACAACCTAATACTGTCTAACTAGTCACATTATGGGATCAAAGGCATAAAGAACATATGATACGCAAGACAGACAGATAAGTAAAAAGAGGCGGGTGGAGATCAATTTCTTTACTCTAATTTGTATAAGAAGGCAAGAAATATATATGCCTCCACAGATGGAGACTACTTCAGGAAGGTCGTACAAACCTGTTCAAAGTAACTGGCTCAAGGGAGCAGGCCAAGGGTCCGGGAAGGAAGTAAAACCTACTTTACATTCTGTGCAGTTTTAACTTACAGGTTCATGGACTGCTTTTTTAATGTGAAAAGTCAACCAAAAAGTACTTTAATAAATGCAGCTGGTTTCTCAGGGCTCTTGAGCCATCCCCAAGTAGGAGATGCGTTACACCCTCAGGGAGCGTGGCCGTGATCCGCGGGGTCCGAGACAGAAACACTGGCTTCCGGTCTGTGTTCTTACCCCGTCATTTTCACATTCTGCTGTTATAATAATCAACTATATTAAGATAACAGCATATGAGGTGTGTATGACACACGACCGGAGACACCTGGAAAACACCCCCTGGGGAGAGTAATAATCTTTTAATGAACGTCTTCTGAGGAAAGTACTATTGTCTATTTTGTCCACATTCAAAAAAAAAATTTTTTTTTAATCTCACACGTTATATCAGTCGATCAAGCTGACTCAAGAGAGCACCCTCATCGTCCTTAAAGTGAGGTGAACCCAGCAGGCCCGGCCGCCCGTGTTCCGCCAGGCCCAGGCTCACCTGCCCCGGCCTGGCCCGGCCCCGCCGCTCCATCTCCGTCCCGAGCCACCTCCGCCAGCCGCCGCTCCCCCCAGGTTCTGGAAGCTTCCACCCCGGATGCGGATGCGACCTGACCAAGCGGGAGACAGCGCCCCCTGCAGCGCCCGCTCCGAACCCTCCCAGGCGCGCTCCTCGAGCGAGCAGGCATCGTCCCTCCGGGAAAAGCAGAGCAGGAATGCAATGGGACTGGAGGGCCAGTCTGCTCACTACTGTCCCCCAGGACCTGGGCTGCTCCTGCTTGGGGTAAAACAGGTATCAAGCTCCCCGCTGAGGAACAGACGCTTGTCCTGCACTGACCCTTCCGCTTTCTAACTTTTCCGCTGTCTGAACGTAGAATGGTCAAAAATTTTTCTAGATAGGGCCGGGGATTTAGCCTAGTGGTTCCGCCGCCTGCCTCGCAAGAGCAAGGTCCGGAGTTCAATCCCCGCCCGGCACCAAAAAAAAAAAAAAATCTCTCTCGGGCCGGGAATTTAGCTCAGTGGTTCTGGCCCTTGCCTCACAAGCTCAAGATTTTTTTATTTTTGGTACCAGGGATCGAACTCGGGACCTTGCGTGGCAGGCGGCGGAACCACTGAGCTAAATCCCCAGCTCCTAAAAAAAAAATCTCTCTTGACTGTAAGAGAAGGAGGCAGACAATGAAGTTAGAAATTAGTATTTACCGCTATTACATCTCTTTAAAAAAAACCAAAAAAAACCGAGAACACAGCAACAACCCTAAACAGGCGTTTAAATGAGAACTTGCTAATCTTTCTTTACCACAAAACCTAGTGACACCTCTGCATGCACCTGTGTCCTTTTCCTGTTACAGTGGAGGGCCTGTCCCAACTCTACAGTCCACAGAGACACGGATGAACCTGACCTCTGCTAGGCTGACCCCAGGGCATTCTTCCCACTCTCACTGATAGAATCAGCGTTTCTCCACCAGGTTCCCATCAATGTACAGACAGGCTAGGAGAGGTCCCCACTTTAAAGACCATAGTTAAATAGTCTCTGACCTCATGTTGCCTGCCTAGAAAAGCAGTAGTATATTCATCCTTTTCTGTTTTTCCTCACCTGCAAAAAATCCAAGTTGTCCAATCAGATTTTTAATATTCCTATTCAGACCCCTCTTCCCAGAACCACCTGTGTTAAAGTCACCAACAGTCAATTCTGTCTTTTCCTTAACCTGACTTCCTGGCCTCATTTGACAAGCTGATCAGAGTCTCTTTCCTAAAATTTCTTCATTTGTTCTCTCAAACCAGATTGCTTGGGTTTTCCTCCTCTTCTGTGGATGCATCCTGGCTTCTCGTGATCCTCTGTGGCTCAGTGCTGGGCCTGACTTTTCCACCTGTACTCACTCTCTGGATGACTCTTCCAGCCCAACAGCTCTAAAGCCAGCCTATTTATGTGCACTGTCCTAATCTCTGCCTTCAGACCCAGCCATCCAACTGAACAGACATTTGGTGGCCATCAGCCATATCAAAAACATGTCATAGGGCCAGGGGTTTAACTCAGTGGTCCCACCGCCTGTCTCACAAGCGCAAGGACCCAAGTTCGATCCCAGGTACCAAAAAAAAAAAAAGCATGTCATAACTCTTGACCCCATCCATCCACCAAATCCAGCTATTATCCTTAATTCTCTTTTTTTCCCACCACTTCCATATGTCCACATCCTATTCTGTTCATCTCAGGACAATGTGACCACTTCCCATCATCTCCATGACTACCAAAGGAGTCTCATCTCTTGCAGGGACTACTAAGCAAGTCTTGTAACTGATTTCTCTATTCCTCTTCCAGCCTTTCTATGGTAAATCATCCACACAACAGTCAAAATGAGGCTTTCGAAAAACAGGCTAAGGTGGGTGTGGTGGCGCATGCCTGTAATCTTAGCGTTCTGGGAAGCTGAGGCAGGAAGATTGTAAATTCAAACCCAACCTGGTCAACTTACTGACTTAGTGAGACACTGACTCATTTTTAAAAGAAAAGGAAGAGGAATGTGCCTCAGTACAAAGACCCCTGGTTCATTCCACAGTACTACCAAAAAATTAAAGACTAAATCATGTTATTTCCTTGCCCCAAACTCTTGAAAAGATTTCTCATATTCAAACCCTTCACTATAGCCTCCAAAGCCCTTCGTGGCACAGAGCAACATATGATACTTACACTCTCAAGTCTGTCTCACAGCACAACTTACTGGCAGTAGTCATCCTGAGGACCTCATGTGCTTATTGGGACCTTATTTAAATTTTAGTCCTTATATTAGTCATAAAAGTCCCTTTAAAATTCAGGAGAAAAATAAAACTATGTCAGATCCTGTTTCAACTTCATCTTCTGCAACTTTATTTCCAACTCCAAGTATTTTAAGAAATCCCTACAGAAGAAGCTGTCCCCAAACCAACATTACAAATATGCAGAAAAGATGACTACCCAAAAGGTATGATTTAAGACTTTAGGAAAAGTCTCCTCCTACCAGACAGTGCCCACCTTTGGCTTTTATCAGTCTATCAAGACACATGGTAGTAGTATCATCTTAAGGGTCATTCAACAGATGAATGTTAACAGAGACCAAAGCTCTTGATAAACAGTGAGAAATTAGCCTGTAAGCAGATAGGAACTTAGGAGAAGGTAAAAATAAACTTTTTTTTTTTTTTTTTTTTGCAATGCTGGCAAGTGCTCTTACCACTGAGCTATATCCTTAGCCCTTTTTTTATTTTATTTTGAGATAATGTCTCACTAAGATGCCCAGGCTCAACTCAAATTTTAGATCCTCTGCCTCAGCCTCCCAAGTAGGTGAAATTACAGGCATAAATGATTTTTTTAAATTTAATTTTTTTTTTTTGGTACTGGGAAAAGAACTCAGGGCCTCAAGCTTGCCAGGCAGGCGCTGCAACACTGAGCTACATCCCTAGCCCCAAGAGATATTTTGTAAAGAAAGCTGGCCAGTGGGATCAACAAAGATCATATCTGCTTTGGGGTAACTGACCTTTGTTTATCTTGCTCTGCCATGCCATTGGTAATAATGACCTCATGGATGAAACAGACTCCTTTGCAGGAAGTACCTTCTCTTGACCAATCTTACATAGGTTTTCCTGAATCTGAAAATCACTGTACCAATCACTGTATTATCTTCCTTATACACAAGACAACCCCAAGCTCTTTCCCTGGGCCATTTCAAAATGCAAAGGACTTTATAACCAAATATTAAAGCAATTGGTATACAGTAAACATATAATGCACATAAATTTAGCTCACTTCTCTATACTTTCTGAACACTATAAAATGTATTTATTTGTAAATATATGGGTACTTTCCCATTCCTATGTCAGAAAAGTGTCCACATTCCTTGCCTCATAGAGCACTGTGCCATAGACTCCACGTGCCTCACTCAAAGTAGATGCTGTCAATAGAACAGCCTCATCCCACTTTCTGTCCTGCAGCTTCCTAAACCCAAAGTCTCAGTATTCTTCTTTCCCCCCATTTAAGCACAGGTCACACAAATGAAGTTCATTCAATAACCCCATTACCATACCAACTTCAAAGCTAATTTCTGGGCTCAAGGGCCGTTTCTGTCCTTTAAGCTGTGTTCTGCACAGGAAGCAACCTAAGGGAGAAGGCCTTGAGAAGCTTTAAAAGCACTGGCTCAGATTACTGTGCCCATTCTGATATGACCATCAAATGCAAGAAGTGTGAAGAAGAAAGAGATACTGTAAAGGAAGCTTGGCCTGATTATTGCTCATCTCTGTCTGCTTTTTGCTGCATCTTTACCTCTTTGGGTTACACACAGCTGAAGGGTGGCAAAAACAAGGTGGCCCTGGCTTCAGAAAGAACACTATTTACCCAAGTCCCAGGTGATAGCAGGATGTGCTGTAATGTCTGGCAAGATAACTGCCAGAGCCCATTAACCGAAATTAGCCAGTGACTGAAAGAGATACTTGAGTAAACTTGAGGGAAAGCCAGTTCTGAGCCCATGAAGGGCCAAACTCACGCATGTTTAAAAACACCTAAGAACAAAGCACAGTAAGTAAATCCTTAAACATTCCAATCATTCTGCTTGTAGATTGTTTGTTCATGCTGTTGTAATCAATTCTTTAAGTTTTTCCGTGACTGTGTATACTTATACATGTGTGTATGTTTAAGTTTATAAGGCTATGTGTGTTTATAATATACATGTGCTATGTTTAGTGATTTATGGTTACTTTTAATTCTTTTTTGTTGTTTACTTGTTGTTTCCCATACTCCACCAAAGGATACTTTGAAATCTTTCCAGTTTTTACAATTAAACCTAACCATCTGGGCAAAAATCTTCACATTCACTAAATTAGTCACAGATTTTGTGGGTAAGCTGAGAAACTAAATGCTATGCTCAGCGCAGGGGTTTAAACCACATCTACCACAGCAAAACACTCTCTCTCCAATAATCTCTCCAATTATGCACGCACTTTGGGGCTCAGATAACATGGTGGCAACTATAGCTCATTGGACAGACTTATTTGTACAGTTAGTATTATTCTTGTTTTATTTTTGGTTTTTGGTACTGGGGATCGAACTCGGGTCCTTGTGCTTTCGAGGTAGGCGACGGAACCACTGAGCTAAATCCCCGGCCCCAGTTAATATTGTTCTTTAGGTCCCCAAAGTGAGTTTCAAAAAATCCAAAAGGAAATTCTTCTAAAAAAAAAAAACCCTTTTAGAACTTGTTTTATAGACAAGAGAGAAAACAGTATCTATTTTTTTCACCACCATTTCTCCGACAACTGCTGTGTGCTGGCGAGCCACTCACCAAAATCAACTCACTTAAAGAGGGCTTTATCTACGTGCTAAACACCAATACAAATGTGATTGAATACATGGGGCATTTTCCAGGTTTTTCAAGTACAAAAGTCTTCCAACCTCTTCAGAGTTTACTACAAATGTCAGAAAGGAAAATTCAGCATGTTTAAGATTTAATATACTTAAGAGGATTGAAATACAAGGCAAGTGATCTTGTGTTGTCATCCAATCATCAGAATTGTAGATATTACAGAACTTCCATCAACCTAAAACTGGACGGGATTATCTGTTCGGAAGTAACTCTACAGCTTCCAGGTGAATGGAGAAATGTTGGTTTTTACAAGGAAATAATGTACCTGACTTCAGAGCAGGCTTATGGATTTATATGCTAGTCTTTCAAAGAAGACTTTAAGCCTTTAATATGAGCTAAGATAGAAAGTATTAGACTTTGGTGTGATTAGGTTTATAAAAATTATATTCAGAGCATTTTAGAGGTTAGTTGTTTTTCCTTTCATATTTGAAATGCACAACAAAAGGGATCCATTTGAATGGTACATAGAGCACGTTAAAGCAAACATGAGCAAGAGACAAGAGGAGAGGCCAGAGGTGCGGCTCGGTGACAGATCACTTACCTAGCATGCCCAATGCCCTGGGTTCTTGCCTAGCAGTGCAAAAATACAAATCTTTTTTTAAAGTTGCATAAGAGACAAGAAAAACCCTCAATATTAAGTTCTGAGAGGCAGAAAGCTTAGTATCTACTCCCTATTCTTATACTGCATGTGAAAACAACAAAAGTTAGTGAAATAGGTAGAATGTTTAGGTAGTCCATATTTTAAATCCTCACAAACATCCATATGACGGACACACTGACAATTTGGTAAAAAGGTTTCTTTCGAGGAAAGATTAAAACTGCAGGGAGATTTCAAGCTTGCATGGCCTCAAAGCTGTCATAAATATTAATGGGAGCCAAGGTTTGGTTTTTCGTTGTTTTTTTTTTTACTTTTTCACCTATCTTTTGGTTTGCTAAATAAATCTAGATTTAACACATATTGAAATTCAAACCACTACCAAGAGATCAAATTTAGGTAAGCATTTGCAGAGCTTTACACTTTGATAAAAGATGATACTTTTTGTATGAGTTTTTTAAAAAATGTGTTGTCACAAATGTTTTTAGTAACTGGTAGTGCTGAGCTTAAGATTCAAGTTTGGAGTTTGGAAAATTATGTTGGATGCTCACAGAAGTAAAATGCAGTCTTCATTAATATAGAAAATACTAAGAGAAAAGAATCATAAATGAATAAAGCCACATTAAATAGTGACTAACAGTTTGACAGCACTGAAACCATTTAGACCTAATTTTTTCACCATCACTGTTCCCCAACTCCTACCATCCCATTGTTCACCATCTCCACAGAAAAGACAGATTTGTGGGTGCTCTGGGCCATCAGCCAGGATTTGGAATAAAAAGTCATGGCATTTCGCAGGGAACATGATACCAATACAGCTGTACCAGAACTTGCAATAAGAAAAACAAGATCACCTTAAGCTAATTAAGATCTTAAAAGTCCAACTGATCAAATATATATCAAGTAATGAACAAATGATTTTAACATTACAGAAGGAATGGACTTGTTCAAAGCAGACAGAACACAAAAGCTTCCAGTTGAAACAATACTTATATCCTAAGTTATCAGCAGGGGTGACAGTTTATATACAAAAGAGCAGTTTGAGATAAAGGGTTTCACTCTCCCAAGATTAATGTAAAAATAAAAATAGTGAGCTGGTGAGTGTTTAGAATGACAATAACAACACTTTTGCTAGAGATTTCCTTAAGCTTATTTATTTTAATAAGATTAGAAAAATGAACTACAACTACTATTGGGACAAACACCATAATTCCTCATCTTCTACTTTTAAATATAATCTACTGGGCTGGGGATTTAGCTCAGTGGTTCCACCACTTGCCCTGCAAGCGCAAGGTCCTGAGTTTGATACCCAGTACCAAAAAAACTAAAATTAAAAAAAATAAATAAATATAATCTAGTTCTTTAGAAAGATTTTTTAAAAGTCATGTTGAAATTCAGGCTATCAGACAATAGCTCTGCCCTCCCCTCTTCCCACAAAATTTGCCATACCACTTCACTGCCATTGCTGGAGAGTCCCTTTCTATTCAGAGACACAGCCACTAACTAATGAAGTAGGGGGATTTCTGCAAAGGGTCCCTGCTATTCACGAGAACGCATTGTACAGGGCCTCAGCAACAAAGGCCCTCCACCAACCTCCCTCTTTCCCACATACCTTTCTTCTACTCCTTACTCCTGACCTCTACTACTGTCATTCCAACAAACAGGAAAATTTCACAACTATCTCCTATTCCCTCCCTCGGCTAGAAGAACCTTAAGGTTTTAATCTCTTGACCAGGCACCAAAGAATAACAACTGCCTCCCTCTTCCTCCTCTCTCTTTACAGCTTAGAAAGTGCACTTGGCCAGGCAGTTCTCACCATTAAACATTCATTCTTCTTTTGCTTCCTTTGTGGAGAAAAGGGGGGTGGGGTAAAAACAGCTGAGCATGATCCCAAAACATAACACTGGACATTCAATTTCTGTACCTTATAGCCTCATTCTTTCACATCCTAGTCCATAGGATTTAGTGACTGAATAAACCTTAATCTGCAAACAAATGGTTTGCTCTACAATTAAACCATTCATTTGTCTTTTTTTTTTTTAAACTGCTTGGCAACTGCCCAACCCAGAGACTTCTAGGTTCTTCCATTATTTTGCTCTCCCAATGGTTAAAAGGCAGTAAGCTCATTTGGAGTTTATAAAACTATGCACCATCAACAAAAGCATGTAATGCTTCCAAGATGCACAGTGGCTTCTACACACACAATGAGGAGCTGTGTGCAGTCTCCCCCCCAAACAAAAATGCCTGGCCCCAATTAAGCGCCCTCGGGGCCTTCAAAGCAGTTATGCTAAGTTGCAAATACAGCAAGATCCACTTGAACTCCAACTGTCTTGTGTGCTTTTCCTCCCAAGGTAGGAAAAAAGCCGGGGCAGACTGACCTCATTAAAGGGTAATTAGTGAACCCCAGGACTTGAGGGGTTACCACAATCATGCCCATTGTGAACAATTCACTCTGGGGCTACTTTTCTTTTTTTTAACCCAGGAGGTTTCTGCAATCTGAAAGGGTCATGTTTTAAATTTTAATGGATTTCAATCTAGGTTTTTTGTTTTTTTTTTAACTTCCAGTCATTGAGTAAGAAAAAGGAAAGCAATACAAAGAAGCCTCTTTTGTGGAATTCTAGCTTAGCTAAAAATAAGGGGGTTTTCAGAAAATCATTTAAATAATGTATATTCTATATATGTAATAAGTAATGTAATATAAGATTCTTTTAACACAGTGAAAATAAATGCTCCCCTCTTGATTACAGAGATTGAAAACAGCACATAAAAAAGGACAGTAAAAATCAATCCATATAGAATTTTTATGGTTATATCTGACAATGATGTTGGAAAAAAAACAAGGGATGCAATCTATTTACATGAGAAGGTGTTACTTACAAACAAATACAGACGGGATGCGGTCCACATAACCACTTTACCATCAATAAAATCCTTCACACCTCTTTAAAGCCCATTATTACTGTTGATATCAATCTGCCAGCATGCTTGAGGACTGAACTCTACTATAAAATGCACCAGTAAATCTGACTGTTTACACCCTTCAATTTAAGAGTACTGAGGCCAGGGATTTAGCTCAGTGGTTCCACTGCCTGCCTTGAAAACCCAAGGTCCTGAGTTCGATCCCTGGTACCAAAAATAAATAAATAAATAAATAAATAAGTACGAGTACCACCTATTTGTAAATAAGCCAGAGATTCCCTGTCCTGGCACTAAAATTCTCCTGTGCAGTACTTGAGAAAGTATTTTTCTAGGCAAGTAATGAAATGGTTGTCTTGACTTTCTCAGCAACCAAGATTTAAACTATTCTAAAATTTACGTATAATCCAACATCTGTGTAAAAAGTAAAAAAAAAAAAAAAAAAAAAAAAAATTCACTGAAAAGCAGAAAATAGAATGGGAGTAATGAGGGTTGGTGTAATGATCTCCCTCAGAGTAAGCCCACCTCAAAACTCAGAGGCCAGTCCCTTTTCATAGCAGTGGATTAGATACCAGGAGAAGGGATTTGAATCACAGGACTAGCAGTGGGGTGACTACTCCAGGGACCTGAGTACAACTTGGAGTGCACAGGCAGAACCCACAGTGACACTGCTAATGCCCTTACATTTGTCAAGCCAATTAATCCCTCAATTCTGGTATTTGGGTTTACAGCTTTTGAAACCCAAAGAATTCAAAAGTGCAGAATAAAAGTCTGTGTTTTGGCCAAAGATACTTGAGCTATATTTAGAAGTAAATTTGTGTGTACTTGTGTTCTATTAAAACACTGCACAGGGACCCCTCCTTAGCCAAACATCCTCATTTCGTTTATTCTAGAAACACTACAACATTTATTTCCAAAACTTAAACAGATGCAATACATTTCGGGAAATCTTGAAATGATGGCAAAGGCTCACAAAAGGGTGAGAGCAGACCCAGCCATGGTCGTTGTTTTGTTTTAATATTCCCCTAATATGAGGCTTTGGGGGAAAAGGGGGGAATAAATACAAATCCTGGAAGTCATTCCAAACAGTTGGAAACTCTTCCTCTTAAAGTAAATTCAAGGGCTCAAAAAATAAATATTCAAGAGCATTAATTTGTTTCTAGATGTGCACACAAGTAAAACAGCAGTCATAATGTGGAAATTTCAGTCACATTTTGCAACTAATTGGAAGCAGATTAGAATTCTGCCTCAGGGGAACGTTGTCAAACTAGGAGCTGGAGCAAATGAAGAAAGAGGTGAAGGCGCCGCGAAGAGCTAACAGATTTACAGCGCTCAGGGCCACAAACGGGTGCCGGGCGGGAAGAGGGGCGCGTTCCCGCCTCCCCGCGGTAGCGCGCAGCCCAGCCCAGGACACGCGGGCACGCGCCCGGCCGGCTTCCCCGACTGCCGGCGCGCACAGGGAGCCGGCCAGGCGGCACTGGGAGGCCAGGGAGAGAGGCCGCAGGCTGACGGTGGAGGTGCAAGTCACGGCAAGGGGAGCGCCTAGAGTTACTTCGGGGGAGGGAGCACAGGAGACAGCAGATTGGGGAGAACGTAGCCGCGGAGCCGCGCACACAGCTGTTCGCTTTCTACTCCAGTGTCTGGCATCTGCTACAGCATCCTGGTAAAGGCTGGTGAAGGATTTGGGCAAGGAATGTAAATGGAGACAATTCCCCAGAGTTGGATGTGGAAAGCTCGACTGCTCTGTCTTACAGTCGTGTTGCTCCCTTTGGGCAGCAGAAGCAAACACTATCATTTAACTCAAATTCCGCCTTCAGAGCAGTCGAAAGATTTGGGAATGTGAATCGCTTTTCAGTTATTTAAGACCTCAAACAGTACGAATGGGTAATAAAGTCAGGTTGGGAGTCAGCACGCTTTTGTCAAAGTGGTCGGCTTATGTTCACGAAAAAGTTAAGCCGGACTGCTCTTCTCTACATTTCACCTTTTTTTTTTCTTTTTTTTTTAATCTACTGCTTACTTCTGAACTGGCTCTGGGGTCAGTTTCTACTTGTTGTGCCTATTTTCTCCCTAGCTGCAAAGGTTCAGTTCTGATTTCATTTCCATCACAAAAGAATTGGCAGGGAACTCAAGGCAGGAGCACACAGCTAAGGGCTGCTGTTCTAGTCATGAGCCTGTAATAAAGCACAGATTTGATAGCATTATCCATGTACTGTGGTGTACCACACATAAATAAACAGTTATCTGTGAAGAATGAAAACCCAAGGTTTCAGTACTTCCAACTCAAACATTATTATTGTTTTTAACATGAGCCATCCATAAAATCATCTCAGGAGGTGACAGGAAATCCCAAAGTAATCCGGTCTGGCTATGCACAGTGGGGGATACAAGCCAGGGGTGTTTTCCAGTTAAACTCTGACTATACTTTAGGTAAAAATGGGTTAAACCGTAGAATATAGGCACAGAAACAAATGGTACCTTTTAAGCCAAATGAATTCAAACTTGTGGTGAGTGAAGTAACCAAAAATACAGCCCTCCAACATGGAGAAAGCTTGCTCACCTAACTAGGAACAACTTAGACATGACCTTTGAACTTTCAGTGACTAATGTGAAGGACAAAAAGCTGTTCATAAAGCAGCCAGGATGACAGATGTGCTTTCCTAAGAAACCCAACCAGGAGTTTTCTTTAATCAAAAGGACGAACAGTGACTTCCAGGACTTTATGAAAGTGTGACCAACTGGAATTTTGTAGTCTGTTGCTAATTGAAGCATAAAAAAGAGTCCATTTCTTAAAACATACTACAAACATTTTTTTAAATTCACTGCCATATGACAAAAACCAGAATCAAGCTGACTGGTAGAAGATCAGTGCAACCAAAGACCAAGCTATTATTTCAAACTGTCAGGGGAAAGCAGTAAAATTGCTACCAGGTCTCCTTAAGTTACCCTTCAATAAAAAGAAGCCATCAGGGAAATAAGAGGAAAAGAAAACACATCAAAACCTTAAAAGTCCCTTTAAGTAAAATTATACGTCTGTGGCACCATGCCATCGGCTCTCTGGTTAACATAATAAGCCAATTCCACAACCTAAATATCTGCTTTCTAAAATCATTATGTACAACACGAGATATAATCAATATATTTTTTATTTACTCTTAAACTGCAAAAGCTGCATTCATATGGCATTATTGGAATATGCTTAAATGTCCCTGTAGGCACGTTTTTCTTGAGGTGCTCACTGACACAGGAATCCAAGGAGGCAGAATGCTCAGTGCTCGAGCAGGAATAGTCACAGTGCATAATAATCAGACTTGGAAGAGAGTGAGAAAGAAAAAAGAGAAGCTTTGAAAAATCAGCAATTCAAACCTACTTATCCTAACTGAAGCACTCTTCCCATTGAGTTCTCTACTACAATTATAATATATACTTTTAAATTTCCATTTAGCTGTGATAGGGATTTTTAAAAATTTTTGTGAATATCTCATGAGATACCTGCGGTTCAAGATCCACTGACAATCAAAATATAAGTATCTGCTATGTGATCACTGCAGTTATTCATGCAAAAGCTCTACTATATTCCTGAGGTGTAATTAAGCAAAATCTAGCAAATATATAGCATTCAGTTTTAGCAACAAAGTGTGAGTCTCACCATCTTGATTACCCAAGTTCTCAAAATAACATTACAAACAGCCCAACTGCTAGTCAGTCAACTATGAATAGTTTAACAACCTTTCATTGCAGTGGTTTTGTTCCAGTGCCAAAATCTTTCGCTTAAATTAAAAAGAACATGCAACAGAAAGCAAGTAGTCACTACCGAAACTTCAGTTGAAAGACAGAATTGGACACAAGAAGGGGGAGAATCTACTCTGCAACAAAGTGGATAGTAAAATCAGTGGTGACTTTTGGGGTTTTTCTGTTTGTTTCTTAACGAAAAAAGTCCATATCACCTACTACTCCCAATCCAACATTTTTACACGCAAATTCAACATTTTTGGGCACCCACTTGTGAAGCAGGAGTTATAAGGCCCCAGTATGACCCCTGTATTACTCTATGACAACCTGTCATTACTAAGGCAGAAGCCTCACCTGTTCCCTTTCCCTTTAACCTTAAAGGATGCAGAGACTAGGCAGGTATTATTACTTATGAAAACTATCCTGGGGAAGAAGGGCTATGTCCACTGTAATGCTGCTAATGAGGATAGCCTAGTACTTCCTTTATTCTCACTTCCATATTACACAGGACACCCTAAAAGCAACTCAGGAATAAACTATTTAGTATTCAGGGGAAACCCTTGATGTTCAGATCGCTGGCAAGTTCAGAGTGCTGGCAATCAAAACTATGTTGTGGTACAGTAATTACTATGAAAAACTTTCAGTGCTTAATATTAAAGAAGAGAATAACATGATCCTTCCACCTCTTCTACACCTCTAGAGTGTGTTCAACATGGCAATTATCTTTGTTCAAGAAGCAGAGTTTAAATTCCAGTGAAACTCAATTATACCCGATTTTTTAACATATACTTCAAAAGGCAGGTTTCATCACATTCAAGTCACTGAGCAAAATCTTTTTACCAGCTTATAAAAAGAGATTTTATCCTCTCTCCCATGAGATATCGTCAAGTATCAAAATGACTTTTCTCAAGCTCTGTAACCACTTTTTTGCCTTATTAGAGCAAAGAGATGGCTAAGCAAAGTTGAAACACAAAGAATGAACCCATCTGATAAAAACAGTTCAACCTACAGCTCTCCCAAATGTTACTGCCCCAGGAGTCACCACGTTAGAAAACCAGATACATACTTGTTAACAAAAACACATTACTTTGCTACTTTTAAGGATCCAAAGGAACTAGGAGTAGTAGATTTATGATTTAAGTGCTTGTGGCTAAAATAGCTTTCCAATTATCAAGGGCTTCCTAGGAAGAGCAAGAATGCATTATGTGTTAATGACCACAACCAGGGGTCCCTTCTCAACTCTTTTGTCAGAACCCAAGCAGATCCTCCCCGCAGCTTCACCATTAACATGTCTGTTTCCTGTCAGCCCACTCAGAGATAATGTCATTTATCTCAGGGAGGCACAAGCCCAGTCATTAGCTTCAATAAAAGACCTCAAACAAAGGCCGGATAATGTTTTACCCAGGGCTCTTACTAAACCCTGGACCAAAACCCTTAGAATCTAAAAGTCAAGGACTCAAAAATTATCCTTAAAAGAATATTTTGCTTGTTTATCAACAATCTCAGATAGACCACAGCTCTGAACTGGAGCATGGTCTACGTATAGTGAACACCGGTCCACAGCGCTATCACACACAATTAGATTAACCGATAAACACGACCAGGGTGAACCAGTGAGAGACCTCCCCTGCCTCCAGGGGGAAAATTGACAGAATAATTCAGGTACTGACTAAATAGTCAGATCTTTGAAGAAACGACCCCCTCATTGTGAGTGCCTGCAGGAACTGAATAACCATTATAAAGTGGTCAATGGCTGAGCCTTCTGGAAATCTTTTGAATAAAAGTGGAACTGGTTAAAATAAATGTAGGAACATGTGTTTTCACAGTGTTGCTCATATTACTGCAATTTCAAGTTTCTATGAAGTACCAGGTGAACTTTTTTAAACAACAAAAAAGCAGACACCATCAAAATTGGAGCAAATCTCAGCCATTCAATAAACGAAGAACAGATGGTACTTCCCATGTTTTTTGAATGTGGTTATTGAACACCTCTGTGGTTAGGGAGATTTCTGCTTAGCACTTTCGGCATACATTTCATTTACTAACTATAAAATGCTGCTTAGGAAAAATAAGCCTTTATAACACCCTAATTAAAACCATCTTGCAGCCATGCAATTTCACTTGAAGAGAATTCTTAACCTCATGACATTTGGACAATCAATTCCTCCCCTCATTTTTGTTTTACAAACTATTTGCAAAGTTATTAAAAGTTGCTATACATTATCTTCTTTAGCTCAATCTTGAACAGTTATGGACATATTTAATCTCGCCACCAAACCGAACATTTCAAATACTAACCTCAGAATGTAGTGATTGGCCTGATTGCACAAATACTACAAGCTACATGGGTTCTCACAGAGCCCTTTCTTGGGGAAAGAGCAACCTTGGACCCACCTTAAAAAGCCCTGCCACCCTCCACGGAGGAAGCCTGCAGAAAACCAAGGCCTGAGACAGTGCTGGCTGGGAGCCACCCTTAGTGACCAAGGCTTTTAACAGCTAAATCTCTTATGTAGCTTTCAAAACAGTTTGCTGTCCAACAACAATGGACTTTGTTCTTTAATTACAGCAAGTGACCTTCCTGCCCTTTTATTTCACCGTGGATAAACTGCACTCTAAGAAGAATTCATAGGTGGCACAGGGTGGGGGGTAGGGGTGGGGGGTCTGCTAAAAACAAAAACAACCTCATTTATCAAAATACATTCTTAAACTGCTCACACTTACTTAGAAAATGTGCCAGAATTCCCAAGTGAACTGTAAAAAGGCTTCCACAAGAGAACAAAATGAATAATAATATCCTTTATAGACAGGTCCATTTGTAGACACTCCTCTTAGGATGACAAGGACCATACGATATTACAAAAGTAATTATCTTCTTGGGATATGTACTGAATAGAATCCTAAAATACAACTATGTGACCTTCTGTGTCTTTCATTTCTATTTAAGTCTCAGCTGCTTTTAAGAATTTTTCCATGTATTTTCCAGCAAATAAACCCATGTATTATATAACTATTTATCCAGCTGACTGCCTCCTCTCTGATAAGTCAAAACTGAGTAAAGAGGATACGTAAAGAGCTTCAACGCAAGACTATTATGCTTCAAAAGAAAGGATGGGAAGGTGGAAAGGCAGGTTTTAACAACCAAAAGCCAACCTGTCAAATCTACTTATTCAGACATGTCACTGGTGGCTTAACCACAAAATGGGCTATAGAAATGTAGCTCAAACATCTTAGAATTATGGCATGTTTTTATTTTTGTTCACGTATTAAGGGAGTGGCGACTTTTATAGCATATTTGTGGTTTTCACATAAAGGAGTAGAACACTCATTGATTTAATTAGGTTTCATAAGGTCCAATTTATCATGTTTTACATGACTTTGTATAGTGAAGAAACAGAATAAACAGACCAAAAATAGACATGCAAACATGCTGTGAAAATTAACCAATGACAAGTCCTAGGAATCGCCTGCAAATGTTCAGAGTAGGCTAAAATGAAATGTGTACACGCATACCCTCCTATTTGGTTTTTGCATGTGGTCCCTCAGGAGACCCATGTGGTTACTGAAAATCATCTCCACTCTTAAGACTCTTATTCTTCACAAACTCAGGTCAGAAAGGCTGAAATAAGAACATATAAATTGACCAAAACAAACCTTCCCTGCAAAATGCCTGAAAGTTGAAACATTTCTGTTAAGTGAAGCTTGTCCTACTACATCTTTGCTTCCTAGACAAGTATACTCATTCCATTAAGAAATACTCTCTAAATTGAAGCCTAATTTGACACAACCATTAGTTGATGGAATAGGAGTTACTTCCCACAGTGGCATTCAGGCCAGGGAGTGCCATGTCCTCCTGTGGTGAGGTGGCAGTGAGGAGGAAAGGCTTAGGGAATGTTTGGGATCCTGAGCCAACACCTCAGCCTGCCAAGAATGGCCAACACCGCAGGATCCAAGCCCTTCGCAGTCACCCCTAAGACCTCTGTGTCAACTCTGGAGAGTGAGGCTGGCCTTGCAGCTCCCTTCCCACACTGGGGCAGGAGTGAATCTGTGTGCAACATGCACTCTCCCCTCCCCCAGCCCAGGCCAGCCGTGGCTTGTTTGCTTTTCATTTATGTAATTCATATGATCACATTTATATTGCTCTGACTGAAAATGAGTTGCATGTATATGAATAATTTAATTCTTCCATTCTTCATCCAGTTTCCTCTGTGACTGGAAAGCTAAAAGAACACAAAAACTGGAGAACCGACACCAAGCTCTAATCTTAGTTGCCATGACAGCAGCCTTTGAGATCCTGAAATGCTCCGATTCCCAGCTAAACAAAATTGTTGAATGCGAACATTTGGCTGGAAGATTAAAAGGCTAAGGAGAATGCAAAAGGGTAGTACCTCCCACATTCCAAGCAGCCAGTGAATCCAATCAAATGGCTCTGACTCCTTAACCACAGCCATTGTGCGCACTGGATTAGGGCAATTCATCTAGATAGTTAAAGCAGATTAGAACTGCAATTTGAAGACTATTGGCAACAAATGTAAATGCCCTACTGTACTAAGTAATAAGAATACTTCAAAATGCCTTTTTGGGAAAATTAGGTGAAACTATATATTTAAACATAAAAATTGAAACCTGGGATTTTAAAAACTTCATTTAAATTCATGATGTAGAACGCTGTCTAACCAAAAGGATGTGAACCAAAGAAACAAAAAAGTTCAATGCCCTCTGCAAGTTTGGCATTTTTACACTTTAACCTCCATCAACTTCTAAAATCAAAACTTTACTCTTATACTTCAATTTATATGTTGAGCACACAAAGACAAAAATAAAAAGGCTTAGAGAACTGTGAATAAATTTACATAGAAATAATTACCTAAAGACATATTACCACCAGTTAAAATTGTAATCAAGTCAAAAACAGCAAGAATCCTAAATAAGCACATTTCCAGGTGACCACACCACATTTCCGAGTAACCAAGATACAACCTGTAGCTTTAATCTAAAGGTTAGTTTTACAGAAAGACCACTCACACTCAACTAGCTCCTGTGTCTGGTGGACACAGCATCTTCTGTTCCCAGATATTACTCAGTGCACAAAATCACACCCCACTCAGGCAGGACACAGGCCTCCATCCCCAGGCAGCCCAGCACTGACAGCAGTTTTTGCAAGGTAAGGTCTAACTGCAAACTTGAAGACAATGACAAAGATGGAAGTAAGGCTCCAAACGGCCTAAGTGTTCACACTGTTCAAGTGCTACATGAAATTCTTGCAACTCTTACTATTTCCCCTTTGGCTATGTCTTCACCTTTCAGGAACATCAGTCACCAAGTCTATTTTACTTTTCTTACCAAATGTCCAGCTCTCCTGTGAGCTAGATACTCAAGAGGTAACACTTCTAATCTCTAGCTACAAAGTGGGTGAAGGGACAAATTTAGAATCCTAGCAGCCACCAAAACCGTCCCAGTTTTGCTGCACAGTTATGAAGCCAATGATCCAACAAGCCAAGCTTGGAGTTTAATTCAGGACCAGTAGCAGAAGGAACCCATCCAAGGTCATTCTTTGAGGGTACTATTTTGGAGAGAATAACAAAACAATGATTGGGATGAGGGCGACATGTAGAATAGAATCCTCCATATTCCTCTCCACAGAGGGAACTTGAACCCTGCACCTAACCCCTGCACCTATTTTTCACTAGCAAAAATACAGATGTGTAAATTAAAACGAAACAGTTCTCCTTAAGGAAGAAACCAGGGCAAGAGTGAAGTGGATGCATAAACTGGTCTTCTATTAAAAGCACATCGCGACTTGCTGACTGGCCAGGAGCCCTCATCTGTAGGGCAAAAGGTACTTCACTCACTCAGCCCCTCCCACCTGGGGACCCAAACACTAGAACTACAAGCAGCAGCAGGAGCGTGAGCCAAACACTGCGCCCGAGAAAGCACTCCATGTGCAGTCTTAGCTTAAGGGATGTGTGTCATAGAACTCTCGCAAAGGACCCGAAAGCGAGAATGTAAAGCACACAGAAGCACACCCCACACCCCGCAAAATGCACTCAGAGAGCGGGATATCAGGAAGGCAACTGTATATCCTACCTTCTCAGTTTTCAGCTTCTTGATTCGCCTGTGGCTCTCCTCCTCCTCCTCTTCCTTCTTTACCAACATAGAGTTTCCCATGAGCCCTGGATCTGGGGCACTTTTGCTAACTTCCCCCGCAGTCGCGCCGCCACTCCCAGTGCCCCCACAGTGGAAAGGGCTCGCGCCGCCCCCGCCGCCCTTGGCCCCGAAGCCGTAGAGGTGCCCCCCGGAGGGCGCCTGGCCGCTGCCATTCTGGTGGCCCTGCAGCAGGTCGTGCTTGTCCTTCCTGGACTTCCCCGCGTCCTTGTCCCGCTTGGCGCCTCTGCTGCTCTGGCTTTTACCTGGCTTCTCTTCCCTGCTTTTCCCACAGGGGCCTGCCCCCGCGGCGGCGGCCGAGGTGCTGGTGCCGGTACTGCTGCAGTTTGGGTTGCCGCCGCCGCCACTCACACTTTGACCCAGGGCTGAATTCATGCCAGTTGCCTCTCCAGGGCGCCCTTGGACTTCCTGCCTCTTGCCAGTGCTGCTGATCTCGGGAATCCCATACAAGGCAGCAGAAGGCAGAGATTTATTAGCATCCTTAGAAGTTTTACTCCTTTTCACTTTTGATTTGCTGGTCTCTTTGTGTGAATTCCCCTGGGGAGCAGAGGGCTGAACAGAAGCAAATTTTAGGCCATCAGCTAAGGCTGCGGTAGCACCGGCCCCACTGGAGGCCGGACCTCCACAATCCTTAGAGTTACCGCTGCTAGTGGTGTTGGTGGAATTATTCATCTCAAATTTCTGCCTGTCCTTCTCCAAATCAGCGTCCAAATCAATTATTAAATTTCCAACCCCAATTTCCCAATCATCACCACTGTCATAAGTATCAACTGTATTTGGATCCACACCTTTTCCTGCAGTAGAAATGTTCACTGACATCCTGAAGGTGAGCTCTCTAGAATAAAAATCCGATGAACTTTCCTTTGGAGATGAGGGGACATTCGTTTAGCTCTGCTGGACTTTCTCTTAAAGAAAAAAAAACCAAAATCTTCTAATCTTCCTCTTCTTTTTCCTGCCCCACGAATGTGTCCAGGGATTTTTTACACCCTTCAGTCCAGGTCCACCTATTCCTGTGAAGGGGGGAAAAGCCGAATATTTCTTGTCTGGGTGTTACCAGAATAAAAAACGATTAATACTGGGGAGTCAGTAAAGGGGTAAAGGGAAGGACAGAGTAAGGTGGCTCATGTATTGTCTCCACAGTCCAAAATCACATTTAAAGGAAAATAACCAGACCCCCAAAACATACCCATGGCAGTAAGCATCTTTACATTATCTAAAAAGAAAATCCCTTTATCCACAACACACAGATAATCAATTTTTTAAAAGCATTAAAATATCTTAAGAATCTGATTCAAATTCAGAAAGGTTTTTGTGGCTTTTTTTTTTTAAGTTTAGGATTTTTGTCCAGTACATGTGATATCTTAGCTCCAGAAACAGCCTGAACACTTGGACACGGCATTAAACATCCCTAAACATGTACTAGCTCTTGCAATTTAAAAGACCAGACCCTGGAAGTTCTGAGACTGGTTTTCAAATGATGTTGCTAAATTTTCCTTATTTCTAATTTTAGTATTTCTTCTTACAAACTGTCTCAGGGCAATCTGGTTTTTGTTCCCAGTAAGGAACAGCAACAACAACAAACCAACCAATAATTCCCCCCACACATACATACCTCCTGCCTATCCTCTCTTCCCAAACAGTTTATACATTCTTTGGAATATACACACATGTCTATAAAATCATTTTTCTCTATAAAAGACAGTGTTGTATAAAAGATTAAATATCTGCCTTTTGAGAAAAAAAATACATCTAAAAAATTCTAACCGGATCACTAGGTCACAGACTTGTTCAGTCTGTTAAATATGGTGCTACTGACTGTACGGGAAAACTGATTAAGACATACACTTTCAGTGATCTGCCAAGGTGGCCTCGATGACCGCAAATGCGTGTGTTTGACAAAGAGCAGTTAAAACGGTTTTTAAAGGGATCAGCCCCCTTTTAACAGTGGATTGTCAAGAAAAAAATATACATACACACACACACACACACACACACACAGACATTGCTTACCTTTAATCCTTTATCATTTTTTAATTAGGCCAGCAAATCAAAATGCATTTCCCACTCCACTCGGCAAACAAGCCTGTGCCTCATTTTACTTAAACACCAAATGATCAAGAAGGAAGAGACCAAATAACACATCTCAGCCAGAATATCACTTGATAACATTATTCCACCTCCCCACCCCCCCTTTTGGCAAACAGATCAGGAGTCCTTTTCTCCTTAAAAAAATGTGTCACTGTACAGCTGGAAGATAATGTTTCACATTCACAACAGAAGCACCAAACGGTTTTTTCCCTCTTAACAAGCATCGAGAATAATGGGTTTAAAAGGAAAAAAAAAAAAAAAAGATCTTAGAGAAAAAAGTTTTCCCAACTTCTCATTCCGCCTTCAGTCCCAGACTTCAGAGTCACCGTGATCAGTAAGTAATGATCCCATGTAGCAAACCTACAGGCGTCCGCTAGTAACAAGACAGAATGTGCTAACATCGGATAAATTAGTGAAAGGGAAGAAAGAATAAGAAGAAAGGACTGAAAATCTGGGCTGGATTCCGCCTGTTAGTCGGGAAGTGGCATTTTTCCGCCCGTCCTGACAGATTTGATTTCTCGAACTAACTTAAGAGACAAGGAGGAGGAGGAGAATGGAAGGAGGAGGAGGACGAGGAGGTGGTGGAAGAGGAGGAGGAGGAGGAGGAAGACGAGGAGGAGGAGAAAGAGGAGGAGGAGGAGGAAGAAGAAGAAGAAGAAGAAGAAGAAGAAGAAGAAGAAGAAGAAGAAGAAGAAGAAGAAGAAGAAGAAGAAGAAGAAGAAGAAGGAAAAGGAAAAGGAAAAGGAAAAGGAAAAGGAAAAGGAAAAGGAAAAGAAAAAGGAAAAGAAGAAGAAAAAGAAAGGGTGGGAAGAGAAGCTGGGCCGGAGGAAAAGACAGGTGTGGAGGAGGGAGCAGGGGCTGGAGAGCCGGGCTCCCACTCAGAGCAGCCTCTCCCGGCCAGGCGCTGAAGGGAACGACGGCGTGTGAAATGGGCTCGGTCTTCGAAACCCAGAGGATGTGATGTTTTCCTGTTTCATGTTGTTTTAAGAAAAAGGAAACGTGTTCCTAGTATAGGCTCGGGGAGGGGGGCGAGTCCTCCATGCTCACGCCAATCAGTCATGTGGTAATTCGATAATTAGAGTCAAAACAGGATTTTTTTTAAGGCGACCTTTTTCAGGACAGTTTTCCTCTTACACACGCAGCACTCGATGCAGCTCCCTGCTATTTATTTTTTTTCTCTCCTCCTCCTCCTTCTCCTCCACCTCTCGCCCACCCCCTCCAGTGTTTAGTCAGATGGCCTTGGAGCTTGGCTTAGTATTTTTAATTAGCTGGCGTTTGGAAGCTAAAAGCAGTAATGAATTGTTGATGGATTGGAAGTGGAGAGTCTCTGAGCAGGAGACGCCGGGCCAGAGGGGGATGGGCCGGGTGAGCAGCAACCAACCACCTAAAAGCAGCGATTTTGTTACAGTCGAGCCTTTCACATCACGTGAGGATCAAGGGCTCAATTGGTTGTCGTGAGAACAAAAATGGTGACAAGCGTATCAAGAAAATACTGATCTGGTCTTTAGAAAAAAGCTGAAGGTGTCCCCTCCCCTTGCACACCCCCGCCCCCCGCAGTGGGCGAAGCTACAAGTTATGAATGTGAAACATTTCTCTGAGATCCAGGATCTCGGAAGCTCGGAAGGAGTGAAATGTAATGAGCACAAGAGCAAAGCAGATGTTTTAAAGAAACACCTTATAAACCTTTCCTCAACTCCTCTCCAATTTGTAGCCTTTCCCAAGGGGCCAGGGACACGGACGCCTGGGGGAGGGGAGGGGCACCTCCGCCACTGGAATTTTAGGGACCCCTTCGTGTACTGAACAAAGAATACATTTTGCTAGCTCCTAAACTGGGTCCTGTAATAAACACACCATTGTTACTATTTGTGGGTATGTTTCGGTTGGGTGGGGCTTTTTTCCCCTGTCTCTTAATGTTTTTGCTGCTCGAGTTTTTTAGGAAAGTGGAAAGTGGTAATTATAACCATTACATGTAATAGGTGAATATTCCCTTATTTGCTATTAAATTATTGGGCACTAGGCAGTGACAGGAGACAGAAATCGGCTTGTTCGGCTTTTGCCCCATTTTCCTGGCTGGGCTGGGGAGGGGTCTGCCCAGCTAGGACAGGAGAGGGAGAAGAAGGTGTGCCAGAGAACTGACACTGCGGAGCAGGATATGTAACTGTGTCGCTTTTCTCCTCCTTTGGGTTAGAGCCCCAAAGGTAATTTACTGTAAGTTAGCCCGAGTGCCCGGTCAAGCTTCATTTGTGTGAAGAAGTTACAAATGCTTCACCCTCCACTGAATAAAATTCACCCTTCTTGGGTTGTTCTAAATGCAAAAAGCCAAGCCCTGTAACTAGTTCCTCATTTCAATGCATAAAAGTCGCACATTCCCCTGCATGAAGTCCCCGCTAAGTGCTAGAGAGAGACACACCACGCAACCGTACTTACGGTCTGTATTGGATCGAGTTGACCTTTTCCTTCTAACTGCATTGAATGTGTTTGGTTGCAGCCGCTTTATTTTGGAATTATAATCTCTTCAACAAATTTTTTATTAAAGAAGATGGACCATCAACTGTCACAGACTGTCCTGTGTATTTTTATAAAAACAAAAATTAAAATAAAAAAACACCAGAAAACAAAAATCCCCCTGGTGCATACACACAACAAGCTTGTTCTGCAACACTGAAATCAGGACTGAAACACAACACACACAGAGGGAGTGAAGCAAAAAGAGCTCTAAGCCTCTATACCTGAAAGGGACTTTTCTTTGTTCCCAATGCCCTTTCGCATCGGGCCAATCAGAGAGCAGCTTTTATGAAACTGGGCTCTCTCATTGGCTAGCTTCTTTCTCTGGGCTACTGTAGGGGGCTGAGATCCACACACGTATAAAACACACACTGAGCTCGGGTGGGGGTGCGGTGGGGGGTGGTTGTGGAGACAAAGCGTTTTATTTTCCAACCAGATTGGGATTGAGGAACCTCCCGCAGTAAGAAGAGGGAAAAAATGGTGTGCCCGTTTCAATTACTACATCATTCACATAAAACACTTATTTATTAAAACAAATCTCAAACAGGCTGCGAAGAGAAGATGTCGGTAAATACAAGTTTGATTGTGTTATCTTGGGGGAAATAATGTATGTGATTGCTCCGTGGCAGAGGGAAACCAAATGAGCCACCAGCGCGCAGCGAGGAGAAAGGGGAGGGTGGCTGTGGAAGTGCGTTTTGCTGGCTTCCCTTCCTTGTTCCAAGCACTCGGCAGTCCAGCTCCCAGGAATGGCTTTCAACCCTCCCCCACCACCACTTCGCCCTTCCTGCAATTTTTTTCTTCCCTATGTCTCTTTTTGCTTGCTGATTAAATAAGAAAAATCGATGTCGGGGGAAAGGCGGTGGGGAAAAACAAGTAACCCTTTTGTTTCCAGTTTTCGGGTCTACAACCACTGAAGTGAGAACCAGCAACTATTTAGCTGACAGAACGGGAAGGGCTCTTCCCTTAAATTAGTAACAGGCCTCCCCACCTGGTCTTAGCCGGCTCCAAAGAAATAAAACCAAAAAGCTGGCCACGGCCAACCATATTAACACCTCAGACCAGTCTCATTTTTTTAAATCGATTTATGGGAGACAAAATATACTAGGAAGATTAACCCCTGAAACAGTCCCAGTCCCCATTCTTAAACCTTCGTATTTTTAAACAATCTGAATTGTCAAAATTCCTCTTCCCTAAATGTTTAACGCTGTTTGTACGGGGAGAAGGGGGTGGGTAGTGACCTCTGAATACTACATCTGCAATTCATAAAAACAAAATATTTTAGAATCTATTATGGGACAAATGTAACCAGCTAATGGGACTCATATCATAGGACAAGAGAGGTTAATATGGAATAACAAGTTGCCAATATATTTACACTAATGTATTTATGTATTTATTAAGCTTTTACAGTTTTATTTTTAAAATTTTCAGTGTTATTTTCCATTATTTTTAGGACCTATAATGTTGAAAATTTAAAGCTAATGGGTGCCTTCTGAATTTAATTGAAAGCATCATGATCCCAAGTTTGAGGGATCCAATGCTATTGGGATTATAATTTGCACATGACAATTGGGATTTAAAAGTGTGTCTTAACTGAGTCAAATGAACACACACTGAACCAGTGCTAGCAGAAGACAGCATATGATGTAAATATTCAGTGATGACTTTGTGGATCAATACAAATATTTATGTCACAGGTTTTAAGTAATAGCTATTGACTCATTTGGGCTTTTAATATATTTAGGCCATTAAAAAATTGCCAATTAGTTGTTTCACTACCCTGGATGAACTAGACTTGATGTTGCAAAAAGTAATGAACAGTAGTTTCCACCCTTTATTGGAGTATATAAACCAGAGGAATGCAATCTGTAATAGTCCTTTAATCTCCCTAAATCCATTTGTACTCAAAGCTGTGCATGAATAAAATGGGAATTTGATACCTAATATCAATTTATCCTTTATCTCAGCTTTGATGTTTGCTTTATATTCTGAAATGCACAGATTTTACATTTGTGGATGGCCCATTGATAATAACACAGCGCCATATGGTGACTCTTAACTTTTCTTCTTTTAGAAGAGTGGTTTCTCCAAGGACCAGATCAGTCTTGCGCACTTCCTGTATCCCTGGGGTGTCGTCTACATTTCAGCCTTTGGGAACTCATGGTTACCCCATATGTTACATTAGCTTAGAAAAATCAATAGTTGGCACTTAGAATAACAGAATTTCAAAAGGGATGTTTAAAAAGAGATTTCACCAGTGGCATCTTCTCCAACACAGTCCCCTTAATAGAAGCAAATCTCTGGTCTGCAGCATAGACTTAGTGTAACCAAAACCAAAGATAAAGCATCCTAACATTCAAATAATCATCCAGCCCTATCTTCAACACCTAGTATCTTGTTTTTTAGTTTTGGGGGGTTTTTTGGTACCGGAGACTGAACTCAGGACCTTGCACTTGCAAGGCAGATGTGGCACCACTGAGCTACATCCTCAGCCCTAACACATAGTATTTTAAGCCTTTTTTTTTTTTCTTTCTTTTTGGTACCGGGGATCGAACTTGGATCCTTGTGCTTGGGAGGCAGGTGGCGGAACCACTGAGCTAAATCCCAGACCTCTTAAGCCTTTTTGATAAACTTCACTGGCTAAAGAATGAAACCAAGCCCAACTCAACCACATATTTAACTCAAACCATTTTGATAAATTAAAGCATTTCTTTGTATTCTAACATCTCCACATTTCACTTATACCCTCTCCCCAACTTCTGCCTCTCAAGGTTTTCCTGGAAACTTTTGGATAAAGCAGTGTTATTGTATTGGCTTGACTGTGTTTGTTTTGTTTTGTTTGACAAAGGAGCCAATCAAGAGGAATCAAAAGACTATCAGCTAATTGATGACTGAAACTAAGATAATTAACTACCAGCTTTGAAATCAGTTACTTCCCTCACAAAATTGTAACATTCAACTCTGTTTGTTTGTTATTGAAACAATGTCTTGCTATGTAGCCCAGGCTGGCCTTGAACTCTTGGCAATCCTCCTGCTTCAGCCTCCCAAGTGTTTCAAGTATTTATAGAGGTGAAAATTTTATTTTAATTTCTAGTGTTACGGTTTGTAACTAGATTCCCCCACCACCACCCCGGGGAAAGCTTGGTTCAGGTGTGGATGTGCAGTTTCAAAGGTGGCTGGATTAGAGTGTGTGAATGTGAATAAGGGTGTGATAATGTGATTGAGGATATGATGCTGGGATTAAGGGTGCCCAGCCTGGAGGTGGGTGGGTGGCACCAAGCAATAAGCTTGCAGCCTGGACAGAAAGAAGGCAGGGCCACTGCTGCTGCTTGGTGCCTCCTGTCTGCTTGCCATGAACTCTCTCCTCTTCGTTGCCCCTCTGCCATGTGCCACCCTGCCTTGGAGCCAGCCAACTATGGACTAAAACCTCTACAAACTGTGAGCTAAATAAACCTTTCCTCCTTCAACTTTAGGTGTCAGGGATTTTGTCTCAACAATAAGAAAAGTAACCAAGGCAACAAGATAACAGGGAATATGCTTCTCTGTATATTAATATTTATATGCTTATACTTGATTAGTACCAGTACGCTATTGTATAGCATGTATATGTTGTAATTTTACATTTTAGTGGATTTCTATTCAGAGACGTGGTAGAAAGGAGGGAGGGCCTCAAATGAGGATAATATAGGAAAATAAGGGGTGGGAAAAGCATAAAGATGGTGTAAAAGGGACAGTTTTCTCACCTCCAATAACTACCAGCACCCTCTGACTCTGCGCCCCAAGATCAACTCCATCTAGTGCATACTGGTATCGTTTACAAAGTGATCAGGTCCTACCATAGGAGGAGATTCTTTCTCATTTTTAAAGACAGAATTCCTCAATACAAAGAAGGCCAAGGGTTTCAAACAAATACACAGAGAAACATGACTCTCTTTATTTGTGATTATCTTTTCCTATTTGGGATACATTATTAAGAACCAGAATTACCTACAATTAATATTTTAACTTACTATTTGCTAAAGAGCTTCTAGAAAAACTTTCTCTGCTTTTTGACATTGGCACAATAAATTTAATTCAAGTTTCTGTGAAGTACTTCTAACAATATCCAATTCTGGATAATTCTCATCAAAAAGAGATGAGCAGGGCTGGGGATTTAGCTCAGTGGTTCTGCCGCTTGCCTTGCAAGTGCAAGGACCCAAGTTCGATCCCCAATATCAAAAAAAAAAGAGAGAGAAGGAGAGAGATGAGCAGTATTCTTAGGCAAACATTGAATGTTTGCATTATCCTTCGGTATCACTGAATCAAGATAAAGCACCAACAAGCTGGTCTACAGGGGGGAAAACGGACCCTACACACCTAAACACTTCAGGGCCCTGCTGGAGAGGGAAGGGTTATGGGAGAAAGACACCAGTAATATTCCCCACCTTGAAGGAGTTGGGCATTTCTGTATACATTTTGCAAATATAGATATTTACACATATTATATAACATTGCTTTATCAACTTTTCAGGTCATTTTTATGCCCTACTAACTCACCTTCAATTTATATTCCTTAAGAATGTAAAAAAAGGGCCAGGGATTTAGCTCAGTGGTTTCGCAGCCTGCTGTGCAAGCACAAGGACCCGAATTCAATCTCCAGTACCAAAAAAAAAAGAATGTAAAAAAAGGGGCCAGAGATTTAGCTCAGTGGTGGCGGTGGTGGTGCTGGCTGCCTTGGAAGCTTAAGGTCCTGAGTTCAATCCCCGGTACAGGAAAAAGAAAAAGTTAAAAAGAAGGAGCCCTGCATTCAAAGGTGAGACAATGGGCCGGGAATTTAGCTCAGTGGTTTCACCGCCTGCTATGCAAGCACAAGGACCTGAGTTCCATGCCCGGTACCAA
>NW_004624774.1:17082197-17104469 GCF_000247695.1 Heterocephalus glaber | reverse complement strand
TTAATAGTAAACAAATAAAAGGCTGAGGTTAAAACTGAACAGTAGAGCACTTGCCAAACACAGCATGCAGGGGGCCCAGAGTTCAATCCCCAGACTTAAAAAAAAAAAAAAAAAGAGAAAGGGCAAGGAAGAAAAGAGGAAAGAAAAGAAAGGAAAAAAATTAAAGAAGGTAATGTTTCTTTCCATATGTTCACATAATTCCTTGTTCCTTTTTCCAACCCCATACTTTAAAATAATGAAAAAGAAAAAGCAGCAGATTGTGTCTCTTTCATGCTTTTCAGTTCTAGAGATCCTAGCAAAATATTGCAAAACAGCACATTCTTTTAAAGAAAAACATTTGTATATTGCTTGCATCAAGAGAGCTGTAATATAGGTCAGTGTTAAGTGTCTGAAATCGTAGCTCTGCTTGGCACTGGCCCTTTCGGTGTGGGGTGTGCTACTCTACCTGAAAGGGTGCCCTAGCAATGTCTAGGGATCGGTTTGCAAAGTAAAGCAATTTACATCTCATGTAATGAAACCATTTCTGAAAAAGGATTTTTCTTTTATGCTAGTGGAGACTGGGTGAATAAAGAAGATCAAAACACAAGCTACATTTTTTAAAACTACTTATTGGAGATTGCTGTTGCTGGTTTTATTACAATATGTATTTTACAGATTTAGGTAATAGCCCTGATTTTTCAAATCGACCTCTGTTTAGACACGTTTCACTTTGGGCTGTTTCTTGTCTGCAAAATTACAGTCATTTGCACGTTATTACAGTGAGTAGGAGACAGATTGTATTTAGGTTGGGTGGGGGAAGGGTTATTATGGGAAGTGATCTGCTACGGTCAGCACATAATTTCAGCCTGAAGAAAATTGCTTCTGAATGGCTGGTCTGTTAGCTAGCCAAGGAATGGTCACTAGGAAAGACTGCAAAATACTTCTGCTTAATCTGCATTATAGAGTTATTCTCATTTCCAGAAAGATGGCCTGTAGAAACAATGTGTGTAAAACTAAATTTAAAAACTTGTAGGTGAAATGCTGTCACTGCTTTATTTGAATTTAAAACAACTACAGCAAAGTGCAATGATACCAAGTAAGGGAAGTTGAACGCAGCAGGATACACTCCTTGTGCTAGACTCCATCTTTCTTCCCTGCCTCCCCTTTTCTGCTTCCCTGTGTCATTAAAAACACTAGGAGTTATTGACAGCAGATTTTTATATATGTGTAAAAATTTGTGAGAGCGCTATCAAATACATTGACAAATGTATCTCACTTTCATACATATTTAACTGCAGGGGAAAAAATACCTAAATTAACTTCTTTGTAGAGAGTGACAGAATCCCTTTAATTGTGAAAGAGTTTAATACATTTTGCACCAGAATTTAACGATTTCAACACTTTATGAATTATACTGTATTGTACAATTTCATAAATCTGATATAAGATTAGTAAAGCAACGATGCTTATCAGAATCAGTAAATCCTGCCTAATTTATAATTTTAGTTTTGTTTTTTTTTTTTGGTACCGGGAATCGAACTCGGGACCTTGCTCTTGCGAGGCAGGCACCAGAACCACTGAGCTAAATCCCAGGCCCTAATTTATAATTTTAAAACCTTTATGCATCTCCTAGGAAGCCTTAACAAATTTGGTTAGAAGAAACCTGAAGGCTAAAGTTTATTTTAAAGAAGAATAAAAGAGTTCCTTTATACTCAGCTCCTTTGGCTGTTGAATATCACTTTTGTTGTGAACAACTGTGCTTCTTTTGTTTTCAAAACAAGCTTTCCTAAAGGATAAATCACTACAATCATTTGGAGAATATGCAATAAACAACAGAAAGCCAAAAAGTTGCTTTGCTATTTTCTCGACAGTGTGTGTCCTCCATTCTCTCAGAACTCGGAAGAGCCTCCACTCCACCAGCCAATCACCATTAGGGAAATGTGGTTTTCGGCCTCCTGATTGGCTAACTCTTGGGCCAGGATGTTAAGGTTCCTACAGCTCAACACACACACTACATGCCACCTTCTTCCAAGAATATATTAATCAGGGCTGAGGATTTAGTTCAGTGGTTCCGCAGCCTGCCTCGCAAACACAAGGTCCCGAGTTCGGTCCCTGGTACCAAAAACAAAAACCAAGGAAAATATATTAATCACTTTTTCTTTACCTTTCTCTTGAGCCCTTCCTCCCTTCATTTTCCCTCCCTTCCACTCCTCCATTTTCCTCCTTCTCCGGCTGTCCAAATCATGCAAGGAATCACCTTGCATTTTTGAAAAAAATTTCAAGCATAAATAACATATTGGAAATCTGCTAAGAGTGAAGTTTAATGTACAAGGACATTTTGTCTAACCATATCTTAATGTTTTCTGTTTGAGTTCTCTTTTTTTTGGTACCGGGATCGAACTCGGGTCCTTGAGCTTGCGCATCAGGCAGCGAAACCACTGAGCTAAACCCCTAGCCCTCTGTTTGAGTTCTTATGGTGTGCCTTGGATTTTAGAGGAATCCCACAAAAGTTAAATGAACAAACTGTTCTAACATATGCTTTAATTTTTCTAACTCTAAAGTGATTATTGGTCCTGACAAAGATTTTCTTCTCTGAGTATTTTTTATTTAAATCATTAAATTAATACTCTTTGAATTTAATACTAAAAGTGATCTTATCAAATCATTTTTGTGAACAAAGGAGACAATGTATTTTTCTTCATAATTAAAATATTGCATTTTATCTTTTTTTTTTGGTACTGGGGATCGAACTCAGGTCCTTGTGCTTGCCCAGCAGGTGGTGAAACCACTGAGCTAAACCCCCGGCCTATCTATAATGTTTTAAAGTGTTTTAAAATTTTGGTTATTTCAAAAGACCCTCGGGTGTCTTAAGGACACACAAGTCTTCTATGCTTACAATAGGTTTGTAATTCAAGGGAATAAAAGGAATACATGCGTGACTTACCATGTTCCAGAGATTCTTCATATTTACTAATTTATTTAATCTTCACAGCAGCTCATTGAGTTAAGGATGATTATCACCAGATGAGGAGATTAAGATACAGAAAGGAGGGGCCGGGGATTTTGCTCAGTGGTATCGCTGCCTGCTGCGCAAGCTTGAGAACCCGAGTTCGATCCCCTGTACCAAAAAAAAAAAAAAAAAAGATACAGAAAGGATAAGTAACTTGCCCAGGTGGTTGTAGTTAGATCGTGGTGTAGCCAATATTTAATGTCGGAAAACTGTGCTTAACCACTGCACAAGGCTGCCACCAAAAACATGTCTCAAGACAGTGCCATCTATTTTGTTCAGCATAGGAATATGAGCAAGTCATTAGTAAATTATTTTTCTGGAAGAATGAGTTTAACTGCTCTTCTATCAAAGAAAAGCAATGTGGTAATGGTTCTGCCAAATAGCAGTTCTATGCCAAGAAGAAATCATGACTTTTTTTTTTAATCAGAAAAACAAATTATGTAACAAAGTATTTGCTTCTGGTACTATGTCTCAGTTACTTATCATTTAATTTAACTTTTTTTTTTTTTCAGTGCTAGGGATTGAACCCAAGGCTTTGCATATGCTAGGCAGCCCACGCCCACTTGAACATTTTACAACTTTACCAAAATGGGTCTCATAGTGAGATTAAAATGATGTAAGTCTGAGCACTATTGGAACAGGCTCTGTGTATACTGGAATCATATTACTCTTTTTTTTTTTTTTTTTTGCGGACTGGGGATCTAACTCAGGACCTTGCACTTTTGGGGGGGGGATGTTGTTTTGGGGTTTTTGGTTTTTTGGTTTTTTTGGTACCGGGGCTCAACCTTGGGACCTTGCACTTGCAAGGCAGGCGGCGGAACCACTAAGCTAAATCCCCAGCCCTAGACCTTGCACTTTTGAGGCAGGCATGGTGCCACTGAGCTAAATCCCTGGCCCTCATAGTATTCTTTTTTTTTTTTTGGTACCGGGGATCGAACTTGGGTCCTTGCACTTGCGCAGCAGGCAGCGAAACCATCTCATATTATTCTTTATGCAACACAAAAATATATACTTGAAATTTTCTATATTAAATATTGAAAGGAAGAAAAGGTTAGCAAGTCTTGGGGAAGAAATGAACTGTTCAGAAACATAATTTAACCCTTTGCTTTGAAACATTGTTTTTTGCCATTAACCCAACAGGTAAAATTGTCTCAAATGACACTGTTATATGTTCAAACAAGCAATAGGTTACTCCTGCATCCTACCCTTTGTTTGCACTGGTTTTTATTGGCCTAAGCCAAAATACTTGCAAGGCCATATGAGGTGAAAATCTGTAATATTTTATTTATATTTTCATCATGCACCTCTGAGATCCAATTGAACACTGTATAACATTCTTTCATAAACTACATTTTAGTCAAGAACTAAAAAAAATCAGTCTAGTAAGTACATATATTCAGTAAAAATTGAAGAACAAAGGTTCAATATTTTGTTACAGATATTTATACTTTGAAATAAAGAAAAAAATTTGGTAATTTTTTTTTCTGGTACCAGAAATCAAATTCAGGACCTTGAGCTTGCCAGGTGAAAATCTGGTAATTTAGATTTCTTCAATTTATGTTTTTTGTCTTATTCTAAGACATAAACTTGTAGAAATGAAACAGACATAGTTCAGACACTGATTAAATTCTTTAAATAACAACATACACTGAAAGACACTTCTATAATATAAGCAACACTAAATAGAGTCAGATAAAAGAGAAAGAATGTTTAATCTTTTCACTAAGAGGGCTAAGACACTGACACTGAAAGGAGCATTGAAGAAGATAAAATCATGGTAATCATTACTATTAACAAATAGGATATAATTTTATGAAATAATGAGATTATAACACAAGGAGTCACTGATAAAACTGTTATAGCAGAAAATGGATAAATCATTAAATATAATGAGATTTAACTATCACTGTGAGAGAAATGATATGCAATTAGAAAAAAGAACTGAATATAAAAAGAAAGCAATGTTTCTATCCATGGTTCCACATTAGTAAAAGTCTAGTGATAAAGAAGAAAGTATCTGAGTCTATTAATAAATTATAGACATAATTTTCATTAATTACAATAACAATAGTTCTTCTAAATTCAAACTTACATCCTATCAACCTTTCATTTTATTTAACAAACACCTGTATAACACTTAGACTGTGCGAGGCACTATGCTAACCGTTTTATAAATATTAACTCATTTCATGTGATTAAGTTTGAGTTATTCATTCAGTAATTCAGTAAACCTCTATTGTATTATATAAGGTTCACAGAAGACATGAAAAGGAATAAGACATTGTCTCTGTCCTTGAGATGATTCAAGTTTCCTAAGTGAGGTAAGACACTTGCCAAACTCTGAAAAGTACTTGATTTATGACAGTAAGTACAAAAAGCATTACTTTTGGGGGAAAGGAAAACTAACTTTATCTAAAGAATCAGTACAGGCTGTCAGGAAGAAGTACAATAGAGATGGAGGAAGGGTCCTGCTGAAGAGGAAACCCAATAAACAGAGCAGAGTAGCAGTGGTAGGCGATCTTGCCCAGATCCAGGGGTCAGATGCAGGCTGAAGTCCTATTAGAGATGTGCCCTTTGTGAACCAGCACAAAGGTGTCCTATTGAGGAAACAAAGGAAGCTGACATCAGGCCAAGCTCTGTTCAGCCAGCTGAGTGTTCTGGGTCTGGCCTAGCTCAGCCTAAGGTGGGACAGCCTTCTGTCACAGGTCCACTGGAAGAGTGATCTTAACCCCACAGGACTATGCAGTTGCCTTTATCCCTATAAAAAGAAGGTTGTATTTATCACAGGATGAAAGCCGCCCACCCTTAGTAGGAACTATTGAAACCTCTTGAATCTCCCATGATTTACAGTCTTTTGTTGACACATATAAAAAAAACAAAGTAGCCTAAAAAGGCCCAAGAGGTAGTAAATGAATCATATCCATGTCTGGCCAAGTTCTTACAAATTGTAATGCTCAAAAATGTTAAATTAATGAACATAATCTGGACTTTTATATGCATCACTAGTATGAGAACAGAACCAGCTCCAGGATAGAAGACAGTAACAGACAGCAATCAGCTCAGGTGTACATTCAAGCCAGTATGCATGTTCAGTGGAGAGTAGATAACAAACATACCACAAAGCAACTATGAACTTAGAAACTCTCAAATTAGAAGGTGCAAATTCTAGCAGAATAATACAAAGCCAAAATAAACTAACCAGAGCACAGAAAGGGCTTTATGAATGAAAACCTGTTGAAAGGTAGGTCCTTATGAATGAAAACACGTTGATTGAAGCAAAAGTTAGTATCAGCAAACAGAACATAGGATCAAAAATGGGATCCTTGGGGAATATCTAAATATGGGTCAGAAAACATAAGGACTTGACTGAATGGAAAGATAAAAAAAAAAGCGAAACAGAACAAAAATAAAAAGGGATGGATTACTTCTGAGGAGAGAATGATCAACAATTCCACATGCATCAGGAAAATCAAGAAATTTAAGATTTAAAAGACTCAGCTGTATTTTTGGGCGAGTCACTGGTGGTCTCAGAGGGAGCAATGTTAGTTAAACATTAGTGAAAAACCATGGACTACAATGGGTAGGGGAGTAAATGGAGAGCTCAGATGCAGCCTATTTTTTCAGAAGCTTGTCTTAAAAGGGAAGAGGGTTGGTTAAAGAAAAGGAGTGGAGGGCCAGGGATTTAGCTCAGTGGTTTCGCCGCTGGCTGCGCAAGCACAAGGACCCGAATTCAATCCCTTGTACCAAAAAAAAAAAAAAAAAAGGAGGGCAGAAGGCTAGGGATGTAGTTCAGCGGCACAGCACTTGCCTGGCAAGTGTAACGTCCTGAGTTCGATCCCCATTACTAAGAAAAGAAAAGGGATAGAAAGAGGCTCTTGTTGTTTGTACTTTTCTAGTATGAAACCACCTTCACTACACATCTTGAGGGAAAGGATTCAGTGAAAAGAGTAGTTGCAGTTTCAGAAGTTTGTAGATGAACAAAGATACTAGCTGATAAATGAGGGAAAGGGAACAAGAGGATTGAGCTATGTCTACCTCGAGCTGTAACTAGGATGTTTATTCTTGATGCAAGAAAACCCACCAGGAGACCACACACGGAGCCGTAGGGTGCTGCTTCCACAGCAGGAGCACAAGGACACCAGTGGGACCAGAAGTCTCAGCATGCTGTGGAAGTGAATTAGCACAGTTAATGAGAATGAAGACAAAATGGTCAAAGTTTATGTGGACACCCAAGGTTCCTAATGACTGAATATATGCAGTAATTTCCTGGAGTGCTGATGAATAAAAGGGAAACAAATTTAACTTGAAATATTACAACAGACTCAACTTGATATTCCACCAGGCCCCAATGTCTGAGGGAAGTGGCTTCTATATTCATTCAGATAGCTACATGTAAACCTATTTTAACTAGGTTATATTTAAATTGAATGTCAGCCATCAATCTAGAAATGCAAAGTGGAGCTGCTCAGAAAATCCCATTAATTCATACAGTTTGTATATTTATTTTATTCATTCATGTAGATGTCATTTGTTGAACATCTACTATGTTCCAACCACTGTGCTAGACTTGATGACGTAAAAAATTTTATAGTTTAATTCTTGGAAAGGATCCAACTCTTTTATTTTATTTTAGAATTTTTAAAAAAGAGGATAGGGATAAAATTAATTCGACAAAGTCATTAATCTTTGCACTCCAGAAAATAGGAGGCTAATTAGTGAATTCCCTGAATCCCTTAGCTGAAGCATAGATCAGTATCAGAAAATAGAACCCAGGATGGCAGTTCCAAGACTTCAGGTGCCAAGACCTCAGGTCACCCCAGGTCACAAACAAGATGATACTGCTTTGAGAAAAAAACCAAAACAAAATAATCTGCAGCTTCAGCAGCTATCTCAAAAAATTCATTTCAATTCAGTAGATAAATAAGTTAAGAAAGCAAAGTTTGAGATGATAAACATCTTCTTGCTGCCAAGAGAATCAAGCTATGTACTAAAGATGATTACACAAATATCCCACAATTCTTTTCCAAAATATTTAAAGATAATTCAAAAGAAAAATTGAGGGCCAGGTATCTAGCTCAGTGGAGCCGTGCCTGCCTCACAAGCACAAGGTCCTGAGTTTGATCCCTAGTACCAAGAAAAAAAAAATTCACTGTCAAGCAGAAAAAATGAGAGTGGTATATTAGTCTCAAAAGGTCAAAACATATTATGGCTCTGGAAAAATATTCTACAAAGGAAAAATATGGACATGCATATAATATCAGATAATCATACTAAAACTATTAAACTAGCTGTAGAAAAACAGGTTACTTAGCATTTTTCAGACCTTTAAGAACATAGAATGCCTGTTTCTTCCATTTCAACTTTTGTCATGTCATAACTGATATTTTAAAAAACAGCTTTATTGGGATATAATGTATATGCCATAAGATTTACCAATTTTAAGTGCACAATTAAATGAGTTTTAGTATATTTACAGTTTTGCAGCCATCACCACAATTTTATTGTAGAACATTCTCATTACACTAAAAAAGAAACTACATATCTACTTATTGTCACAAATGAAGTTTTAAATGGTAATTTTGGAAACCACATTTACTGATGTAATACTCAAAAAGAAATGATATTCATTATAAAAGTTAGGACTGGAAAGTAACGAATTTGATGATGACATATAATCATTACTAGCTAAAGTATTCATCTTCTAGAACACGTTGGCCAACCTTTACAGATCTTGATGTAAGAAGTTCAAGCTATGATAAAGTGAAATCCTGATATATAGTTCATAATGATTATACCACTTATCTTTTTGACCTCTCAAATCTGAATTCACCCTTTTTTCCTACTCTGTGAAAGTGGATCTGGGACCTTAAATATTTTTCCTCACTGGCATGGTGGCACATGACCATAATCTCAGCTACTTGGGAGGCTGAGGCAGGGATCACAAGTTCAAGCCCAGTATTGGCAACCTAATGAGATCCTGTCTCAAAATAAAATGTGTTTTTAAAAAGTGCTAAGGGAAGGTGGGGAATAGAAAGGAATGTAAAAAGAATTAAAATGTGTTACGTACATGAATCAATTCCACATGATGGATGTAATCATTATGTGCTGCAGACATGTACTAATAAAAATAATTTTGGGGGGGGTACTGGGGATCGAACTTGGGACCTTGTGCTTGTGAGGCAGGTGGCGGAACCACTGAGCTAAATCCCCCGCCAAAAATAATTTTTTTTTAAAAAGTTGGGCACCGTGGCCTGACTGTGTGGGATTACACACCTGTAATCCCAACACTCTGGAGGCTGAGGCAGGAGGATCACTGTGAGTTTGAGGCCAGCCTGGGCTACACACTGAGTTCAAGGCCAGCTGAACTACAAAATGAGATCCTGTCTCCAAAAACTGGGGAGGCAGGTAAACATGTAGCTAGCTTGGCGCTTGAGCACTCCTGGGTTCAGTCCACAGGACTAACAAACAAAACTGTCTCCTGGCAGCTGGCACAACGTTAAACATTATTAGTAGAGAGTAGCAGAGAGGCATTTGTAGGAGGAAAGGATTTTGTGGTCTGTTTCGGCAAATTCAGCCAGCAGATTCCTGCATGTGAGCGACATCTTCAGCAGCAGCTTCCTGCCACACTAGCCCCAGTCCTGAAGAACAGAGTATAGTGACCTGCAGCACTGCATGGCGTTCAACTTCCCTGGGAGTACCTCAGCTAGCACTGTAGCTCAGTGCCCCTGAGGAAATTCCTCCCTAGGTCTAACTTTCTCCAATATCCTCGGGGCTGGACTCCAGCAAATTCCTATGGGGAGATTTCTTGCAAATTCACCTGCTTCAGCCTGACAATGACTCATTTGCTATTCAGTAGCCAGGCCTTGGCCTCTCTAAAAAGGCCTTGCTCTTAGCTCTGAGTGGATGTGGGCAGAGAATTATTCTTTGGGTGCTTAATCTCAGCACTAGAGGTAGTGGCTGTATTATATTAACTAGTTCTGATGTTTTATATTTATTTGCTATTTCTATGTGCTTTATTTTGTTAACTGATAAATAAAAACACAAAAGTTGTGCATATTAATGGGGTACCATGTAATGTTCTATACATGTAAACATTGTGTAATGTTTTAATCAGGTCAAACATAGTTATCTCCTCAATAATTTATTATTCCTTGTGGTGAAAACTTTCAAAATTCTTTTCTATGGGCCGGGGATTTAGCTCAGTGGTTCTGCTGCCTACCTCAAGCGCAAGGATCCAAGTTTGATCCCTGGTACCCAAAAAAATTCTTTTCTAGCTTTTTACAATGTACCATACATTTCCTATGTTTTTTGAAGTTGACTTTACTTCTTATTAGCAATTCCCAGCTGGGGATTTAGCCCAGTGGTTCTGCCATCTGCCTTGCAAGTGTAAGGTCCCGAGTTCAATCCCTAGTACCAAGAAAAAAAAAAGCAATTTCCTGGATTCTATGACCCCACTTTATGGATAAGTCTTTACATTAATTTGCTTGTTCAAATGGCTATTTGTTTTCTCTCTTCTGATTATACCCAGACTGATATTAAAATATACCATGACTAAGAATATCTGCTTTATATCTTTCCTTATCAAAAAATATTTTACTATATAGAGACAAATAAATATGTCTACTATCTTGAAAGCTATAGTATAATTTAGAAAGAAAATCTATATTCATTCTGAGAGGAAAAAAATCACAAGGCTGAGCAATGGCAGAACAAACAGTGGACCAGAACTGATGTGCCCTGAGAATCCTGAAAACCATGTATAGTAGGTCAAAAATAGATCACTGTACTGAAAAAGAAAAAAAAACACTTCACATTACTCTTTTCTGGTTTGTTTATTAAATTCCACAATTTCTTTTTCCAGCACCACAGACCAAACCCAGGGCCAAGGGCATGTAGACAAACCCTCTAGCACTGAGGTACGTCCCTACCTTGTTGTGGACCTTTTAAATGAATCCTGCTTAGCATACCTGGAATCTCAGTGGACTATCATTTGTATTTAGCTCTGAGAAATTTTTCTTGATTATATTTTTTCTCCTGTTATCTCTCTTTTACCTTCAGAAATTTTTCTGAATAATGCTAAAATTTCTATGTTCTTTAACTATTTTCTCATACATTTTTTGTTTGTTTGTTTGTTTGGTACCAGGGATGGAACTCAGGACCTTGTGCTTGTGGGGCAGACAGCGGCACCACTGAGCTAAATCTCGTGCCCTGTTTGTATTATTTTGCTAGGGCCAAAATAATAAAATACAAGGCTGAATGGCTCAAACCATAGAAATTTATTTTCTTTCTGGAGACTCGAAAGTCCAGATCAAGGTGTCCATAGGTTTGCGCTCTCCTGAGGCGTCTGACTTGGCCAGCTACCTTCTTTCTGTGTTTTCACATAGCGTTTCCTACAAAGGCATATGTGCCTGATGTCTCTTCTTGTGTGTCCAAAATATCTCTTGTTGTAAGGAAATCAGTTAGGTTGATTCAGGACCCACTAGGATGACTTCACGTAACCTTAATTACCCCTTCAGTGACCCTATCTCCACATACAATAGCATTCTCAGGTTGATGGGTATTAGGGCTTGCCTTGTTGCTGTGACCCAGTACCTTGACCCAATACCTGAGGAGAGCAACATAACTGAAGAAAGATTTACTTTAGTTTATAGTTTCAGAGGTTTTAGTCCATGGTCAGCTTACTCCATTACTTTGGGCCTGTAGTGAGGGAGAAACATCATGGTGGAAGGGCATGGAAAAAGAAAGGTGCTCATTCTATGGTAGCCAGGCAGCAGAGGGTAAAAGAGCCTGGAAGGAAGGGGCCAGGACAAGATGTAGTTCCCACAGTCACACTTCCATGATACATTACAGCCTGGTGGCCCATCTCCCATTTCCATCATCTTCCAGTAATGCCTCGCATTATAATCTCATCAGTAGCTTAATCCACTGATGAAGTTAGAGGCTTCATGATCTAATCACCTTCTGAAAGTACCTCTGAAACTTTGGGGGGACATTTTTATATTTAAACCACAACAGGGCTTCAGCATTAGGGACCATAGTCAATTACATTACATGGACCTTTTATTTTATTTGTTTAATGTTATTTTTATTGGTACATGTTGATAGCACATGATTACATTCCTTGTGGGTAGTTGGTATGGGTACATAGTACATCTTCATTCTTTTTCTTTTTTTTGCATTCTAGCAGTTTACCTGATTCAGTTTTCCCATTCATTAATTGGATCATAAGCATATTCAATATGTCATTTTTCCTATTTATTAAGGACTTTTATTTCAAGAATTATAATTTGTATTTCTAAAAACTCTTGTCTCTTGTTCATATACAATATATTCTCAAATTTTTTACAATATTAATTTTTCTTAGTTTAAATACATGTTTCTTCCCTCTAGCCTTAGTTCTGCTTTCTGAATTTTGACTTTTTTTCAAGGTGTTGCTCTTCTTCATATTGGTGTAGGGCTCCCTGACACATCTTCTAGCGAAGGGAGCTCCTCCCAGCATTTGTAGTTACCCCATGTTTCCTCCAGTGATAATCCTATAACATTCCCCCCTCAGAGACGCCTATTCAGGGTTCTATCCTGGGTCACAAAGCATAAGATTTGATCCAATACACCAAAGAGTTAAGAAGCTGGGTGTGATGGTCCACACCTGTAATCACAGCTTGCTCAGGAGGCTGAAGCAGGACTGAAAGTTCAGGTAGAGCCTGGGCAACTTAGTGAGAGCCTTTCTGAAAAATAAAATAAAAGATAAATTTAAAAAGAGCTGAGGATGTAGTTTGGCGGTAGAGTGCTTGTCTAGCATGCACAAGGCCCTGGGTTCAATCCTGACCAACCTCACCCAGACTTAAAAAGTTATTAAGTGGCACCCTGGCTGCCTTGCAAGCGCAAGGTCGTGAGTTTGATCCCTGGTACCAAAAATAAAACAAAAAGTTATTAAGCTATATGACTAGGAATATTAAATATTATATCATAAGAGAAAATATTGGTAGATCATCATTAAATATAGAAAATGGAGTATATTCTAGTACAAGTCATTTAATTGTTTCTCTCTCTCTTTTTTTTTTCCAGTACCAGGGATCAAACTCAGGACCTTCTGCTTACAAGGCATGGCACCACTGAGGTAAATCCCCAGCCCTAATTGCCTCTCTTAAATTTAAGATTGAAATTATTAGTCAGAAAAAACCTAAGTAACAGTGGCTATGCCTGAGCATAAAAGCAAATATCACATCAAACATTTGCTCTACACGGGTCATTTAAAGGTCTATCAGTGGCAAACACATTGCCTTAAACTGTAGGAAATGTAGAAACTGTTGTGCTACTGCTTTTCTTGTTGTTCCTTCTTAGTCTCATATCAGTTTGTCTCTGTGAGATGTTTTGTTCTCATATTTATTTAAGCACTGTCTGTGCCAGGCACTGTCCTAAACATTTAGCTGTTATATTTTGTTTAATTTGCACACTGACTTAGAAAAGTATAATCTCTATTTTAAAATTACACAGATTTTGTTCAAATTCTAGTTCTATCTTTTTGGTTAGCCATGTGATCCTGGGTAAGTAATGTGACATCTCAGGGCACTCATTTAACAAACATTTATTGAGTTCCACTAATGTGCCAGGCACTAAGTGGCAAGATTGCTTGAGGATCAAAGGAAATCATGCAGGGAACACAGTACCCAGCACAAAATAGGCATCAAATGATAACTATTGTTGTACTCTAGGAAGACACGGAGCCTCTATTTGAATCCAAGCCTCCCTTTATTTCTTTTTTTTTTTTTTTTTTGGTACCGGGGATGGAACTCAGGACCTTGCACTTGTGAGGCAGGCGGCAGAACCACTGAGCTAAATCCCCAGCCCCATCCCTTTATTTCTTAATGACTCTACATTATCTTCCTAAAACCGGAATCCTGTGTCTTTACATCAACTTCACCATTCCTTTCACTTGTTTCTGCATTCCAAATCATACAGTTTTTTCAAGGTTAAAAAAGTAAGCCTAAACACACTATGGTTTCTGTACTAAGAAATAGTAGCCCAAATAATTTGTATTTCTCTTATTTTACTTATTTTCTTATTTCTTATTCTCTTATTTTATTTTATTTATTGTAGTTTTATAGTACTGGGGATCAATCCTGGAGGTACTCCACCACTGAGTTATATCCCCAGCCCTTTTTACTTTTTGAGACAAGGCTAGCCTCAAACTTGGAATCTTCCTGCCTCAGCCTCCAATATAGCTAGGATTACAAGGGTATATCACCACATCTGGCTACTTATCATTTCTTCACATTCTACACTATATGATCTAGTTTTCTGTAAGTAGTCATGCATTCTTTCTTTTAGTGTCGTATTAATTGTTTGGGCTACCATGACAACATAAGATAGACTAGGTGACTTAAGCCACAGAAATTTATTTTTTCACAGTCCTGGAAGCTTAAAATCCCAGACTACGGTCAGCAAAGTCGGGTTGTAGTAAGCACTCTCTTCCTGGCGTGTAGATGGCTGCCTTCTTGCTGTGTCTTCCTGTGACAAAGGGAGGGGGATGAAGAGAGGAAGATCTCTGAGATCTCTCCACACAGGACACTGTTTGTACTGCATTAGTACCCCATCGTATGGTCTCCTTTAATCCCTGTGTACTTCCTTAGAAACCTCATCTCCAAATCCAGGGGCACAGGGAGCTTCAATATGAATTTGGCAGGGACTCATTCACTATATAATAGGTACCTTCATCTAAGTCCCTTATCTTTCAAGTCCTCAAGTGAACAGATGACGCATTTAACCTATTTTTGTTTCTTTCAATGAACTTATTCCATGGCTAGACATGTAGATTGTAAATGAACTCTGGCTTCATAAAATTTGCAAATCAAAAGAGATGGAAAGACAACTATTATGCCACATGGATTCACTGGAGTAAAAGAGATGTGTGGTAAAAGATTGAAGAAGGGACAAAAGTTTAAAACTTCTGGGCCAGAGATTTAGCTCAGTGGCACCAAGCCTGCCTCACAAGCACAAGGTTCTGAGTTTGACTCTCAGTATAAAAAAAAACAACAACAAAAACTTCTAGGTCTTTCAATGTTGAAAGAGAATACCAGTGCCAACGATGTAACAGTAATAAAACTGGGAAGCTGAGTGTACATCTGCAAGAATAAACGTCTGACTTAATGGTTCACTTGGGGTTATAAATAGGAAGAATTTCACAGTTTAAATGTTAACCACCTTTCACTGCTTCTTAGAGGTCACATGCTACACATTCTTTGCTAGTATCCTAGAGTTATTATTTTTAACTGATTATTAAACAATTCTATCCCAAGATACATTTTAGACATCAATAAGGCATTAAAGCCAACCATAGTAGGAATTTTTATTTCTAGCAACATATCACTTCTACAATTATAAACTGCAAATGCTTCCCTAAATCAAATGTATATAAGCACACACACACACTCACATGTATTTTTCTGTTTTTATATAACAAATTATTTGGCCAGTTCAGAGATACCTCCTCCAGAAGTGAAGCATTTGGTGATGGGCCTTCAGTGAGGTGAGGTAAGCTGCTGAGAAGGGGGACAGACACCTCAGTAGTCATCCTGACTCTGAGTTACAATCCTGGGTTTCTGCCCTACTTGTCACTAATCACCTGTGGTGCCTAGGGTAAGCCACTTCAGTCCTCTTCTGTGCTCTAGTTTTCCTTGTATAAACTGGGACTATATGGCTTGTCCTACTTACCTCATTAGTTTATTGTAAGGGTCACAAGAGTTAATGTGTGTGAATGTAGTTTTAAAGCATAAATCTGTAGAGATGGAGGGGGGGCACCTCTCTCCTCCATTATAGAGATCACAACTGACACTTCTATAACAAAATACTAGCTAACAAGAGAAAAACATAACAAATTTATTTCATGATAGTTTTATGTGGCACAGGTGCCTTTGGGATAAAGACACGAAGGAGAATATCAATATTATACTGAAGTTTGAGGAATCAGGGATAGCCATGTAGAAATGTGTTTGGACCAAAAGGATACTGTCTAATAAATAGTAACAAATGAGTTGGGAAACCCAGCAAACCCTGTTTGTTCAGATTCTTCTTGGCTTCTCTGTTGTGGAATTCCTTCCTCCTGTGTAGAGAGCAGAGCCCTTTCTGGAATGGGGTCTTATTGCCTAAAATTAATCACAGGAGGTCAGAGAATTTCTTTATGGTCAGAACTTACACCATAAGGTGGAAGAAAGTTAGAGTAATATTTTTAAGTTTTATGGCTGGCTTTGGGAGAAAAGACACTGGATTCTATGATGTGCTTTGGGGAGGCTGGGGGGCAGGAGACTTGAGGCCAGGAGAACATCAGAGACAACTTCACTTTTGAGGTTAATTCTACCATGCAACTACCCATGAACCTTTAAAGATTCTTTCTGAGGTCTTCAATTTAGGGTACTTTTTTCTGAGCCCCAACAAAGCCATCCACAAATGCAATTATTTTATATGTTGCCTAGTGAAATTATCAAATAAACATGTAGTTAGATGATCCTCCACTGCTGTGGATTTTACAAACAAGCATAATAAATGTGCTAGTATTATAAGTTAGAATTGTATTTCTAGTATGAATTGCTGGAGAGGTCCCACAGTTGCGTACATATGAGCCTAACAGCTGTGAGAAACTGACATGTTAGAAACTGACAGCTGTAAGAGATGTTGAGAAAAATACGTGATAGTACATGCACAATCCAGATTAGTTAGTCTGATATTTGGTAAAATAGCAGTTAAGTAGAATGTTAAGGTAGAAATTTTTAAAAAATTTAACCTGGAGAGATATACAAGTAAAAAAATTTTTGCATCGTTAGAATAAAATCTATCCAGTTGGAAACAATTTTAGAGATTATTATCTTCTTCTCTTTCTCCTTTTGGGTACTGGAGATCAAACCCATAGCCTTGGGCATACAAGGTAAGGACTCACCCCTGAGCTACACCCTGAACCCCTACTTTAGAGAATATTCTGGGCCAGGGATTTAGCTCAGTGGTTCCGCCACCTGTCTCACAAGTGCAAGGTCCAGAGTTTGATCCCTGGTACCGCCCCCCAAAAGAATATTGTGACCCAGTCCTTTAATTGTGGCTGTAAAAACATGGAAGCTCATATATGTTTATTCCAAGGGCACATATCTAAGATACTTAAAATTATCTTTGGAACCAGTTTCAAGTCCAAAGTGAGAGAGCAAGTCAAGATAGTAGCTGGATTTAGAATCGAGGCCTCCACTGATGGACTAGATAAACAAGGCTGATATGGCTGGGTTAAGAGATGAAATGAGGTTCCTGGGCAGTGGTGAGTAAAGACAAGTTAGTTGAATGATCCATTCCAATAAAAGGTCAGAAATGGGCCGGGGATTTAGCTCAGTGATTCCACCACCTGCTTCGCAAGTGCAAGGCCCTGAGTTCGATCCCCGGTACCAAAAAACCCCCAAAAAACAAAAAAACAAATAAAAGGTCAGAAATGTGTAAAAGAAATTCTAACAGAAAGGCATTAGGTTATGTGAAGGGAGACCTCGGACTGGAAGCAGAAGGAGTATATTCCAGAAGTATCTTAGACTAAACACTGAGAACAGCAGCAACAAGAGAATGATGCTTCTACTAATAGCTAGTTTTTATTGAGTGCTATGTGCTAGGCATGGTGCTAAGTGTTTTACATAACTGTGATTTTAAAATCTCAAAAAGAAAGAAAAGAATGAATGAGGAATTATCCCATTTGAGGGGAGCAGGAAATGAAGGCATTATGGAAGAGATGGAGCTTGACCTGCAGAAGTCCAAATTCCACCACTGTCATCTAGAACCTCTTACATAGAAAGAGTAAGAAGAAATGTAGGGCCAGGGATTTAGCTCAGTGGTTCCACTGCCTGCCACACAAGCCCAAGCACAAGGACCCGAATTTGATCCCCAGTACCAAAAAAATAGAAGAAGAAGAAGAAGGAGGAGGAGGAGGAGGAGGAGGAGGAGGAGAAATGTGCCAGATTTAGCAATAACAGTCCTAGATCCATAGACCTGATGTTACAAGTCCAATAATACAGGGCTTGCACAAACTATCAATGAATTGGCCAGGACCTATTGTACATTAAAAGGGTTACCAAATTATAACTTAACTATACTTAATATCTCACACTGGTTCTGGATCATTCATATGCACCTTATCTTTCATAGTGTGGATGTAATAAAGTGGCAACAGAGAGTCATCAGACCTTAGCTTGCAATTAATCCCAGTGGACCTAGCACTGTTTGTACTATTATACCGTTTATACCAAATAGCAATCAAGTCATTTGCACAGTAGTTCAATATTTCTAGTATTCTAGAAACAAAAATCTATCAAATGTTGATATATCTGATTAGATATACTGATATTAATTTATTAATACTGATATTAATTCATTCTTTTTTTGGTGGTGTGGAGGATTAATCCCAGGGGTGCCACTCTTTAACATTTCTCCCTGTCCTTTGTTAAAAAAATCTGTGAGGGTCTTTGTTTCATAATTGTAGAATATTCTTTTCAGTTATGTTTAAAATAAACCTCAAAAACATGCTTTCATAATGTAACTATTGGACCAAGGATTTAGCTCAGTGGTTCCACTGCCTGCCTCACAAACGCAAGGACCCGAGTTTGATCCTCGGTACCAAAAAAAAAAAAAAAAGAACTTTCATAATGGAAGTATTAGATATGCATTGCCCGTTTGAAATAAGGCCAGGCCCAGAATAACCATGCCTTGGTTTTGTGCTAGTCAGGGAGTCACAGGGGTGAATTCAGGAGGCATTTTCCACTCCAGCCTTGGCCTATTTGCTGCATCAGCTTTCAGGGTAACTCAATGCTGGGATCCCAATCTGCTGTTAAAAAATTGATGAAATAACTGACAGTCATGGGCTGGTTAGTCCACCAATAAAGGCACTGGACATAAATCTCCCTTATTTTATCATACTTATTCATAAAATTGGGCTAACAAGTGAATATTACAAACTGGCACCCTAAAATTATTATCCAGAAACAACCAATATTGGCTGGATCATTTTCAGAATGTTTTCATTTCTTTGGGGGGGGGGGTGTCAGGAATTGAACTCAAAGCCTTGCGCTTCCAGGCAGGTGGGTGAGCCACTGAGCTAAATCTCCAGTGGCTCCATTTCATTTTCATAAGCCAAGAGGCTGTTTGGGAAATACTGCCTGTTGTGCTTTATCTTGTATTGTTTTGTGTTTTTTTTGGTACCGGGGATCGAACTCGGGACCTTGCTCTTGTGAGGCAGGTGCCGGAACCACTGAGCTAAATCCCCAGCCCTGTGCTTTTTCTTGTAAATGCAAACCCCACTGGAGTTCAGATCACAGGGTTAGGGAAGTGTGGGGACCTGACTTTTGTAAACCGATTGCTCTCGTTCTGTCTGTACGGTTCATATGGAACAGATGAATGAAAACTTTGTAACTTTATTTGAGATAAACCATAATAAATATTTAGCTAAAGTTAGTGCTTTTGTGAAAAAAAATCTTTAAAGATCTACAGTTTAAGGGGAAAACAGATGGCAGAGAGATCCCTGTGAGGTAAGAATGTAGGGGCTGAAGGAGAATGAGAAAGCAAAAAAGGGTGTTGGGAGGTGAAGATGATTATTCCACAGATCTTACAAGGAGAAGTTTTTGTATTACATTTACATAGAATTCCCAATGGATAACACATTTTTCTGTGGAAGCTGCTGCTCTTACAAAAACATAACCAGCAAGGAAGGTCTACTTTGAAAATCTCATTTAGTTTGGGTCCAAATCCATAGGCTTCAGTTAAAAGAGCTGTCCTCTACCTTCTCCCTTAGAACCAGCACAAGGAATGTATTTTCTTTCAGTTGATTCCAAATCCCTGTGGGATACAGGCACTATCAAATGCAGATTGACATCTATTTGTAGCACAACTAGGAAAGCCAGTTTCATTCTGAATTATTTAACATGGCAACATTTTGCACATATAAATCATGTCCAGCTTTATTAGATTAGGCCAATTGAAGAAATACATACACCTGTCTGTCATGTAAAGTGCTTCATCTTGGGGAGTAGGCTCCCAAGGGGGACATCCCAGGAAGTAAATTGAATACTGAGTGGTTTACCCAATTATAGGCCTGAGTAGGAAGTTGAAATTCTTGCATGGACATCTAATTTCACACCAAAAAAACGAGAACCTAGTTCATCTCTCTTGGTTACCAGGGTACTAATCACTCTAGAAATTTAGATTTACATGACTATGGCCCTTCTGTGCCCTTTATTTTGGAGCTGGGCCCCAGCAATGTGATAATGTTCCCAAAGCTCTTTGAGGTCTTTAGATGAAAGACATCCTACAAACACAAACTATCGCTTGCATAAATTAACCAAGTAGCTCAATATTATTTTTCTCCATCTTTGGGTTTGCCAGAGAGGGATAGAAGGTAGTAAATGGCATACAGTGAGATGAAAGCATGGAGATTAATAGGCGACTGCTTTTTAATCAGATAAGGAATGATAATGCACAGGCGCTAGACCTCATTTCTATTACAAGAAAAAAATACACCCAGAGTTGTTCTCATTGTACTCACAAAATCTCAGAGGAAAATCTCTCATAAAAACAGGCTGCATCTCACATAACAGCACCATGTTAAAGCTCCTCCTAATTTAAGTGCAGAAAAAATCACTTAGTGCCACATATGGGGACAGCATTGAGAACACGGAATTGTGTTTCTTCTCCCTCCCTCCCCCACCCTCCCTCTCTCCTTTTTTAAAACCCTGTTAAAGGGAGAAATTATGCATCTGAAAGGAAAAACACGACGAGGAGACTCAGTGCCATTACTTTGGAGAGCCGAGAGGTGGAGAATGAAAAAGCCATTGGTCTCAGTTTTACTGCCACAATGGCCTTTTATGAGAGGGATTAGATATGCCAAGAACTGGTGCAGCATTCACCGGTGCCCCGGACGACAATCTGGAAAAAAGACGATAAAAATCAGTTTGTCGTAAGGTTAAATCACCAAAGGCTTCCTAGACTGGCTTTTCAGATTGTTTTTCCTTTAGAGAGAAGATGAAAAAAAGAGAAATAAATATGGGCTAAAAGCTGATTTTTTTTTCTTTCCTTTTTTTCTCCCAGTGCAAGATGTAGCATTCAGAAAACATGTTGAGTGAGTTGAGGCATTAAAAAGATCAGTCTTTGGCTGTTGAGTGAAAGGCTGTTGTGCGTGTGACTCACATACTAAATGGAAACCTGCCTTCAAAGCCTATTTTACTGCCTAATTATATATACACAAAATGTAGCTGTCTGTTTCAATCAAATCATAGGAAAAAGAATAAAACTCCTCTAAAGATGCAGTTTTCATGGTTTGTCATAACCTTAGAAACACTGCTAATGCAAAAGGAGGAAGTACAGCTGCATGGTCCAGATAAGGTTCCAGTAATTGTTTTTCTTTTAATTATTACTTTATAAAGACATTATACCTCCTACTCTGAAGAAAGAAAATTAGTGTCCTCTGTCTCCTCTCTTTTCCCCTAGCTTCCCATTTGCACACCAAGCTTGTTATGCATTTCAGCTGTGGGCAGAAGCCAGCGTAGCTATGGAAATAATATTTAAGTAACCACCATAACTACAGGCTTTTAGAGGATTTGAGGGAGGAAACCTTTCCTAAGTTTATGTTCTAAATTGAGTAGAGCTTCTCAAAGCACAAAATAGAGTGCCAAGGATGGAGATAAAGTACTTAGACCTAAACAACTGTTTGCACTCAGCTTTCATGGAAATAGTTTCTATTCATAATAGCTAATACACTTATTTTTTGAATTATTAATTGCATGAACACTTCCATTCTTGTCATCCTCACCGAAGAAGAATGTAATAAAATACACAAAAGGCTTTTCCCCTAACATTTTATATGTACAGATCTTTTTTTTACAATAACCCGAAACTGTAAAGTTTAATAAGCCATTACTAATTTACATATTTTCATAGATTCAAATCATTAAAATGCAATGATATTTTAATGGCTTAATATATATCTAATTGCAGATTAAAACTTTCTAACACTGGAGACAGCACTAAACATACTACCAAGGGATTCCAAGTGCTTAATTCAGAAAGCATTGGCAGCTACTATTATTTCTGAGAGAAACAGAGTTTGTCACTGGATGAGTACATTTATTACCTTTTAATGGTCACATTTTTTACAAAATCATAATTTTAAATACCTGTCCACCCTTCCCTGCCTATCCCCAGTTTTTTTTTTTTTTTTTTTTTTTTTGGTATTGGGGATTGAACTCGGGTCCTTGCGCTTGCACAGCAAGCGGCGAAAC
>NW_004624774.1:17024398-17063790 GCF_000247695.1 Heterocephalus glaber | reverse complement strand
TCTCTCTCTCTCTCTCTCTCTCTCTCTCTCTCTCTCTCTCTCTCTCTCTCCCTTTCCATATTGGAGATTGAACCCAGCACCTTCACATTGAGCTACATCCCCAGTTCTTTTCTAATTTAATTGTTTGGAGACAGTGTCTTTCTACATTGCAAAATTGTCCAGGCTGCATTTGAACCTGAGATTCACCTGCTTCAGCCTCCTAGAGTGCTGGGACTACAGGTGTGTGCTGTCACATCTAGTTTCTCAATATCTCCCTATTCTATGGTCAAATTTAAGCAGCTTGCATGGCTTTTCTAGATGATTACCTTCTCCTCCTCTTTGGAGACAATGATTTAGTTTTTTACCAACTAATGCTATCCAACATGCCATTATCACAAATTATGTTTCTAATACAATCTGGTTATTCTAATTTTCCTACTTAAAATTCTCTGAGGACATCTCATTGCCTTTTAAACAATGGACATGTTTAGAGACTTCTGCAAGCTCACTCCAACTTCTTGTTCAGCCTCATCTTTCGCCAATCCTGCTCTTCCACATGAGCTTTGTAGAGCTCCAGTCTGTTGGACGTTAGGTTAGGCCTGTAAACACTCACTGTCCTCTGCCTGCAATGCTTTGCTTGCCTTTCTCTTTCTCCAAAGTTAAGTTCTGTAAGGTATTTTCTGATTTCCCATCACAATTAATCATTCTCTCTTGTGTCCTCCCGCCAAACCCACTTTGCCCTGTGTGTACTGGATACCAGTATCAGTTTTCTGGATGGATCCTGGGTTTTCTGGAAGAGGTGAGGAGAGGAGGGTTGGTCTCATTTATCTTTGCACGGACAGCTCCTAAATGGTGTCTGGTGTCTAGAACATACTAAAAATGTTTGCCTTCACTTTGAATGCTCAGAAAGACCTTAAATTTGATCTATAAACTTCTGGAAATAGGATAAAAAACAGCCCATAGATTCAGAGCAGTTAGTATCACCACATGTGCTAAAAGCTAGAAATTGTGTCCAAAAAAACCTGCAGCAGCAAGCTAAACCCATTTTGCTACAGTCTCTTCTCTGTCTTTTAAGCAATGTCTAATTTGAGATCCTTTTCACGGGTTCCCCTTCCAAGGTTTAATGTACGTGATTAATCTTGACTTGCCTTAATACTGCTAGGAATGTGGCAATGACCTAGCTGAACACTGGAAAAGTGATTAATGTTACATGAACTGGGTGAGGATTTTTCTTCTTCTTCTTTTATTTTTTATTTATTTTTTTAAGTCTAGATCATGAATAAACACATTGATGCAGGATTCAGTTGCAGACCTTTGCTCTATGGAAAATGTACCATGATTTCAAAGAGCAATGTTTCAGAAGCAATAAACAACATTAAAGGAAACACGGCCCTTGTTAAAGAAAATGCTGTTTCAGGCTAACATCCCAGTGATCATAAAAGATATATGATGCAATAAACAGAATGAACCATAGGCAGACTGGCCCATCTGATGACTAACTACTGATTGAATTTTCCAACACTCCTGGACTTCCTGAGAGAAACTATTCACAAAAGGTCTATGTTAAATATAAGGCTGTCTTTCCTTTTTTATGTTTCTAGTGAGGTCCAAGACTGGTTGAATATTTTCCTCCTTTTTTTCCTTTTCTTTGTTTTCTTTTTTTTAATTTTCTGTTGGTTGTTGGTGTTTTTGAATTTTTTATGATATGGGAAGACTGGCAAACAGTTGCTATGATTGTCAAATGCCTTAAATCAAGAAGAGAAAATGCAATAAAACACAGTTTCCATGGTAACACATTGTAACCTAGTACCTCTGGATTATGAGCCAGCTCACATCTATGATCATTACTTGTTGACAGGCATAAATTGAGCCTAAAAGCATTAATTTTAGAGATAAAACTGGAATGTGGAGCTAAGTTGTAATAATGTTTAAATATTTCCAAGGTAGCGGCAGCAAATCAACACGTTATATTACTATTTAAATAATGTTAATAAACTAAGCATAAATACTTTTTAAAAATCTACAAGCTTTTCCTGAAAGATAATAAAACAAATGAGTACACATTCTTGGGGCTGCAAATGGTAGCTTACATGTTTTTGATGGGGTTAAAAGAAATTCAATATCAGCAATTACATGGAATGATAGCCAGACATTTTAATGAAGGAATTTTCCAATATGAAAATAACTCTTAAAAATCAGGGAGGAGAGGGTGACCAGCCTGTCTCAGTTTCCTATCGGTGCTCTTGGGTTAGACCTAACCTCTAAGGGTGCTGTAAGCACTTCCTGAGATGAATGAACAGAGGGGACTCACAGCAGTACTTGGTGTTAACAGGCCCTCCGTGTAATCATCGCCTGTTGTCATCATTGTCATCCTCATAGTAGTCTTACTGTCGAGGGCTGGGTCTGAGGGTCCCTGAAGCTGAAATAGGAAACCTTAAGTCACTCCTTTAACATAAGTGTGCAATTTCGATGACTCCCTTCACAGAAAAATAATTTTCAGGACGCTTCAGTAAAAGAGGCAAGAGAAAGATTTGTTAGAGTAAATACAGAATGCACTCAAGGGGAGAGTGTGGTGCTCAGAGGAATGAGGCATGGTACAGTAGGGAACTGGGGATCTGTAATGGGTTTCGGGAGGTAGGAATCTGTGGAATTCACTAATCTTCGGTCTCAGTCTCAGTCTTAGAGGGTGGAGAGCATGGCCCACCCTCAGTGAGCTATTCCTGTGGGAAATGAAAGGTGGCCCCTTAATGGAAGATGACCATTAGAAATTAAAATGGGAATGGGAACACTTGTTTGCAGCTGAAAAGGAGTTGCCCAGGTTTGCTGTTTTGGGAGAAGGAAAAAAAGTAAATAAACCAGGCCTGTGTTCTGAAGCTGCAGTTTTTCTTTAAAGTACAATATTTAAAATTTTGATTTCCTCCTCTCCTTTCTACCTAACTTTATTTCTTCTAGCCTTCCCCCATAGTCTAGCATTGTGTTTCCCATCTAGGTGGGCCTAGTAAATATTTGTTAAATTAAATAAGCCTATTGCTAACTGTATATTAAAAGAGTACTTATTGTGACTAATTTTGCTAGACTATGTAAAGTTTTCAGGAAATGTGACTGGATTGTCTTTATTCACATGCACTGCACATCTCTTAGATTCACAAAACACATTTTGTGACATGTTTTGTGACAACACAGCTCATGGAGCTGTAGAATAATCCACAACCTGGTATTGCTAATTCGTAGAATTAAACCTTTGGGAAAGCTGCAGAGGATATGAACCAACTTCACGCAGCTTTGTGTTTAACCTGTGGACCTAAGAAGGGCACATATTTAAGAATCCTCCATATTTTCAAGCAGTGAATCAGATATTTACGAGCTTCTATGATCTTCATTATGGTATTCATTTTTCTCAGCCTAGCTTTTAAAGAATGTGACCATTTTACAAAGAAAACAATTTTTTTCCATTCTAATTGCTGTAAAATATGGATTATGTCAACAGGGCATTTAGTTTGTCTAAAAACATTCAGACTTTGACCTGTGCATACCCACCTTTTAATACATGGCACTGTTGAGTGCTCTTTTTATTTCTCTTTAGTCATTTTTCTTTTTCCTTCCCCAAGGCATACTTCCATCTGTGGCCACCTTCTGCATCTTACTTTCTATTTTGTAAATCTCAGCCAGTGTCCTTATCCTGAAGACACAGAAAATAAAGACTATCATGTGATAGCCTATTTTTTTGTAACAAGGTCCTAACGTGTGAATTTACAGAACTGCAGTGCTAGGTGCAAGCACACCCGTAAGTGTTTGAAGGAAGGAGTTACGTAATCCAGAGCAAAAAAAGATTGGAGGAGCCTGTGTTTTCTTCTTTTTAGGATGAACCCTTTAAGAGGTCATATGCACTGAGTTCTTTCCTCACTGTTTCCTCTCAGGTCTGAGTCCACTGTTTGCTCCCATTTCTCTATTTCCAGGGTCACCCTGTATGGCCTCCACTGGCCTCCCCTCCCCCATCCCTTCCTTCCCTTCCCTCACTCCGTTCTTCTCTTATCTCTCTCTCCTCCCTCCTCCTTTCCCTTCCCCTCCTCCTCCCCCTCTCTGTCTCTCCCTCTTCCCCCTAATCTATGTCCTCTAAATATAATCTTCTTCCACCATTCCTATCTCAATACAGAACAATCAGTCCATTCAGAAATTTTTAGGTATTATCTTTGATACATTCTTTCCAGCCAATGAATCTTTGTGAGTTTTTCTTCCATTTACTTTTCTGTCTCCTTTGCTCCTCCCATCGCAGCCTGTGACCAGTGGGAAGGGGTTCTGTGGTTAAAAACGGTCAGCATGGTGATAAATCTGTGGCTTTTGTTTGTGTGTTTGACTTAATTTAGAATATGTTCTAATGGTTTGTTGAAAAAAAAAAAGAACTTAGAAAGGGAGTGTGTGTGTGCGCGCGTGCGCGCGCGTTGTTTCATAACTGCTTATTTTTAGGATCATTATTCAAATACTCTCACCCCTTTGGATAAACAGCCCCAGGGGATTTTCCCATTGTGGGAGCTGCATTTCCTTTGCAACAATTAGGTAGCATTCACCAATGTTCCACCAAAACCCCACCATTTTCTTTATGAAACTGGAGCCTATTTCATGGTCCATTTTATTGTAAATAGTTAAGTTAATTAGATATCTTGTAGGGAGTTAGACAGGGCCAGCCCAGGAGGAGCCAACGTGGAGGACAATCAAGATATTCACTAAGGGCAGCATTGTAAAAGAAGAGAAACTACCACATCCGAGTGCTTCCCCTAAGGATGAATAGCAGTGATTGCTACTCTAAACAGGTATCAATCACCTAGGTGGAGGGGCCAAGATCTTACCCACCCTTTCCAGGAAAGGTCCCTGACTGAAAATCCTTGTATGTTTGCTAAGTGACTTGCCTCCCCATTGGATCCCCACTTCAATATTACCTAAGCGACTATACTTGTCATAATCTTATTGGTTGACCAGAGTTTTGCCCACCTGCTGATTTCTCATTGGATCAGTATTACCTAAGTGACTGTACTTGCAATCTTACTGGTTGACTATAGTTTTGTCCCATCTTGAACCTTCCTTACTTGGTGGCTTTGCTCAATAAACCACCCCTGGGAAATAGAGTCCCCAGGGTAACCCATTTCCCAGGCCCCCTTCTGTCTCTCTTAGAAGCTATCTTTCAATACATTTTTCCTACTCTTAACCTATGTTGAGAGGGATGAGGCTGAAGGTGTCACCTCTGGTAAATACATCCTAACCGTCTGGTTGGTGGGGAGCAGGAGTGTGTGAGAACCACTCCAGAGCCCTGGTGCCCCGGGTGACCCAGAACCCCGTGACACTATGTATGGGTGCTGTCACTTGCTGAAGAGCGCACTCTCCACCCAGGGAAGTGCTGGGTCCCAGGGCAGCAGGCAGCAGGCAGTCAGGAAAGGGTGCTGCACCTTTAGGGGGCCAGGCCACCCAGTTGAGTGCTTCATGCTCTCAAGCTGCCTTCAAAAGTTTCTCAGCTAAGTCAGGCAAGTTTTCTCTCATGTTCCATTCCTTTATTCTGTTCACTATATGAGAATATTTGTACTCAATGTCTGTATTGTCCAGGGCATGGAATGTTAATCCAACTCCTGTTTCTCATGCTTTGCCTATGAGTGCCCTGTTTGCTGTCCTGGAGATTTTGGAAGCTTCCAGGAAAAGGAAGAGAGGGCCAAGCCAATGGTCTAGTTTGAATGCTAGAGATGCTTGTTGGGGGGCTCAGAAAATGATACCCTAAAACACCCAGGAGCAGGGAAGGAGAGGAGGATTTTCTCTCAAGTCCCTGTATCTCCCTTAGAAGTCCACGGAGGCTTTCCAGTTGTCTGACTCCCTTCCCCAGATGCTCAGTTACCTGGAGACTGAGCACACCTCAAGGATGAGAACTGGAACTGACATCACACCCGAACCTGAGAACTTGGTCCCAGGCTACTGTCTGTTCTTCTGATCCACCCATCTCCCCTAGAAATCATTTACTCTCCCTCTAACATTGCCCACAACCTCCATTTGACTCTCTCTTATAAAGCTTCTAAGTCTCCTTGGGTTATTGGGTAGTCATTTTTCATTCTTGTGAAGCCTCTATGCATGTAATACATTTTAATGCCTTTTCTTCCCAGACCTTTTAATTTTTTTAGAAACAAGTCTCACTAAATCAACCAAGGTGGGCTCAACTTGCAAACCTTCTGCCTGAGCCTCCAAGAGGGCTGGGATTTCAGTTGCCACCACCATGCCCGGGTAACCTGTCCGCTGTGAGTTTATTTCAGCAGACTCAATTACTGAACCGCCAGTGAGGAAGAGGTTCACCCTACACCCCTGAACTCGTGACAATCTTCCCATTCTCTTTCCATTCTTTGACCTGTGCTGAGGAATATTAAAGTTCTGTTCACTGAGGGCTCTGGTACATCTACCTACAGACAGCACAAAATAAGAAGTCACCCCTACTCCTGAGGTAATTAGTATTCTAATTGTTAATTTAAATATTTCTTTGAATCACAGCTCTCTAACTCTATTCAGAATTTTTTAAGGGAAAAAGCCTTCGTGTTTATTATTCCCACAGCATGTGTCCAACAGCTGATGCTTACTGAGTGGCCACTGAAATAACTGCCCCGGATTTATTAGCTGACAAGTACACACAAATAGGTAGAATATAATGACTGGCTGGCATAATGTCATCACATTCTTTCTTTGAATCTGATTTTGAAAAAAAAAGAATTTGTTCAAATGAATTGGCAATGTCCTAATCCAACTTTGGAAAATGGTCCCACCATCACCATGAGAAGGGTTGGGGGAGAGTCAGAGACAGAGAGGTCTGAAATTCAGATTCCACGCAAATTAGGTGAGAAAAGAGCTCCTTTGCTTTCTTGGCCCTATGAGCCTTTCACCGTTAGTAATTCTATTCTTGTCTTATCTAATCATGCAAGGACAAATTATCTCACTAGCAAATGAAGACGCCACAAAAAAATCACCAAATGCAGATGAAATGAAGGGAGCTGCTCTCACCCCCACCAGGTTGGTGGGTGGAGAAGATAGGAACATTCTGTGTCAAATCGACCTTTGGTACTTACTGCAACTGTGTCAAGACAAACCTTTCCTTCCACTGTTCTAACACTATCAAGAGGAGATTACGGGACAGTAATTATGTTGCTATATTTAGTAGTGTGCACTTAGCCCAATCCTGCAAACTTGCCTTTATTTAAAACATTGAATGGGCTCTGGAAACTTGGAAGCTGTGTGTACAGTACTATTTAAAACAGGACATTTGGAAGGAATGCAATTTTGGTACATTTTGTATACTTCCCAGCTTTTGGGAAGGATTAGAAGAATAATACCTCCGAAGTTTGTAAATAATGTGTTGTAGAGAAGGAAAAGTATCTTTTCTCACCCATCTCTAGGTTCATGGCTGAGGTCCCTATAACAAAAAACAATAAAAGCATGTGTTTTTATTTAATGTAAGTTTTATAGAATATGGGTGCTTTCCTAAAGAAATGAATACCCAAAGAAATAGGTAAACTTGGATATTACTTATATGGCTTTAGTGAAGAAGTGGATGGCTGAGGATATGATCTAATGGCAATAAACTGTGAGAACTCAGTAAGACCTGTTTGTTCAGATTATTTTCTGTGTCTTCAGAGATAAGGATGCTCTTTCTTCTGGGTACAGGGGGTCACTTTTCACAGGAGGTCTTATGACCTGCTTCAGGGGAAGGTTAGAAAATCTTTTTAGGTTTTATGACCTGCTTCAGAGGAGAAGGGCAGGGGAAGTTTGGAAGGATCTTTCTGATTCTGCCATTTTCTCAAATTCCTTCAGTTTAAAACAGAATACCAAGTACCATATTTGGGGGTTATATGTTGTTAACCCCGTCGGGCATACTTTCAGGAGGCAGATTATGTAACTTTGGCTTTCTCTTTTTCTCACAAACACATGATTATTTTAAAATTTTTTTGTATTGTGCTAAGCTACCACAAGCTCTTAAAAAACAAAACAAAACAAAACCCCCAAATCTTGACACTGATTTGTTCTTTATCATTTCGGTTAAAACAATGAAAAGAAAGCCACTATTCTGCTGGACCAAACAGTTTATTTGAAACTTTGACTTCACACAGGCACAAGAAGCATTTTCTCAATTGTTTCACAGTGTTAGTTGCTTTAACCGTTTTTGACTTGTCTAAACACAGTGGATTCACAGCCCATGGGGTTTGCTTGCCATCTGCACCATGACATAAAAAAAGCATGGTACTTTCTTTCCTTTTCTCTAGTCCATGGTCCAAAAGTGTTTAGTCAAAATAATATTGCCTTCCAGTTTGAACTGATGTCATTGAATGTGAGAGTTACTTCTGTACAGGGACAAGAATATCTTTTTCTTATCCATTGCGAGGTTCCTAGCTGAGATCCCTATAACAAAAGAGATTAAGAAAAGAAAAGCATGCATAGTTACTTGCTAAAAATTTTTCGTGGTACATGAGCCTTTGTAAGAAAATGGAGACCCAAAGAAACAGGTAAATTTATGCATTTTCTTGCTTAGGCTTGAGGTAGAGTGCCTAGCAGTGGAAAAACATGATTGGAGTACACAGGGTGTGTTGTCATGGTAACAAATTGGGAGAAACCTAGTTTATTGGGATTGTTATTGGTATCCCTGGGTCTTGGGGTGTGAGGGCGCTCCTTTCCTCCAGGTCAAGGAGGGAATGCCTCACCTGAGTGTCTCATGACCTGCTTCAGTGGAAGGTCAAAAATACTTTCCTAGGTTTTATGACTGGTTCAGGGGGAAAAGGCTTGGGAAGTTCTGAGAGGCCTTCTTGTGTCTATTGTTTCCTCAAATTCCTTCCTAAAATACCCAGTCTGCCAAGGGGTCATGTTTTGAGATAGCATGCTCTGCATCTAATCAAAGCTATTTCCATAGCAGAAAAACAAACATACATCCTGTGCTCTATCAGGAAACTGCATTGTCAGGGCGCCGACACCCTTTCTATTATGTGATTTTAGCCTTTTATTGTGTTTGAGCTGTTTTATAAACTCTATGTTTTGAGTAATTGAGAGACATGCAAATTCTGCCCTGTCTGGTAGAAATTCATTGACTTCCTCCCTTTATCCCTGAAAAAAATTTTTGTTCTATTTGCATACTTATTTCAGTATTTCTGATCTTTAAATATATTCTCAGATTGCCTTGAACTGGTTATAGCATCGGCTGGGTTCCCACTTTCATGAATGACTTGAGTCAAAACTTTAATAAGTATTCATTTTTATTTGTGTATGAGGGTCATGCTTTTAAACTTGTTTTGAAAATTATCTTTAAATGTGATTCTTCCTAGCCTGTACTCATATATATATATTTTTGTACTGGGGATCAAACTTAGGACCTTGCAGTTGCCAGGAAGGTGCGGTGCCACTGAGCTAAATCCCCAGCCCATGTATTCATAATTTTTCCCTCCTTTTTTTTTTTTTGGTGCCAGGGATTGAACTCGGGTCCTTGCGCTTACACAGCAGGTGGTGAAACCACTGAGCTAAATCCCCAGCCCCATTTTTCCCTACTTCTGATGGTTATTTATTTTGTGGTGATAGGGACTGAACCCAGGTCCTTGTATATGTTGCCCAGGCTGGACTCAAACTTGTGATCTTCCTGCCTCAGGAAGTAGCTGGAATTACAGATATATGTCTTTTCTAAAATTTATTTTAAAATTTTGAGACAGGTTCTTGCTAAGTCACTAAATTGCCCTGGATGGGCTCAATTTTGTGATCTTCCTACCTCGACCTCCCAGAGTGCTGCGATTACTGGTGTAAGCCACCACACCTGGTTCTTCTTTTTTGTATTTTTAGGTAGAGTGATTATGTTTTCTGAATTCAGTATTCAATGAGCATAATTTTTTTATAGTCATGATCTGCCATGACTTTGGGATTGGGATGTCTCCAAAAATTTAGGATGTGTGGATGCAAGACAATGTTCCTTATGGAACTATGAAAATGGGCAGGCCTTAAATTCATCTGGTCTCCTCCATTATAGGAACTAGGCCAACCAAAGATAAGAGAAATGTAGTTTTTTCAAGAATGCACAGATTCTGAGAAGTGACAGAATTGGATGTTGCTAGGGTTGAATGTAGTTTGATCCTGACAAAATTCATATTAGAATTTAATTGTCTATGTAACAGTATGGAGAGGTGACGGGGTCATAAAGAAGTATGAGATCGTGGGGCAGAGGCTGCATGAGTGGATTAATGTTCTGCTCTTGGGAACGGGCTTGCTGTCTTGGGAATCTGAGCCCCTTTGCCTGACTTCCACAGGGGCCTGACTGCCCTTCTGCCAAGAGGCCCTCAACAGAAGTTGAGCAGATTCTGGCCTCCCATTTTGGACTTCTCAGCTTCTAGACCTGTGAGCAAAATAAACCTCTTTTCTTTATAAATTACTCAGATTAAACTATTCTGTGGTAGCAGCAGAAAATGGAATAAGACAAGAGTAAACTCAAGTCTAATTCCAGACTCCAAAGTCCAGATTGCCACAGTAAATTTACTCTTCTGAAAGTAGGGATCGTAATACAAACTTGAAAATCATTGTCAGACTGAAATGAAAGTTGGAAAGTGAAGAGCCTAGCCCCAAGCCTCTCGCACTGCAGGCCTCTGATGCTGTCCTTCAGGGAGCCCAGCAGGCTGATGGAGCTGGCCGCATCATTTCCGGTCTGGCAGGTCAGCTGGTGGTACTGTCCACAGGCACACTTCACATGTCACTGTGTTTCCCACAGTGCTTCAGCGCATCATAAATGCTCGATAAAATTCTGTTGAATAGAACTGATTAGAGCCGAATTAGCGGATACGAAAAGGAACCGCAGCTGATTTTAAACAAAGCCCCTTTGACTACAGAGCTTGGATAAGAGTGTGTTGTTTTCATGGGGAGTCCTACCCTATTCCTTACCTCCAAATGAATTCTAAAAATAATCAAACCGGGTCTATAGGGAATAATTTAGAATCTAGAACAATTGTTGCAACCTATACAAATTCTACAAAATCACTCTACCTTTCTAGCTGTAGAAATGTTACCACACACCCTTTGAGAGTTTGCTGACTTTAGTAAATCAGTGGCTGTGCTTCCATTGGTTACTACTTCCTTCCTCAGCAAATACTCCCAGGCCCATCTTCAGTTCAGGAGGATGACCCAATGACCCTGGGCAGCGTTAGCAAAGGCCCTCCATGGCATTGATGCCTACAAGTTCTGTAGGCTTCGTGCTAACAGTATTTTGATATACTCTGCTTCTCCCTCCTCACTGTTTCCTTGGCTGCCAGGCCTGTTTGGTCATGTTTCAACTGCTGCTGCTGAAGCCTTTCGTGGCAGGTTGCCTGGGGAGCTGCTCTCCTGTAGATTCCACTCTCTCCAGGAGTTGCCTGCCTTCAGCATAATGGGCAACACTAAAAGCAGCAAGGCGTTCGGTCGACAAGGTCAGAGTGCCTTTCATTCCTGCAATAATCAACCAGTGTAGCTCTTTCTCAGACCTGGGGAGAGAGAAGATAGAGGTCAAAAGAGCAATTACATTTCACATTGACTCCAGAAAAGCCTTGGATCACAAGACTGAAAAGAGCATGGATTCTAGCCTCATTCTTACCCATTCCCTTTCTGGTCATCTTTGTTATTAACACTGTCTTGAAACCATAACAAGTTCTAACTTGATGACGTGAAGAACGCATTCTGCCTGCAGATCAGATCTTTCTTCCTAGACATTTAGCACTGTCAGCATATTGCAGAAGAATGCAAATGAGCTGCAGGATCTATAACCAGAGACAGTAAGCAAAGGCCATTAATTATGTTTTTAAAAAATGTTAACCCTAGCAGACTGTATAACAAGCTATTGTGCTAATTTCAATCTGTAATCAGTCCCCACATTAGCATAACTTTATTTATTTAGCATTGAGGCAACAATTTAGAGAATATAATTTAGTTGGAAATGTCAGTAATTTTGCAGTGGCAGATTGCTGTTACAGAGCTACCTCTATTTGACCTTACAGCTGCCAGGACTAATTACTTTAATTGCATTAATTGCACTGACCATTCTGGTATTTAATGTAGTTGCTGCTACTCTTTAAATACTGAGCAAATCAGCCTGGCTGAATTCTTAGTAAAATGGGCCAAGGCTTCCTGGTACAACTCCCTTGATTCTGTTCTGCATTTTGAGACCTCAGATAATTCACAGGTGATTAGTATTCTCATTGAGACCATGAATTTTGAGGAAAACCCTGGAAGAAAAAAATGTGTATTTCCAAATCGATTCTTATTGATCATTGTTGACTTGATTAAAGTATAATTAGTTCAGTAATGACCAAGAAATGTTTAAGAAATGATTGTGACAGTTTTAACAGTAAATTAAAAGTCCCTCATTGTACATTTTGGAATGAGGGCTTATTATAAATTCTATGTTCTTGTTTCCACCTTATGGACTGAACACATAGCTTTCTTCAGGAGTGGACACAACATAACTTGAGAACACTGCTGTGTCCTAACTGAAGACCTATGGTCTTGGGAATCTATAAAATACATGTTTTCTCTCACATGGAAAGTTCTACTGGACATTTAATAAATTATCTGCTACCAGGAACATATCTATTAATTGAAATGAAGTACACTTAGAATGCCTATCCTTATGCATGAAATTATGGGCTCTGAAGGTCAGAAAGACCAGATGCATCTAATTCATCTGCTTACTCAAAGCAGAAAGCAACTCAACTCCTTATTTCTTTTCTTTTTTTTTTCTTACATTCTTTTTTTGGTACATCTTAGGTATACAATACGTTTACATTTATCATTGGGTGTTTGTACCTGTACATGATGTATCTTGGTTCTTATTTTTTCCCCATTCCCTGTGCTCCCTTCCCTATTGACACATCAACTCCTTATTTCTTAGGTATCATTTAAGCCTTAGTTAAATATTTCAGGTACTTTAAAAATAAACCCAGATTACTTTACTCAATAACTTAAATTGCCAAAATATAATCTGATATAACAATACATTTGTATTTGATTTATCACAACTTTTTTTTTCAGTACTAGTAAGTGAATTCAGGGCCTATGCACTGGACTATGTTCTCAGCCCTTTAAAAAAAATTCTTTTTTTTTTTTAGATTGGATCTTGCTAAATTGCCCAGACTGGACTTCAGTTGTGATCCTCCTGCCTCAGCTCTCAGTGCTGGGATTATAGGCAAGTTCCACCAGTTTACTACAGTTCTCAGTTTACCACAAAGTCGATTCCCTGAATAATGGTAACAGTGAGCATATATTGAGTGACCGTATGTTCCAAGCCCTTGACATATACTCATTCATTTAATCCTCCCAATAATCCTGTGCAATATGCATCATTATGATGAATGGTATTATACATAGGAGGTAGTATAATTCATGGCCAGCCAGGGTTCCAATCCTAATATTTGCATCTGGAATCTCCAGGCTTGCACTTGATGCTAGATTATCTTAGAATTGGATGAACTCTTCTCTTTCTCAAAGCCTCTGTAACCCCCAGTGTACCTCAAAAAACCCTCATTATTATAAGTTCTTATAGTACTGTAAGTTTTCTTTACTAGATTTAACATTATTTAAATAATTAATGACCTACATATCTCGCCTTAAATAGGGAAAGGAGGAGCAGTACTGCCCATTTTCAACAGTTTTCCTTCACAAAACAGAAGGAAATTTAAAATGAATTCCTTCAGGTTTGAGTGCTACATTCCAACCCCAGGAGGCTTCCACAGGGCTGGGGATCTGTGATTCTGGCAGACTGAGATTCTCACCATGTCTTTAGTGTACTCTGGCTTCCTGTCTCCATGATAGGCTCCTGTGGTTGTTTTTTCTTCTTATTCCTCACTCCCCTGATCCTGTTTCACTTCTGCAAGAAGTGTGGAATCCTTCATTCTCTGTGCTCACCTCAAGTAGCACATCAGGAGCTTTGCTGGAGTTTTTGCATGGTTGTTTCTGTTAACTGGACCTTCTCAGTCCCTTTCCCTTCTACCCTGAGCCCCATCCTCCTTCATCTCTCCTATAGACTATTCTTGCAGATGCCCAGGGTTTGGCTTCCACTTCTGGGAGCCTTCAGACTGCTTCAGACCCTAAGGAGATCACTCTGGGCACCCTGCCTGACAGACATATGGTCTGCCTTCAGCCACATCCTGAAGGCCTTCTTACATTTTCAGTCCAAAGGTCATTTTTCTGGTGGAAACATGAGCAAAATAGGAGATAAGTAAGTTTATATTTTCTTTGTCTTGTTAACACTACATCATAATCTCTTAAAAATGTCACTAATAGTTCCTTGTTCTCACTCTGTATACAATGTAAAAGTCATTTATTACCTTCCTTTATTCTGCAAAATTGAGTTTATTTTTTTACTTTATTCTTTATGGTACCAATCTCTTGCATTTGTGCTACTGCATCGCTTTTGTTTTTGGCTACGAGTTCTTTGATCTTTCGAACATGCTTTAAAAAAATCTGAGCTCAAAGTAGAGTTCCCCAAGCAACCATATTGATTCCTTTAGTTTTTCTTCCATAATGGGCTAATTTTTATTATATAGCTAGAATTTAATTTTCTCCTACTTCTGGACCTATCTATATATTCTTTTAGAAATCCCTCTGGTCCTGAGGCCAAACGTATTTTCTTTGAACTTTGGAAATTTGCCTTTTTATAATCTTGCATGCATGTCAGATACAGCTCAATATTCCTGTCTTTCGTTCCTTTGAATTTTATGAAGCTCTTCCTTTCTCCCAAGGTTCTCAGGACTTATTTGCTCTAAATCTGCTCTTTCTTGACCATCAGAATCAATTTAGAGTGTGTCCTTTAAAGTCAAAATTGACAGATTACACATTTTAATTGGCTTCAGGACCTCTGAAGCGAGCGGGGCCTCCAGTCCCAAACTGCTGCCCCAGTGCAAACAGAGATGCCAGGGCAGCCAGCACCCAGCAGCCTGGGGAGAGGTGCCTGGTCCCATCTATGGGTGTGAGTCAAAGAGGTCCTCTCTTAGCTGGAGTGGCCAGATGCCATTACCTTCAGGGAGCCCAGTGCCCAGAGATGTTCCTCTAGTGGTCGAGAGTGGGGCAGAGGCAAGGGCACCAATGGGATAGAAAGGGGAAACAAGGCGAAGGAGATGATGAAGAGTGTGTGTGTGCGTGTGTGTGAGTGTGTGTGTGTGTGAGTGTGTGTGTGTGTGCTGAGATGGTATTGTGTGCCAGGCACAATGCTGAGCATCTATGCACACCTACCATTTATTCCTCCCAAAGTTATTGTCACACATGGGGAAACTGAGCGTTATGGATATTGGCTCTCAAGGTCATAGAGCTAGGGGTAAAACTTGGATTTGAGAATGAGAATTAGGAGAACAAAATCAAAACAAAACCAATCCATGAAATTACAATCCAGTGCAATGCAGTTATCTCATTAATGTGGATTACAAAAGTAACAACCTTAGAAATGATATATACATATATATATAAACCAATGCCTACTACAATAGAGAATAGCTATTTTGTTGTACATTGCTACTAATAATTTTAATGTATGTCACTAGAATTTTATAGTTTCTTCTGTCTTGAAAAAATGTACTCTTTATTCAGGTATTTTGCTAGGCAGAATTTTTGTTTGTTTTTAGCTTTAAGTTCTGTTGGAAAAATTTTTGAGCAAAATGGGAAGAAAAAGAAATAACACCATACTGATTATCACCTAATTTGTTATCTTTAAAGGAACCAGTCTTTCTGGTACATTACTGTCAGCTAAACAAATAAATGTTCTTTGAAAAGTCAGCTTCTAGATTCTAATGGAAATATTGATTTTCACCTCTGCCTTCTCTTTTGATAATGACTATTTGCCATGCTGCCACCTCACCTCCAGTGGAAGTGTCAGAGGTAAATGCCCAGACCAAGGTGACTAAGTGGGTGTCAAGCCAGTTGCAGAAACAGAAGCAAGATTTAACTAATGGCACAGGTCTTCTGAGTCAATGGACCCTGTCTCTCTTAATTTCATTATCAATTCACCACAGGAACCTGACAGAGACAGTATGTTAAGTCAAATTCAAAAGCTCAAAAACAAAAAAGGGGGAAAAATCCAATTTTAGAGTCAGGTAAGAACATCGTAACTCAGAGAAAATCTTTGCTATTGATTTATAGCTAAGATTTCCTCTTTAAATTAAGAATACTAATGATTTCCCATTCTGAAATTAATAATCCAAAAGCTGCACACAGTAACAAAAGACACTGATTACTGTTCTGCAGGCAGGAAGCACCAGTGAGTGGGCACCTCCCCTGTCTCCCACAGCGGCTGGGGTCCCAGGGAGTCACGGCCTCCTTGAGAGGCTTTTGGGTGCACGCCAAGGGCCATACATGGAGATGAAATATCCTGTTTGTGGAGGCGTCTTAACATGTGATCTAACTGCGCCCTGATAGGCAGATTGCTGTGGGTCAGCATTTCTTGCCTAAGTACTTTGGAGCTCTAATTGTGCTTGTGGAAGAGGCACATAGACTCCATGTGAGACAAGGCTGGGCAACTGGGGCCCCTTAAGGCCCTGATCAGTTCCAGAGGGAACCAGAGCTTGCCAGGCAGTAACTGCAGATAAAGAATTGAAACCAGGAAAAAGGGAACACTTATGTGTGGGGAAGAGAAAATAGATACTAAGAGGAAATTGAGGTAGATAGATAGAGGGAGTCATTTTGCTACTTAGTATTTTGATTTACCTTGCATTGTATATATTTTTGTAAGCTGCAATGTGAGAGTAAGAGTGAAAAAATGAGTCTCTTTGAAATATTTAAGTTATTTTATAAAAAAGAAGACAGATTTTCTTACAGAAAAAAAGATAAACCTTTCCCAAATTCCCTTAGAGAAAAAACAAAAAGAAGAAAGATAAAGAGGAGCTTATATTGCTTGCTAATTATCTGCCTGTTTTTAGTAAATTGATGTATCAAAATATTGGAATCCCTTGGGCATGGTGGTGCATGCTTGTAATCCTAGCATTCCAGAGGCTGAGGCAGGAGGATCACCATTAGTTTGAAGCCAGCCTGGGCTACACAGTGAGTTCAAGGCCAGTCTGAACACATAGCAAGATCTTGTTGCAAAAAAAAAAAAAAAAAATGGAATTCAAATATGTCTTTGGAGTAATCCTAGGATTTTATTTATTTTTTTATTTTTGTACTGGGGATCGAACTCTGGACCTTGTGCTTGCAAGGCAGATGATGGCACCACTGAGCTAAATCCCTGGCCCCAATCCTAGGATTATAATTGTTGTGCACATTAAAGAAATTTAAATTTGAAAATTCATGCTCCAACAGCCTTCTGTTCATTTACTATTAGGACACTTTTTTGTTTGTTTTGTAATTGGTTATTGTGGTCTCTTCCCTGCCAGACCTACTTCCTGGTAACTGTAGCTCTGCCACAGTCACTAAAACAGAGAAGGTACACAGTAGACACTACCTAGAGGTGGTTAGTGAACTATATAGTGTAACTAAGCTAAAGAATAGCAATGATTTAAATGAGATAACACACAAATCCAACCTGTGTCTGAATCACAATAGGAACCCAGCAAATGATAGTTCTCTATCCCTTTCTTTTAAGAAAAAAGTTTCTTTATTTTTTAAGGCAATGTAGAATATTAAATATCAACTTTTGCCTAATAAAATTATGTATGCTATAGAACTTTGCTTGCTCTTAAGAATGATCCCATTGGGTATAGTTAGAAATTGAGGCTCAGGTAGATGGATAGGAAGAGAAAAAACTGGGAAACACACATTTGGCTTCCTTGCTGTCTGGGGTTGGTGGGGAAATGGTCTTTGGAAAATGTTAATCTCCCTTCCTCTACTTCACCAGTACTTGGAACTAATTTGGATCTTTTGTTCATGTTGGATGAACCCACAGCCTTTATCAAGGCTGAGGCTGGGCAATTTAAGGGAGCAGCAGGAAATTGGGAGCCAATAACTTAGATCAGTGTTTCCCGCAGACTCCATCACTAATTACATTGTGCGACATTTTAAGAGCTTTCTGCTGGACAAGTACCTAGTGCTTGTGTATTGCAAACAGACGGGCTCTTTCCCCTAAAGTCTGAGCCACTAAGAAGCATCTCTCCTGGTGCTGTAAAGATAGGAAGCTCAGCCCTCACGGAAGAAAGTGCAATGCAGATACGCAGTTGTTTCTTGGTGTTTACGCTCTGGGGTTAGTGCCAGGATCCCCATGGATGCTGAAGACCTCTATATGAGATTTATTTATTTATTTTTGTACAAGGGATTGAACTTGGGACCTTGCACTTGTGAGTCAGGTGCCAGAGCCACTGAGCTAAATCCCCGGCCCAGTGAGATTTATTATATAAGTATTTGCATTTTACCTAAGCACATCCTCCTGCGCACTTTATCTCTAGATTACTTATAATACCAAATACAAAGTAAGTGCTACTTAAATAGTTGTTATTTTTATTACTTAGAGAATGGTGACAAGAGGAAAAAGTCTGTATGAATTCAGTGGAAATACAGTCATATAGGCCTGAGTTTGTAGTACATGTCAGTACAATGCAACATTTTCTCCCAACATTTTTGATCCAAAATTGGCTGAAGCTGTGGCTGAGAAACTGGAAATGGAAAGCTGCTGCACAGAGGAAGGGAAAATTGGCAGCTAAGAGATTTTTTTTGGTCCCTCTGAAGATATAGAAGGAAAAATTAACTCAGACTCAGTTTCTTTTACTATACATTCACAGCACAGATCACTTCTATAATATCAAAAGTTGGGATTTTTGGGGCCGGGGATTTAGCTCAGTGGTTTAGCCGCCTGCTGCGCAAGCACAAGGACCTGAGTTTGATCCCCAGTACCAAAAAAAAAAAAGTTGGGATTTTGTTTGCACCAGCAAGCAAGCTTCTACAGTGGGAAATGCCAGCTGAACTTCCTTTAATCCAATTCAGTTCTGCCCGTAGGAACCTGGACGTAGTGCTGGATCATACAGGACTGAAGCTCAGTTTCCCTCTTCTTTCCACTGCCTTCAGATGCCAGCCACAAGCCTAGGTGTTTTCACCTGGGCTTTTCACTGGCCAGCCGCAAATGTGGGTTCTGACAACCTCCTTTCCATGTTCATTGATTTGGTTAAGCTGATCGCAGAACTCCCACTAATGAACTGGAAAACACACCCACTAATGAACTGGCAAGGACATAAAAGGCACCATGAGGAGGTGCAGAAGTGAGGTATGGGAGAGTCCACGCCCTTTCTGAGCACCCTACCCTATAGGAGCCTCTGTGTTCTCAGCCTCCCAGATATCTTCTAGGCCTTGTCTCTGTGGGTTTCAGTGGAGACTTCATTCATAGGCATGATTGCATCATGGAAGACTGTGTGACTGAAAGCAGACAGAAAGAATATGATCTAATGCTGATAGACAAGCAAAACTCAGCCAGGCCTCTCACTGCAGATTGTCTAGCCTCTTGTACAGCATTCCTTTCTCATAGGTACAGAAAGGACTCCTTCTGAAATAGGGGTTTTATCATCAGAGAATTTATGGGCAGTTTTAAGAAAAAAGGTGTGAGAAAATTAGAGTTTCTATGCGCTCCTTGAAGAAGAGAAATTCTAGTTTCTAATGATTGCCTTGCGGAAGGAATGTTCACCAGAAGCAAGGAATACATATGTGTTTTCTCACCATGTCACAGTCCCTTAAGGACTAGCTGTGACTTGGGCTTATAGGAGGAACTGATCGCCATGAATGGCACACAGAAGAGATTGGACAGACCATCTATATGCAGGTTTAAAACTGCCCTATACAAAGTACAAATAGAACTGGTATGCCAACAAATGGTCTGGTTTATTCTTGTGGATGTGACCATTAGGCTATACTGAATTTCCTTTATGGTTGATTGCCTTCAAACTACAGGCAGCTATGAAAGAACACAAAAGGATGTTCCTTTCTGAAAACAACATCTATCCTTTTAACTATCTCTAAGTATATCTTTCTCCATTAACCTTCTAATCTTTTTAAATTGTTGTTAGAAGGCCCTTAAACATCCACCTAGAGATTCCTGTTTCTTAGAGTTGTAATGCAAAAAGGAGCAAGGCCTTTGATCACTTACACTTTGGAAAGTATACCTACAAAGACAGCTTAAAGTACATAGCTCAGTCTTACTCTTGTGAGGGATATGTACCAGTGGGCTGGTGATGAACAGCGGGTAGTCAGCTCAGGTTACAAATAATTCTACTGCTTCCTCTCTCAGAAGAAAGCTGAATGGCTCTCTGGGGAGTTCTCTTTTTCTTAGTCGATAAAGCATTCTGGTTGGGGAAGCCAGTGTAGCTCAGTGGTCCAGCACCTGCTTAAGCATGCATGAGACCTTGTTCCATCTCAAGCACCCAAAATCAACAAGGAAACAACTGAACAACTCAGGTGCATTTCTTTATTTCAATAAATGGAGCATTACTGAGACTCTGTGCTCTAAGCAGAAGCTAGAAAAAAATCCTAGAATCTGTATCCAGGGTCCGCACTGACTCTGCCATTGGCCTCAGGGCTCGAATTCAGCAGGCCACATGCACAAAGATGACTCTGAATGTGAATTCTAGACACTTTCGCCTCTAGAACAGGGTGGTGAACCTATGGCACGCGTGCCACAGCAGGCACATCGAGCCCTCTCTGTGTCACATAAGCCAAGTTGCCCCAACCAAGCTTGACACATTATCAGCAAAGATCACATTAATTGTGCAAAAGCACGCCAAATACAAACTTTTACCTTTCAATCAAAAGCTGTTTGTATCACTAAAAGCTCTGTTATTTGTTTTTCTTTTAAGAGTTCTTCTTTTCTAAACTAAAACCGCAGTGTTCAGGTTTAGTTGCAGAGTTGGCACTTTGTGATAAATATGTAGGTTTTGGGTTGCAGTTTGGGCACATGGTCTCCAAAAGGTTTGCCATCACTGCTCTGGACTATCCAATGCAAAGCTTAATATTTGACCACACAGGTTAATAGTTCTCAACCCTGGTTGTACCTCAGAAACACAACAGGGGAAAAAAGGATGGGAAGTATAGAGAATAACATATATACATGATTTTCAACTTTATAATGATGCAACATTAATAAGCACTCAATAGAAACCATACTTCCAATGCTTTCTTGCATCCCTCTCACACTCCCTCCTTTCCTACCTCCCTCCTTTTTTTTCTTTTTGTAGGGCTGAAGATTGAACCTAATGCCCAGCTCAGGCTGGGTAAGTGCTCTACCACTGAGTTATAGCCCCAGCCCAAATACTTGCCATTTTGAATTTTGACCTTTTGCGGGGCAACACTGTCTTGTGATGCTGAGCAGCAGCAGCAGCAGCAGCAGCGAGTCTCAGCCATCCAGTAGGTACTGGATGGAACCAAGCAGTACTATAGTCTACTAGTGTACTGTATCCATGAGTTACATAAGAGAGCCAATGCTTTAAAGTAAGCTTTGTGTTGGAGGATTTTGTCCAAATCTTGTGTTATGTAAGTGTATTGAGTACATTTAGGTCTGATGTATTAAATGCATATTGTAATACAGTATTTTTAACTTACCACAGGCTTATTGGGATATAATTTCACTAAAAGTCAAGGAGCACTTATTCAAGAAGCAGTGTAGTGTAATTAAAGGGCAAAACAAACTTTTGACCTGGGACTCAAGAAAAATATCTAGATCTGACTTTACCAGTCAGTACGTCACTATGTGACATGGCTCTCACATCTGAAAAACTAGAGGATCTAACAAAATGGCACTTGTAAAGTTTCCTCCTCTACTATTCTGCAGTATAAAAAAGTTGATGGCTTACTTATAAAAAGGTTAACAGATCTATTCATACTTTGTTCTTCCTAATCATCTAGTTTTGTTCTGATGCCTAACCCCCAGCCCATGCCAGGCCAGGTTTCCTAAGGGAAGCTGAGCCCACATAGCCCATGAGTGAGCCTGACTGACTTAGGGACAAGTTGTTCTCTTTTCAGAAGTTGACATGTGACCAGTTCCAGTTAATTTAAGGTGCAGACAGATTTGAGAGAGGGTTCTCAACTGTGAGAATCCAATTTCTCCCTACCAATGTGAACAAGTCAGCTCCTAACTCTGAGGGCCACTGCAGCCCTCCTGCCACCTGTGTGGGATGAAGACACTCTCAGCAGAGTGGGAAGATGAAAGAGGCCTAGATCCATGTTACTATATTGAACATTGAACCACTACTCCCAGCAATGCCTAAACCCTCATTCTATCTCCACTTTCTGATATATGAGCCAATATATCTATTATTTAAGCAATCCTGAGCTAAGTTTTCTGTTACTAAAGGCTGAAATCCACCTAAATAATCCATCTTCTTTAAGTCTAAATCACTCACTCAAGATCTTAATTTATTCTTTGTGCTCAGAAATCTTTTATTAACGTCTTGGCCATTTACCTTGTCTTTCTTCATTTTACTTTTCCAACTTTATGGCCCTCAGGTAACTTAGTGAGTATTAATTTATCATTTCTTCTTTGTCTACCCTTGGCCTATCACAAACTGGTATTTAGAAGCATTGAAGTGCATCTATAATATACATACTGTAGCTCTTATTCACAGGAAGGGGATAACTCCCTAGGAAGGAGTAGAGGGGAAGCTTATATACAGCTAAGCACTCATTTTAGAAATCAAGAGTTGTCTCTAAGAGGCATTATAAATGTCCCCTTCTTAGTTTTTACTGAATAAAGGACCATTTGAATCTTGATGGTCATGGAACAAGAAATAGATTGTTTCACATGGACTGTAAAACTTTTTTCTTTATCTTGGGAAATTGATTTTGTAGGAACTCAGGGAAAGGAAGAAGGAAGGAAAAAATCAATTTTTTCTAGCCTTATGTCCTAGGGTGCTTTCATACATAACTTTGGTTAAGTCTTACAACCAGCTTACAAGATAGATTATTTTTATCTCCACTTTATATTTGGGCAACCAAAGTTTAAAGAAGTAATTTTCTCGAGGCCACTCAAGTATGTGTCAGAACCCAGTTCACATAAAGGACTGTACACCTCCAAATTGATATGTTTTCTACAACTTACACAGTGGTAACCCATGACCTCTGCCCCTGGGCAAGTTTGTGGGACTTGCGCAGTCTTCTTAGATGGTCTTCCTGATGAACAAGTGGGCAGCATCTCCTGGCAGCCTCTGGCTTCAGCTGTTTGTGGCTCCTGTCTCTGGGGTCTCCAGCCCCTCTCCTGGGGTCCAGAGAGGCAGTGATGACTACAGCTCCCTCTGTCCCAGCTGACTGTGGTAAACTCACCGTCGAGGAAGAGATAGCTGTTCCTATCACAGATTCCCCGTATGGATTTTCTTACTATATTTTGGTGGCCCTGTGCTCACAGTGTGTGAAATCATAGCCCCGATTATTGCTGCCAACCTGGTTTTGTGGATCAATGAAACTTACTGTGTTGTTCATAATCCACTCCTCTGTTTATATGATGCATAGTTTCTGTTTTCTCTCAAGTCATTTGCCCCAGCTCTGGGTGGACAGTGACATAGAGCCTGGGAACACATATGCATAGTTCTCTCTGACATGTCAAGCTTTGGCAAGATGAGATTCCTCTCATTTCAGAATTGTCCCTGATCACTGTAATAACATGGAGAGCGAGAGTAGATGGAAAGAAAAATTCATGAGAAGGCAAGAAAGAAGGCAGAGAGAGAGAGGGAAAAAGGTATGGATTGGTTGAGCCGATCAAACTGCTGATACGACTTTTACCAATTATATCTGTGTAGATGGTTTTGGGTTAATGATGTCCACAGCAGTACTGCTGAAAATTGTATCCAGAGTACAACAGCTTCACAAGATCTAGAAGAGTCAACTCAAGAACACAACTAGAATTCTTCTTTGGAGTTGCCGTGTACTTATTGCTGCTGTTCTTATTGGATTAACTGTATCCTGCCTATTTTATTTCTCTCCTTACTCCACTATTCTCATATAGTTTGAGGGAAGTAGCACAAGGAAGACCATGGGTTTCAACAGTTTTTGAATGTTTCTTGTATGCCAGGAATATTCACGTTTGTGATTTCATTTCTTCACCAAAGCTCTTCACTGGCTGGGTGTGATGGTAATCCTAACACTGGAGAGGCTAACAGAGGCTGAAACAGGAGGATCATGACTTCCAAACAGGCCTGGGTTACATAGGGAGACTCTGTCTCAAAACAAAACAAAACAAAATAAAACAGAACAGAAAAAAATTCCACAATAAAAAACCCCACCTTTTCTCCCCAAAAGTCCCAAACCAAACAGACAGATAAAACCTCTGCAATGAAGACAGGTGGAAGTTACTTTCCCTGTATTTCACAGTTATAACAGAAGCTCAGAAGGACTCAGTGAAATTCCTTACTATCACTAGTGACTAACTAGAGACCAGAGCTTGGTCCTGGGCCAGGTCCTTCACATGCCTCATCTCATTGAGTCTACACAACATATGCACTACTCTCTAATCGCTCCAGAGTCTGGATGTCTAAAATCAAGGTGTCTGTCAGCAGGGCAAGCCTCCCTTCTAAAGCTTGAGGGGCAACTCTTGGATTGCATATTGCAGCTTATGGAAGCTCCAAATGTTTCTTGCATTTAGCAGCATGAGTCAGCCTCAGGGTTCACATGCCCTTCTTGCTCGGTCTCTGCCCATTTCTGTCTCGTGAAGGAAACTTTCACTGAATTAGAGCCAACCCTCACCATGACACAGTCTCAGGTGTAGGATGGACATGAATTTTGAACATGACTCAACGCACAACAGGAGGTCAGGAAACAGTATGCTTAAGGTCATAAAGCCATGTGGGCTAGAGGTCTGACTATAATCCCTGTTTATCTGATATGAAATCCAGTTCATAATGGTTTCAGAGAAAACCTTTAGGGATCAGAGCAAAGTGGAAGGCTTTCTGTGGGGCCCTGTGATAGCTGTAAGAAAGGAGAACTAGTGAAATACTTTATTAGAATTAATGTAACTCCATTTGGAGCTTTCCATCAACAGGTATGATAGTATAGAAATGATAAAAGCCACATACATTTTAGTGGAAAAAGTAAAACAGAAGGAAAATATCTTAGGGGGCTCTTTTGGGAAAAGGGTTAGTGTATTGGGCTGGAGGATGACAGAAACTGATGATAGAAAGGTTAATGTTGGGTCAGAGAAGTGAGACCATTCTAAGACTTCACAGCCTTAGAAAATATATACAAGTTGGGCTGGGGATTTAGCTCAGTGGCATTGCACCTGCCTTACAAGTACAAGGTCCTGAGTTCGATTCCCGGTACCACAAAAAAAAAAAAAAAAAGAAAGAAAATATATCCAAGTTGATGATTAAAAATGAGTTAGTGAACACTGCATTCTTGGATATTCTTAAGCATGTGAATATCCATAAAGGACATCAAGGATTAGGAATTACTTTTTTGGCTGTGCTTCTTTAGTTGAGATATGTCTACAAAATAAAATTCTTTAGTCATGGATTTATAAACATAGATTGTACAGAATTTAGTGAAAATTTAAAGCTATTCTGCTGAAATTTTTCCTTTTTACAAAGCAGTACCTAAATTGGAGGAGAAAAACCATGATTCAAATGTTAGAAGAAGAAGGGATCAAAGAAAGGTCATAAATGGGGGGAAGGGGAGGGCATCTAACTAATCTAGCTAATGAAAAGCACAGACTAGAAATCTGATAATGTGGAAATCAGGTTTACAATGGTGAATTAAGTCTAAAAGTCAAAAGCAGTCTTCAGCCCCTCTGTGAAACATGTTTTTCTTTGACTTCCTTATAAACGACCTCCAGTTGATAAAATGCAGCCCTGTTGCTATGGAATGATTAGGTGCTATGTTTGGGGCATTCATTTCTGGCAGAGTCATCCAACCTAACAAAATGAGCAGGGGTCAGAGTGGCTGAATCCTACTCCTCAGGAGTCTTCAAAGTGCTCCCAGGAAGGAAAAAGAAAGACTTCCTGTTGAAGGTTTGTAACCAATCGAGTCATGATAAGAAAAGCTTGAATTGTGTTTGTAAAGTTGTGAAAATACCTTATCAGCTGGTTGTGCTGGTGAACACCTGTGATCCCAGCACTGGGAAGGTTGAGGCAGGAGGATCACCATGAGTTAGAGGCCAGCCTGGGCTACATGATGAGTTCAAGGCCAGCCTGAACTATGAGACACTGTCTCAAAAAACCAAACCAAACCAAAACAGAACTTTATCAGAAACTCCAGGAGCGCCTAAAAAAAAAAGTAAAAATAGTACAACCATATGATCCAGCAATCCTACTCTTGGATATATTTCCAAGCGAACTGAAATCAGTACATCAAAGGGACATCTATACTACATATTTATTGCTGCACTACTTGTAACAGCCAAAATATGGAATCCATCTAGGTGTTCATCAGTGGATGAATGGGTAGAGAGAATGTAGTGTAGATATACACATGGAATACTATTCAGCCATAACAAAGGATGAAGTCCCATCACTTATGACAACAGGGATGGAACTGGAGATAATCACATTACATGAAACAAACCAAGGACAGAAAGACAAATACTCCTGAACTCATTCACGTGTGGAATCTAAAAAAGTTGATCTCACAGAAGTGGAGTAGAAGTGATGGCTACCAGAGGACGGGGGTAGGGTGAGGAGGGAGAGAGTGGGAAGTAATTGACAAGGGCACCACATTTCAAACAGACCAGAGAAAGAGGCTTTGAGATCTACTGACAACAGCATGACTATCATTGTTAATAATGCATTACAAATTTCAGAATAATTGAGTAAATTTCAAATATCAAAAGAAACAATAGGTGATCAAAATGGTAGATAAATGAGCTTCATTTAGGCATGCCACCTTGTGCACATATATGCCCCATAAACATCTACAGTTATGATTTACCCATCAAAACTAATATTTAAAAAGTTTTAAAAAGTCAAAAAGGCTTCTCACTAAAAAGCTCAGCAGGGATTTGTCTTTATGTCTACTTGTGAGGTTAGGAGGGAAATGTGTTTTTCCTTAAGATAGTTTGCCATTGGAGAGAATAAAATGTCTATCGAAAGTTGGATCTCATCCAAGTATCACTGCGTCTGAGAGTGTAGTTTGTCTGTTTCACATTTACACTCCAGCCCTGATTTGGTCCAGTAACTTGGTGGGGAATTTTCAGTATCTTGTAAAGTTCTTAGCGTTCTGAGAAAGGTGCTGCATTGTTTCCCTTACAACAGACTTAGAAAGTGAAAATAGAGAGTTTTTCTCATTTTCAGACATAATCTTGGCAGAATGTTTAAAGGAACAATAAACAAAATGTCAGGAACACTTACAAGAGAAGCCACAGCAAAGGGCAAGGTTGTCGGGAGCAGAACGAATGGGTCTTGTCCCACAGATGCGCCCGCCACTAGCCAGGCCCGTGCAGTGATCCTGAGTTTGCGCGCGTGGCCGGCGCACTGATTTCTTACGGCATAAGGAAAAAGGAAAAAGGGCAACCTCTCTCCTTTTCTTCTCCACCTCGTGGAGTGCGGCGCAAAGTCCTCCTTGGCACCTCGGTTATCTATTTCCAGAGAGGATAGTGAGGGAATGGGAGGGTGAAGGCTTAGCTTCCCACATCACCTCGTTCCCTGGGAGGCTTCCTCACACCCCGCAGTCTTTGCGGCTGCTCCAGATCTGCCAAACCAGGCGTCCACAGTGTTTTCTTTTGGCCCAGATAATAAGGATCGAGGATTAAATGCTGCCATTTAATAATTAATACCATTAGAATTCTCTCTCCCTTCTGCTGGAAGTTGGCCTACGGCAATAGCTGCTAATGTGCTGGTGTCCTGGGACCCTGGAGTGTTGTCCTGGTCATAAAAGTACTCTGATTTCCCAAGATACAGCAATTGTAGTTTTCATAAACTGGGCCATATGCTGGAATCTGTTCATATACCTGCAGTTAGTTACACTTGTATGTCACAGTTGGCAATTAATTTCTTTCAAAGAAATTTATAATGTGGATTCTTTAATACTTTCCTGAATATTTTAAATTGTGAAATCCCTATGCCTTTGTCTTATGTATACCACACTATTGCAGACTATACAAGACAACGCCTGTTGTGGAATTATTTCTTGTACCTTTAAATCATACTGTATAGTTATAGAATGTTTACATTTGAGGAATCTGCATGAGAGATATTTGTATAGTATTATTTTTTTCAACTTCTCTGTAATTCTGAAATTATGTCAACATAAAACATTTTTTGAAAGTTACATTGCACATCTGAACTCGCTAGATATACTTTTTAAAAATATGCTAGCCAGACGTGGTGGTGCACGCCTGTAATCCTAGCACTCCAGAGGCTGAGGCAGATTTGCTGGGAGTTTAAGGCCAGCCTGTGCTACACAGTGAGTTCAAGGTAAGCCTGAGCTACGTATCGAGACCTTGTCTCCAAAAAAGCTGAGAGTTGCAAATGTAGCTTACTGGTAGAACGTTTGCTTAGCACACACAAGGCCCTGGGTTCAATCCCCAACACCACAATAAACAAATAAACTAACTGAATTTCCTGTTTCACCCACAAAAGCATTAACTAGAACAAATCTATCTTTCCATGTACAGAGCACAGGTAGTTCAAAGGTTCTACCCTACCACATATAGAGACATACAGTAACAGATCTATCTGTTGTGTATGTGTAACTAACAAGGTCACAGACTGTTCAGCTGCAGGAGCAAACTCGATTAAGACTGTGATAATCTTTTGAAAGATTGTAATTTATCTCCATTTGAAGGACATTATCTTAGTTCTTCAGAGATCACAGGGAGCAAGGTTGACAAATATTCAGTGATGAATTTTTGAAAGCTGCAGTCAGATGTTGTTCTCTTAAGTCCTCTAAAAGGCTGTCAAAGGGCAATGAAATAAAAATTGTCAAATTTGCACACAGACTTATGTAATGGTTGTTATCTGAGTAAGTGGCTTATGATTCATACAGTCACTACCTTTACTTAAGCAATTTCTGCTTTGCTTTAGATGGAAGCCAGTCTGCTCCCACTGCTCACGTGGGAGAGATTACCACAAAAGGCTCTTGTTTGCTTGAAATAAGAAGCTATGAGACACGGAATCTGCTGAGAGGGGATCTGTACTTCCACAGCAGTCTGATGCTTTTGCTAAGGGTCAACATTATCGTTCATCTTCTTACCAAGCTTATTTGATTTAAATGTGGATTTTCATGTCTACAAAGAGTCTTCACTATTTCAAGTGGGTTTTGAAACTAATTTTTTAGAAAGCAGGGAGGGAAGGAACTAAAATTAAGGAACATCTTCTTGTTGCCCGTAATTCTGCTTGGTAAACAGATTAGTCTCACAGAGCTCTCCCCACAACTGTGACAGAGATGTGATTTATGTCTTACAGATGAGCATCTCGAAGCATGAGAGGTGAAATATGTGGCACCAATTCACATTGAGAAGCTATGGGAATTGAACTGAGAAAATATTCACCTAAGGTCCTATCTTGCCACACTACAATTCATGCTTGGAACTCTTTGCACAACTTTTCCCTGGGCATTTGTTCAACTGATTGACTCCCCAGCTCCCTTTAACCAGGGACCTATTTCTTTGGGGTGGAACATTGCTATGCTATAACATCCAACAGGCCTAAGAAAACCTCGGTAACATGCAGTAGCTGTGACCGCTCTCATTTTCTGGGAGGGTAAAGTGGGAGCAGGGTGGAGGAGAAGGGACAGATAGGTCATTGTCAATGTCTTGTATATATAGAACATACAGATGCACTAGCTTTCAAATCATACTTAAAATTTAACTTCTTGCCACAATTCTACTCGGGAAGAGACATGAAAGTGATAAAGGACAGTAAGGATTGTGCAAGAGACATGCAGTTCAACTTTCTGTAAAACCCATGTTGCATATGTTGTTCTCTTTGGGGTGCTGGGGAATCACACCCAGGGCCTCACACATGCTAGGCAAGTGCTCTCCCACTGAGCTACACCCCCCGCCCTCAGCTCCTTATGTTTTTTTATTGTTTTTTTCCCCCATTCCCCTGCCCTCCCTTCAACCCCTCCATCCCTCCCTATTTACAAAGACTTTGTTTCCATTTTTTCATTTTCTCATATTAATTCCATTCCCTTCTTTCCTTACCTTTACCTCTCCCCCTTCCCCTTCCCCTTTGCCCCTTTTCTTCCTATTTCACATTATCTATTATACCTCTTAGTCCTTATTTACACTCCCAGTTTCTTACACCAGAGAAACTATTTGGTATTTACACGTATGTCCTATTTATTTCCCTTAAGAGTATTGCCTCAATGTGCATCTCCTGCTTCTTATTTTTGACAGAGCCATCTTTTACTATCTACAAAGCCCATCACATAATTATGTCAAAACCTCTTGGTATGGAAGACCAGGATTACTATGCTTTTTTTTTTTACTAGGCTTTTTTAATAGGCCTGGTGTAGTTTAAAAAGTGAAGGCTAAGTCAGGCATATAAACAAACAGTCAAGTATATTTAGAGATCTGTATTGAACAAATTTATGCTTCTTCCTGCAAAACATCAAACTCAGCATTTCTTTTTTTTTTGGTACCGGGGATCGAACTCGGGTCCTTGTGCAGCAGGCAGCGAAACCACTGAGCTAAATCTCCGGCCCAAACTCAGCCTTTCTATATTGCTTATAAGATACTGATAAGAGGGCTAGGGATTTAGCTCAATGGTTCCACTGCCTGCCTTGCAAGCACAAGGTCCCGAGTTCGATCCCCACTAGCAAAAAAACCCACAAACAAACAAGAAATGATATTGGTAGGATTCAAAATATATATATATATATACTTTTTCATTTTTCTTTTTTGGTACTGAGAATCGAACCCAGGGCCTCGCGTTTGCCAGGCAGGCGCTGTGCCACTGAGCTAAAGCCCTGGCCTGATTCAAAATATTTTTATTCCTAATGCAGTACAGATGGCACAGTAATATGATATAGTGCGATGTTAGTAGTCATACAACTATATTCAATACCCAGTACTGCAAAAAAGAAAAGAAAACTGAATTTTTTGTATATAAATTATATCTCAATAAAACTGACTTCTAAAAAAGTGGCCAATCTTGTCAGTACATTTCTGCAATGAAATAACCATAGTTGAAGATTTTGCTAGAAGCTGACGTTAAGTCCAGCCCAGGTCTGATTGTCTGCGTCACCAGCAGTTAGGGGAGAAAATACATCCCGTTTATTCACCATAGAGTCTCCATGTCTAGCCTATTATCAGGCACAAGGCTGGAGCTAACTTGTACTTGTGGATGGAACACATGAAGATCTCCATTAGTCTATTGGAAATACTCCCAAGTGGCCGTGTTAACCCTTTGTCATTCTTGGGCCAAAAGCATACTGCAAACCTGCTGCTTTTTAGGCCCCTAAGGAGCGGTATGGACATTGGTGGTATCAGGTATTGGTTAGATTCAGGAGAAGGTATAATCTGGATCTTCTGACTCATAGGTTTTGGTGGCAGAGAGTTGGGAAATAACCTTCGCTGATCCATGTGGGAAACCATATTTGTTTAATTGCTGTTCCTTTTACTTGTAGATAACTGCTTTTCAGATTCAGTTTTTTTTATCTGAATTGACAATTTTAGAGTAATTATCTTAAAAAATAAAGCTCTGGCTCAAAGCCATTAAAAAACTGTCTTAGCATACCTGAAGCCACTGATTGAGGAGGTGGTACAGTCCTCCCTCGGCATCCATGGGGCCGGGTCCCATGTCCACCCTGTCCCTATCCAAGGATGCAGAAACCCTGATGCTCAGGTCCCTCATGTAAAATGATATAATATTTGCATATAAGCTATACATATCCTACAATATACTTTAATCATCTTTAAATTACTTATAATACCTAATACAATATAACTGCTATATAAATAGTCCTTATAGTGTATTGTTTAGAGAATAACAAGAAGAAAAAAATATGTACATATTCAGTAGAGACATAACATTTTTTAAAAAGTTTGTGATCTTCCCTATATTGAATCCAGATATAGATCTTGTGGATACTGAAGACTGTCTATATAAAAAGTTTCATCCAAATGGAGTATTTATAATGTCTCTTTCCTAATTATTCCAATTATGAATTTATTTTATTATGTGAAATTCATTTAAGAGAACAATTGTGTAGAACTAACAAAATATCACAAATAAAATGGATTTCTTCAGCTATTTACATTTTCAGTATGTAAATTGAATAACATTATAACAAAATCCTTGCAACATAGTCATAAATAGGTTAAACTATATCATCACATTTCTCCAGGAAATTGGCTGAAGTCTGTTTTTATCAGTCAAATGAAAATGCACAAGGATGTGGTTTCTGTGAAATGGTATTTGTTCCTGTGAAATTTAGCCACCCTGAGAAATATTTTCATCTGTATTAACTGCCCACTGTATAACTAAAATCTTTCAGTCTGACTGATCATTTTAAAACTTATCTCTAGAAGATACACCCTGCTCTTCTGGTATAGCAGAGGGATATCTACTCTGAGTTCTCATTCTCTCTTTTATATTTAGGCCTGATGATGCGGTTGGTCAGCACCAGCTCATTCTCCAGTGGACGAAATCCATAGAGCTACTAGACAGGCCAGGAAGGAGCAATGAACCCGTGGGATGAATTCTTCCTAAGAATCAAGTGTACTAGGCCAGGGATTTAGTTCAGCGGCACCGTTCTTGCCTTGCAAGTGCAAGGTCCTGAATTCGAACTCTAGTACCAAAATAAATAAAAAGTAAAAAGAATCAAGTGTACCATTTGTAGGACTTGTGAGTTGGTAATTAAATATAATCATTTCCCTAAAAAATGGACTATTATAATTTTTATTTAAACAAAAGTGATACTCAAAACTTGTCACTTCCTAATTGTTTCCTGTTACCTTCAAACTTGATGTTATTTATAACTATTGCATGATAGAAATATTAATCCTATTAATAATATAAATTCTGTACCATTTCATCTCTTCCCAACTCCATGCCACTGACATTGACTTGGTAGTTTGGAACCTGCCCTCCTGGGACACCAAAGACCCTACAGCTCAGCAATGCCTGTTTTCCCTCCCCTCAATCCCCCCATCCTTCCCTGCCCGCAAGGGCTAGTAAACATCGCCAAATTTAACAGTTTTTTTTCCTGAAGCTAATTGGATTAAAATACTTACATCATCCTTTTAATCCTTCAGTCACTCAATAAATATTTATTTAATGTTGTTATAGACAAAGTCTGTGCTAACATTACTGTAATGGAGGCAAATAGATGCTATACAACCCAACCAAGAGATGTTGAGTAATACAAGGAGCAGGAACTTTAGATTTCAAAGCATTATGTCCTTGGAACCTAGCTGAGAAGGGTGAAGAAAAGCCCTGCATCCTGAGAAGCCCCTCAGCCAGGGGCCATGCTACACCTGTGAGATTTAATAGTTTGTTTGGGTTTTTTGGGGGGGTTATGGGGCATTGAACTCAGGACCTTGCACTTGCAAGGTAGGTGGCGGAACCACTGAGCCAAATCCCTGGCCCAAGAATTAATAGTTTTGGAAACGTGAGTGAGTTACTTTGTGTTTCTGAGCTCCAGTTTCCCCATATGTGAGATGGGGACAAGAAAGCCAATGTTTCAAGGTTGCTGGGAGATCATATAGTCATCCCATGTAGGACAAATAAAATTTTATCATTTATAATAAAATTCATTAAAATGCAGACTAGAATAGGCAAAGAACACTTTTATAGCAGTTGAAATGTTAATGTAAATTCTAATTAAAGATTTTAGAATAGTTTGATGGAAGAGGCGGCCTTTGATTTTGACCTATTATAATGCAAATCACTGTTACTCCATTACTAAACTACTAGAAAAACCAAATCACCACTTTTTACTTTTATTCAGACTGGTTTAAGGCCTGTTTGTTTCTCTTTCCTTTGAAGTAGTAATGAGGATTGGACCCAGGGCCTCACACAATCTACCACTGAGCTGCACCCCCAACTTATTCTATTTTTTGTTTTGAGATGAGATCTTGCTAAGTAACCCAGATTGGGCTCCAACTTGTGAGCCCACCCTCCCCAGTAGCTGGGACAGAGCCACTGCACCTGAAAGGGCATCCACCATTTATTCAATGGTGCTGTGGATTGACCCTTTGTCCCGAAGGCCACATTCTCAACCCCTTTTTTATTTTTTGAGGCTAGATTTTACTAAGTCACTCCCACCAATCCCAGTATTGGGGATTGAACCCAAGCCTCTGAACTGAGCTACCTCCTGACTGTTCCTAAGTGCTTGCACATGGGTATGTATTTCAGTTTCTGATCTCTGAAATGAAAATGTTAAAATCTTATTAGGCCAAAAAATAAAAGTTCAGAATGACTTAGAGATTTTGAAAAGGAAAGCAACATGTTTTTGTAGAGGAAAAAGTCCACATAGAAGGTGATTAAAATATCTACAGTGGGGCCAGGGATTTAGCTCAGTGGTTTCGTCGCCTGCTGCGCAAGCGCAAGGACCCGAGTTCGATCCTTGGTACCAAAAAAAATATATATATATATCTACAGTGATCACCAACAAAACCGTAAAGGGACATAAAAAATGCTTGCTGTTATTTGAAAGCCTTTTGCATTAGCTAAAGCAACAATTTTGAGTAGATATTAAAGTCAGACACATAGGCAAACATTGATCTCCTCATGGAAAAAGTGTTTTCAATAAAAGCTTGATAGCTGGTACTTGGGAGGCCGAGGCAGGAGGATCACCTGGAGGTTGAGGCCAGCGTGGGTTACATAGTATTGTTCACCTTCCTCCTTCTTTAAGGAGAATTACTCTTATTCTGAGTTTTGACACTATATAATAATAATAATATTGAAAGACCACTTCTTTTTTTTTTTCTTTTTGGTACCGGGAATCGAACTCAGGTCCTTGTGCTTGCGCAGCAGGCGGTGAAACCACTGAGCTAAATCCCTGGCCCAGAAAGACCACTTCTTTTGGGAAAAATGTGAGGAAACCGAATGAATCTCTGGAGAAGAACTTTGGTGATGTCACAGGCAGAAGACGTGGTATCTTAGCCAGCCTCCAATCATCTTCCCTCCTAGTGTTCCTATCAAATGGATGTTCATATCCGCCTTTTCCAACATTGAATCAGAGCTTCTCAGAATGGCTGATAAAGGAGTGATGGTAAGTGTTTTTTCCTTTTTATTAGATCATTTTAGTACATGTGTGTAGCACGTAGTTTTTACATTCTTTGTGTGGAATTGGTACATGTACATCATACATCTTAATTCTGAAAATTCGAAAGTTGACCTGCCAACTAAAATATAGTATGCTCAGTTAGTTTGAATTTTACATACCAAACAAAAACATTTTAGTATAAGTGTGTCTCAAATATTGCATGTGCCATACTTACACTAAAAAAATTATTTATTGCTTGTTGAAATTCTGATTTAAGTGTGTATTCTGTATTTTTAGTTGCCAATTGCTAAATCTGGGAATGTTATGAAGGGATTTTGGCTCCTACCTTCTCTTGGACTGCTCATCATGTTGCACGAACACCCAATCAGCTTGGTGGGTAGGGCCAGAGCAGAGGAACTGAGTCCTCCAGCCCCAGCCAGTACCACCTTGCTACCTGTGGGCGAGAGGCACCTTGGAACCACGGGTACAGCTCGAACAGCTCTTTACATAACAATGTCCGCCTCTTACTTGTCATTTGTTTGATTATGGCCTCAGTTGCTGCTTCTCTCCTTGTAGGTCCCACTAAACAGAGTCAGGTGGGTTTTGCTAGGGTACAGTACGACACAGTGGCAGGCATTTGGTGGCTTCAGTTTTAGGAAGTGATGTGCTCTGATTCTCACTTTATCTGTTCAAAAGGAATAAAAATGGGGTCCAGTTTGTAGGCTTGGTGTGAGATTAAGAGAATCATCAGGCTTAGAATTGTACTGGGTACATGAGAAGAACTCAGTATGCAACGGGAGGAATGTTTCTCATGTCAGTGATCAACTTGCATTAGAATCACTTGGAGGGATGGGTACAACTCTGATTACTGGGCCCCAGACTCTAAGCTTCTGATTAAATAAGTGCTGCTGCTTGTGCTGCTGCTGCTGCTGGTGGTGGTGCTGGTGCTACTGCTGCTGCTAATTTGGGGACTGGGCCTCTGCTTCAGCTTAATATTTCCAGTGTCGGTGGCCATGCTGAGAGAGTGCCGCCTCACTTCTGTTTATAAATGATTCGTGTCGGCTGGGCGCAGATCTTGGCCGAGGCAGAGCTGTCAAGAGTGTGAAGTCTGATTTCTCTTAACTCAAGCAGGCACAGAAGTTTCTGATTTATTTCTGGCTATAATCAATACCTCTAGGCAAAGAGATGCTCTTAGCCAGCAGGAAGTCTAGAAGAGTAGGAAGAAGCGGCTTCTGTTCTAAATTCAGAGATGATCTCTCTTCAGCTACAGTTGTTCTCCAGTATCCTCAGGGGATTGTGCAAGGACCTTCCCACACCAAAGTCTGCTGCTGCTCACATCTCTCTATAAAATGCCACAATATTTGCATATAATCTACATACATCCTCCCATATATTTTAAATCTTCTCTGGATCACTTATAATATCTAATACTATGTAAATAGTTGTCATACTGCATTATTTAGAGAACTCTGACAAGAAAACTGTCTGGACATGTTCAGTACAGATATAGTATTTTTTCTGCATGTTTTCCATCCATCCGAGGACACAAAGGACTGATGTGAGAGCCATTTTTTACTGGCTCCTGGGCCCTACCTATCTCAGCCCTCTTGAAATACTAAGTACCTGCATTTACTCTTCACCACAATGTGGGGGAAATTTCTTTTTTTTTTTTTTCTTAAATTCTTTTATTGGTACATTTTAGGTATACAGCACAATTACATTTTTCATTGGGAACTTGTACCTTTACATGATGCATCTTGGTTAGGGGAAATTTCATGGTAAGTAATAAACAATCCTGTGGATCAGAAGCAAATATTTTTGGTTCTCTTAGTCGGCTCAAGCTTAAAGAATTAATTAAATAGTACCCAAAAGTGTTCTGTTATTAAATCTCTTTTCTAAGCCACAAACTCATCCCACAAGCTATGTAGGAAACTTGACTGTCTTAATTTATCTATCAGAGATCTGCAAATTAACTAATAAAAGGCAGATTAACAAGAAAAAGGGTGTACACATTTCATTCACTTGTGGTAACTTCACAGAGAGGAAATGAAAAGGCTGAGGATGGTTAGACTCAGGGGCTTCTGTGTCATTTTAACAAAGGCTGATAAATTGTAGAGCAATGACAAGACAAAGGAAATGGTGGTTTTCGCTCCTCTGGCAGCAAATTGTGGGAAAATGAATAGGAAATATATGGTAGATAAGGATTGTTTAGCAAAGTTTGTTGTGCAGACACAGTTGTCTCTGGTGGTAAGAATGGGGAAACATCTTTACCAATGGAATTTATGCCCTGCTGTTCTGCAGAAGGGGGGAGGCCAGACAGCACTTCCTATTTCTGCTGTTTCTCAATTGCCTTCAGCTAAAAATAATCCTTATGCTAAAGTGACATTTTGGGGTAGCAGATTCAGAGTACTTTCAGCAATGCTTCTCAAACTTCAGTGTTCATACAAACCACTTGGGTGTTTTGTGAAAGTACAGACTGATTCAGCAGGCCTGTATTTCTAGCAAGCCCCCAAGTGGCACCATATCTGGGACACTTTTGAGTCTCAGCCCAGAGCAGTGGAACATGGATCCAGCATAGTTGGCTGCAGGTGCCCAGCACCAGGCCTTAAGCCCTGCAGCACAAAAGCGTGAAAAGCCACCGCTGTACCTGCAGATTCCCAATGTCATTGTTTAGTTCTGCTAGTGCACACTCCCACCACCCCTGCAGCCTGACCTGTGCTGTTGTTTTTACTTTTACAGGACCCAGAACAAATGGGATCTTTGCCTGTTCAAGCCATACAAGATCCATCTTGAATTTAAGCAAGGACTAATCTTAAGGGAGCCAAGCATTACACAGACTCTTTTGGAAAGAAAATGGCATATTGCTTATGCTCTTAAAGGAAAAATAGTTCAAACTATTTGAAATCAGAATCTACTGAAAATTCCCATACCCGCAGTTCCTATGCTGTGTTTTCTGCAATTTGGCTGCAGGAATTACAGGAGCCGTTCTTTCTTGGCTCGGTCTCTGGGTAGGGGTTGCCTTTGGCCATTCTGCTTTCAGTTTGACTTAGATTCAGCTCTTCCTCTTTTCCTCCCTGCACATTCATATTCCTTCAGAGAATGTCCACTCTAGGCCAATACTTCAGGCCTTATAGGCATATAATTAGCATTTTGAAAAGAGCCATGGTCATATACTTTCTAAAATTTTTTTTTATACAGAAACATCTCTAAGATTTTATGAGTATATATTCACATATCTAAGATATTATGTTATATTTAGCATCCCTAAGATATAATATTTAAATGTTATCATCCACCTTGGGGATCAAAAAGCTTAATTCACAATTATTTTTGAGGAAGTAACTGCTTGGTAATATATGCACCTTGAAAACAGGTGTCTTGCTGTTCTTTGATATCCTTGTTCATTTTCCAAGGCTACACTGAAACTTTTCTTTTTTTTTTTTTGTTAAATTCTTTTATTGGTACATTATAGGTATAAAACCCAATTACATTTCTCATTGGGAATTGTACCTTTACACGATGTATCTTGGTTCTTATTTTTTTTTTTTTTATGGTAAAAATAATGTGTATTTAGAATTAGCCAGCTGGACTCAGCTTAGATGATCCCAATTTTGTTGGCAACATCCAAAGCATCATAATCAGGAGCCAATCGAACATGCCCCTTCTTCTCTCCATCAGGCCTGATTAGGGTATCGACCTTGGCCACGTCAATGTCATAGAGCTTCTTCACAGCTTGTTTGATCTGGTGCTTGTTGGCCTTGACATCCACAATGAATATGAGTGTGTTGTTGTCCTCTATCTTCTTCATGGCTGACTCTGTGGTCAGGGGGAACTTGATGATGGCATAGTGGTCAAGCTTGTTTCTCCTGGGGGCGCTTTTCCGAGGGTATTTCTGCTGCCGCCTGAGCCGCAGTGTCTTGGGAAGGCGGAAGGTGGGTGACAGGCGGATTCTCTTCTTTTTGTGGCTGTGGATGCCTTTCAGCACTGCTTTCCTGGCTTTCAAAGCTTTTGCTTTGGCTTCAGCTTTGGGAGGGGCAGGAGCTTCCTTCTTTGCCTTCGGCACCATCTTGATAAAAAGGGCCTTGGTTCTTATTTTTTCCCCATTCCCAGCCCTCCCTTCACCCCTTCCACCGTTCCCTATTTACAAAGATTTTATTTCCATTTTGTCCATTTCTCATCATTTTTCCTTTCCCTTCTTTCCTTTACCCTGCCCCTCCCACGACCCCTACCCCTTTGGACCTTTTCTTCCTATTTTGCATTATCGATTATTCATTCTAATCATTGGTACGTTTTAGGTATACAATATAATGACATTCATCATTGGAAATTTGCACCTTTACATAGTCTCTCTTGGTTCTTATTTTTTCACCCTTGCCCAG